>VZSV01000236.1:791649-888270 GCA_013398735.1 Nothocercus julius | reverse complement strand
CGGCGCGCTCTGCCTCGTGCCACAGCCGTCCCGCCATGGCGCACTCGGCGGAGCTGCTTCCCACGGCGCTCTGCCTCGTGCCACAGCCGTCCCGCCACGGCGCGCTCGGCGGAGCTGCTTCCCGCGGTGCTCTGCCTCGTCCCACAGCCGTCCTGCCGTGGCGCGCTCGGCGGAGCTGCTTCCCACGGCGCTCTGCCTGGTGCCACAGCCGTCCCGCCGCGGCGCGCTCGGTGCAGCTGCTTCCCACGGCGCTCCTCGGACACTGGGCGCACCGCGGACGAGGAAGGGCAGCCCGTGGATCAAGCGCTCCTGGATAAGCAAGCCGGGCCGGAGAAAGGAGAAGGGAGAGGAGAGGCAGCCAAGCCTAGCACGGATGGCTCGTTGGAAGGCGCAGCAGCCTCCGCAGGAGGGCTGCGGAGCTTCGTGCTGATGCGCAGCCTGCCAGCCACCGAACGTAAGTAGCTAAAAGCAGCTCCACACCAGTACTCGATGCTACCAAAGCCCTGCAGCATTCTGCGGCATAACGCCCGATTACGAGGCTCACCCATCCACGCTCTTTCCTCAGACGACTTCATGCTTTAAACAGGATCTCTGACACAGCAGGATATGCTAGGAACTCAGTATTTTTACGAATCAGCAAGAAGAGGCTGCACCTTGAGGACCCGATTTCACTGCTCTTCGGCAGCAGTTGTACACGGCAGTGAACCCCCACCACCGGATACTGTGCAGCAGTGGGTGATCTAATCCAAGGACTGTAATCAACCGAAAGCATAAGAACATTGGCTTGGTTTTGTCTGGGATGAAATGGCTTGGTAAGCAAAGCTATTGCAATCTGGAAACATGAAATAGCTCCTAATCTAACACTAGCTGTATCTTCCAGTTACTCAACAGTCCTGCTCAGATCCCAGTAAGATGAGACACACAGAACCACCAGCAAATTATGACAGAAACTCTTATACTGATGAAACTATCCATAGATCTACAGCGATTTTTTTCTGAACTAAACCACAGTGCTCAGCGATCAGCTGGAACAGACTTCATTTCTGTCTAAGCGCATTTAAAAAACTTTGACGTTCCTATTTAGCAGATTTGTGCCTTGCTTCAAGCAAGCTCCAGACCCTCCCAGAGCAGAATGGTACTTAAACGGCAGCCAGCAAAAGGCCCAAGCAACAGAAACATTTTTATTTATCACAGAACACTCAGTTCAAATGCGGCATCGGGGTCTTAGTAGTCAGCGTTGTGCCAGAGCTTGCCAGCCAGGCTAAACCAAGCCAAAGGAGCCAGATTCCCCCTAGTTTTTGGAGTACGTTTCACACCTCCTAGCTTATTTTGAAGCCATTTCCCAGTCTCTGTGGCACACTCCACCGTGCCACGTCCATCAGCCTTTGCTAAGGTCGCATTAGAGACGTTCTTGCAGGTCTCACTCAGCCTCTCTGGCCGAGCTCTAAACCCAAGTGTTTGCGACAGACCCGCTCACGCAGCTGCACTTGTACCTTTGACAAGAGAACTCTACTTTTTTCTCTCTTTTCCAGCCTAACGCAGTGCGATACCCTGAGGCGCACACGGCTCGGGGACATCGAGCAGAGGCCGGCGGTCCCCTCCACCCAGCCCGACCGGCAGCCACCCAGAGTCCCTGGCTGGACGCGGCCCCAGCCCTTCTCCGGCCCCTCCGCACAAGCTGCAGCCTCTGGAACGGTCCCATCCAGCCCCGCAGGAGGAGGGCGGCAGCAGAGCCGGCCCCCCCTTATCCTGGGGACCTAGAAGAGCAGCCGGTTTGGCTCAAATATTTTTCCCACCCAAGGGCAAAGCAGAGGTGCTTGCAGTGCACGACGCAGAAGTCCTGCAGAATTGGAGAATTAAGAGCCTCCTATTTATTCTGTGCCTGAAACGTTGAACTCCAAAACTATTCCGATGCAGAAGGCACTGTGCTTGAGGAGGAACACATTTTCCTCAGTTCAACAGGTAGGACACAACAACGTCGCATTTCCAAACAATGTTCAAAATGGAAATTTAACTGTCAACATGCTTCTGCTTCCTAAGGCGGCATCTCTAGACTCTAAAGTGGTGATTACTTTTGCAAAACCTCATTTTATAGGCTTGCCAGCAGATCTCCGCACTGACTGCAAATTAGCTAGCGCAGAAAGCTGCGACTAGGGTCCTCATTAGCACAGTCATTTCCAATACATCTCTCCAGCTCCCGGATCATTACAGGAGCTCCGAACGAAATCCAGCATCATGATTAAGCTCCCTCTTTTAACTTGAGACCCTATAAAACTGTGGTCTAGTTTTTCTCAGCAATCTGTTTGTGCCTTATGTTCTCACTGAAGGATAGGTTTAGGTTTTATAAAACTTATTTGGATATTGTTTTTAGAACCCAGACTCAGTGCTGGAAGGTGTTGGGCTCCAGCTGATCTGACACTGGCCTTTAGTACTTCTTGGATTTTGAAATTCAGGGTCAAACGTGGCAGCAATGTTCTTCAGGACCATCACCCCAAACAAGAGATATTTGCTAGAGAAAGAACTCTCAACTCCATAGAACTCTCTCAACTCCATAGAAGAAATAATAAAAATTAAAGAAACCTGTTCTTGACTGATATCACAATGACACTTCTAGCTAGTAGAGGTGACTGTATCCCAAATTCAGCTCATGCAAGAGCATTAGTTATAAACCAAAACATTACCTAGGTATGTAGGAAAACTGGGAGCCACGGATAAAGCAACTTCCAAGCACACGCAGAGAAATTTCAGGGCAGAGGTTTGCATGCTACTGTGGAGCTGGAAAAGGTTTTGTTCCTGCATCATCTCATTCTTGCAATTTCCCATGTTGGAGGTGGCAGACGGGAAGTGAGCAACACATTAAAATGGAACCTAAATCAGGTTTTATGCTTTCATGCAGTGTCTCAATTAATCAAAGTTTTGCCATAAAATTCAAGCAGTAGTATTTAGAGTCAAGTCATAAAATACAAGCTGATTAATTTCCCTCTAATTTGTATTATAATTAAAATTCCAACTTTTAATTCTGTTAATTGTGTTCCCACAAGGAGGTTGATTGGGCTTTGCTAAGACATGCTGTGAAAATGCACTTCCCACAGGTCTGTCTTTGTTTCCCTTAAAATGTAACGCTTTGACATAATTATCCTTTAACTTCTATAGATTAATGTAAGCTTATCCTTGGCCTGTTCTGAAACAAGCCCCTGCGTAACTTAAGCTGCGTCCATAAAACAAATCCTCGAGGTCATTAGGTATTTCACCAGAATGCTGTGCCAGCGCGTGGCTTTCTGAGCCTTTAATAAGCATTTAAAGTTGCAAATGACAGAAGGGGATAAATCTAGAGCCCAGCACATCCAGCCTCTCCCTCTGCCTCTCCAGTCTGGTATCTCAGATGAGGTGGGACGTTTCCAGACAAGCGGCTGCACCCTCACCTGATTCCCACGTCCCACGGTGAGCGGTGCCCGCACCCGCACGCTGCCCAAGCGCCCGCTGGGAAAGAGTTTCAACACACCAACTACAACCACTGCATTCTAAAGATCTCAGCACGTGGGCAGGAAAAACAACCAACAACACAAAAACCCACTGTTACTCTTTAAGGAGATGTTAACTCCACAGTTAACGTTAACTCTGCAGTCGCATCCTTCCCTTGCACTTCTGCAGAGACCTCGCTACAATATTATGGTTATTCCCATTGCATTTAGCACTCACTCACAATGGCATTGAGATCAGAGACAGCTGAATAACAAGAAAAGTATTAGGTAAATATTAATTGTCCATCACATTCACTATCTGAGTATTTGGGCAGCTATTAACATTGACTGAATACAAAATAAAAGGATTTGTCAAACAAAGAGCAGTATTTTCTTTTCAAACACCTTATTAAGCTAAAAGATTTTAATCAGCTCTTTATACACATGTTTTAGATAAATGAGGATTGAGAAGAGGCTAGTAAATCCATCACCATTTGTAATCTCACAGTTTTGCATTGGCATCCAGGTAAAAAACCTCGTTAAGCAGGCTTACTCTTACACTTCAATAGTGCTCTCTCCAACTGTGTATGGGGCTGATCTTTACCCAAGAAAAGCATGGTTAAATTCAAAACCTATAGAAATCCGATCATAAAGCAAGCTCTCTCTCTCTCCCTCTCTCTCCTTCTCTCTCTCTCTCCCTGCCTCTCTTTTTCCCTGTTTTCTTGCTTTGGAAATATTCTAAGAACACAGGCTCCCACATCCAAGTTTTAGTTTTGAAATTCTAAATTTCAAAAGGAAAAAAAAACAAATTTATTAGATTTATTTCTCCTTTTGTTTTTCAGCTGACTACCTTTTAAGAGAGCTCACAGCACTATAGGATTTTGTTTCATACCACATACCCATTGGCAAATTCATACACTTTTAAGAGAAGTAGTCTAAACATTTAGGTAAACTGATCTGGAATCTCATCAATTGATTATTTGTGTATTGACAATATTTATCAGCACTGTTTTTGGCACTTCTAGTCCTGCCACCTGAGCAGTAAGTCTACATTAACAATGTTGGAGCCCAGCAGGTTCCCTCTGTTCTAATATCAGAATAATTGCATCCAGCAAAAAAACATGTGGAATTTCACGTGTGCCTGTGCCCTGTTGTGTAATTAATTATGCCAGCAGTGGGAAAACAAATCCTAATGGATTCACGTTTTGCTGATTAAGCACTAAACAAAATCTTTACTTTTCTCAGATGTATTTTGGAACCACAATCCCAAATGTTTTGAGTTCTGCTGAAGATGCGACTGGCTTCATTTTAGTGCAGACCATGGGTGAGCCACCAAACCACATGTCAAGGATGGTATAAACAACTTCAGGCTAGTCACAATATCCCTAAAAATTAGTAATTTCCAGATGTCCTCGGGCACAGCCTGGACTTCAGTTTCATTGCTATCGCACCTAAAGCAGAAGACCGCAGTCTCATTTGGTTGGTTGAAGCTCTCGGATCTTGCCCATACTTGGTGCTTAAGCAGACTCTCTCTGCTTCACGCTCTGAATAAGAAATAACGATGCCCCTTCTGCCTTTGAACCTCTTGCTTTAGGCTTCCTTGGCTTATTCCTTTTTCTGTGTAAGTGGACACCATGCCACACTATATAATACTGATCAGCAGTTTGAGGACCGGAAAATCTCAGGTCCGCAAGAACATGGTTCGCCTCTTTCTAATAAGAGGAACTTTATCAGACATCTCATCTATCACTAGGTTCAACCAAACTGGCTTCTGCTGTTCTAATTCAGAAATACATCATCTTTAAATTTTTCTTTTTATGGACATTCATTTCTTTTCTGCAGGTTTTAGGTATGAATGTTATACAAACAGAAATAGAGAATCTTCATTACAAGGCACTATATTTTTTCACTACAATAGTCTCTGTTGGAGACTATTTACATTTCAATGAAGCTTATGGTAATTTCCAAATATACTTGTCTAGCAGTACTTCTTTGGTGAGGCTTCATTTCCACTTCTGCACAGGACTCCTGGTAGAAGCAACCTAGCAAAGAAATTCAGGTATGCCACCCTGAGTGCTTTTTCTCCCCAGGAGTGGCCTGAACACAAACCTATAAGCAGCTGCACTCCCACAGGAGTAGGAAAAGAAACACCCTACTTTTGCAAGTATAGCACCCTCTCTCCTTCCCACTGCATTGGAAGATTTGGGATAGGTGACAAGAAATTAAACATTTCTTTTCAGAGACATTAGTTTCATGTTTGTTTCCATCCTGATCATGACAAATCAACTTTAAGCTCTATGCAGAGAGGCACTCTGGCCTTTTTTTTTTTTTTTTTTTTTTTTTTTTGTTTTTTTTTTTGCACACTATTATAGGTATAATCTGTTTCAAGGAACATTGATACCTGTTTTAAAAGAAGATTGGAAAGATGTGTTAGAGGGGAATGTTTTTAAAGAACGCTCCGAGTCGGCCTCGCAGGGGGGCTGGCTCCCTGCCTGGCTCCCGCACGACTTTTGCCATTCCCTCCTGAAGCTTCTGCTCCCTTCCAGGGACAGCGTGTCAGGTAGCAGGGCCCAGGCCTGATGCAGCCTGGTAAGGGTTTGCGGCAGCGCCAGGTCCTCCTTGGGCGCATCGAGCTCCCAAGACGCAACCAGCGCAACACGAGGGGCAGCAGCGGCGACGGCGGGACCGGGGCAGCGCATGACGGACACGGAGCAGCAGAGACCGAGAGCTCCTTGCACGGCGCAGAACAGACACCAAGCACCTCTTGCTCCCACCTCACTGGCACTACGCTTTTATATTGTAAAAGAAAATTTAACATCTTAGAGGCATGAACTCCTTAGCGGGACCTTTTCCATCTTCCAGAGCCATTCCTTTGACAAAGCAAAAGCTATTAAGTCTTATTTTCCTTAGAGAATTGCACTTTCTATATGCCAATTTATCCTTCATTTAACATCCTGTGGGTCAACAATATTAAGACAATGCGAAGATGGAAAGGGGGCAAGGAGGCTCTTGCATGTATTACCCTTTGACTCAAACCAATAATAGGAATATGCTAAGTGTGTTACACTAATAACAGAGCCCAAACCTTAGAAGACAAGAAAATCAATTGTAATTTCTGCCGCTGTTTTCTCATATATTCACAACCTGTTAGCAGCCATTTCTTTTTAGAGAGCACTCAATGAATATTTAATGTTGGCGCGCGCTGCCAATTCTATCCGCCAGCTAATAAAAAAGCTGCTTGGTCATGGCTGTGGGAGAAGAGGTCTATTTCAGCCTGGGCAGCAGGCGGGCTGTAATAGGAAGGATGACAATTTTAAATTGGGAGATTAATGGATAATTTGGAATCACTGTCATTCTGACACAGCCAGTGACCTTTTCAAATTGACAGATAGCTCCATTTCACCCCAACTGGCTACAACAAGAGATGGTTTCAAACAGTCGGACCTAAACGCTGGGCTTAAAGGAGGCCAGGCCAGGGCTGTAGCAGGGCAGTGTGCGAGTAACACGGGCCTCCTGGCAGACCGATGCAATAGCTGGGAAGGCTCTTCGCGCGGCACCTCCAACGCCTGGTTTTCAGTTGCTGCAGCATTTGCAAGGTAAAGCGGACAGACCAGAACGAAGAACGCCCAGCACTTGGTCTTTCAGGAAGGAAGAGGGGAGCGCCGAAGCATTACAGGAAGAGAATTATGGCAAGAAAAACCATGAAAGAGGAGAGAAAGTTCTAGGGACGTCGTTCCCCGTCCTGTGGCGCTAGGCAACGCCGAGACACGCTGCAACGTAACCGCGTTGTTAAAATAAGCTAAGGGATTAGAAAAACATAAGGCAGCTGTAAAATATCCCAAGCTTCCACACAGCAGTGAGCTGGCATTTTTGCTCCATGTGGTCAACAGTTTTGAAGAATGAGACAACTCGCTTATTCGCTCAAAGCTGGAATTAAGTGCTGAGTACAAGCGACAACCTCTCCAAAAATCTCTGCCTGAAAAGAGACAAGGCACTGAGGACAGAGGCACTGTCAGGCTCTGCGTTAACTGCACCATCTCACCTGCTTACTTGCAAAGAGGAATCAAATGCAATATTTACTAAACTTAGCTGTAGTGAACAAGCAAGCACAGACATTTCTGCGATTACAGGAGCCACTCCACTGGATTAAGCAAGGCCATGATTCTCCATTATTTGGGAGCACTGACAAACACCTGCTAGCCAAACCCAGAATTTTTCAGAACTACCTGAGTATTTAGAAATTTTAGCATGTATTTCTGGTAGTAGGAAATGCTCCACAGGCAAAAAGGGGAACATGAACTAAATATCACAGCACAGTGAGGAACGGGTTGTATATTCAATATGCAGTAGATCTTGTAAATAAGCTATGGATGAATAGGTGCAATAATTATTGTGAATAACAGAAATGGGAAACCCCACATTTGATGACTTGACAAGCTCTACAGTACAAAGAAGCAAGGTTACATTGGAATTGCACTTCAATGGATCTCAGAACAACCTATCACACAGAAAAAACACCACAGAAAACATTCAGAACTGATGCATTTTATGTTGCTACTGTTAGAATTAAACAGTAGAATTAAATAGATTAAAATCACTATGCTTTGCCTCACTGACATCATCATGTCAATGTACCTGAGAACTGAATTAAAATAAGACATCTGTGGAAGGTACGAATCAAAACAACAGTTTATCCTTTAAATACTGTCCTGACTCACTGCTGAGTAAACAGCAGCTCAGAGAATTCTGGAACTGGAAACACTTGTAACTGCTGATTTTCTTTTACCCTAAAAGTAAAGCAGAGATTCGTTTTCAAATTTATCCTGCCAAACTCGAGCAGCATTCCCAGATCTGCAATGTTTTCTGTGAAACAGTCAGTCATGGAGCTAGAAAACAAGCAGGTACAGGCAAGACACATTCCTTTAGAAACACAATTGGTTTAAAATAGTTGGTTGCTAATAGGTAACAGAATTACACTTTTTGATTTCAGATTAGTAAGACTAGAAATTCTCTACTTTGTATCTGTAACTCATTAAAGCATTTTTGATATTTCAGCTGAAGTAAATTGGCGTCCCATATATACACATACACAAATTTTGTATGGGATCTAAGGGAACAGAATGATTCAAGTAACATGATGATCTGTTCACGTGACGAGGTCTGAAAAGAATCCTGTCTTAGTAGGCTGGAGCTTTTTATTGTTATAAAAATACCAGAACAGGTATGAAAGAGACAAAAAAAAAAGATACACAGAAGGAATCTCACAGTCTAGACAGTGTACTTGCAAAAGAAAAAAGGAAAGAAAAGTAGAAAGCAGCAGCGGCGTCTGAGATGTACCACTGCCCACGGCTGCAGAGCGGGTGCTGCAGCACAGGGCAACCCCAGCACCTGCAGCACTCGCACAAAAACCCACATCCTACTCACAGGTTCAAACACAGCCCTGGGTTTTTAAACCTCTTCTTTAGAGCTTCGTTACATTAAGCATATACTTTATAATATTGCTACTATAGGGGGTGCATCTTGGACATTTTGAGAAATCAGGTAGGAAATGAAATATTCATTCCATGGGATTTGATTCCTTCTGATTTGCAAGGCCTAAGCTCACTGATCACCTTAGAGCACTGAATCAGGCTCACAGCCCCCTTTAAACTAAAATAGTTTCTTCTACATTAATATTTTTTTATGCTGCTTAGTGACCAAGAACAATCCCATGTTTTGTAAAACCACTGCTTGAAATTTTCAATTGGGAATCTAAACTTAGTTTTTTGGGCTTTTGTCCAGCCCAGGCTGTCAAATGAAGAAAATCAGCACCTAATCTAATTAGCTCTCGCCAAACTGAAGCAGAACTGCTCCTATGGAGCCAGCATGGTATAAAGACACGCAACAGGTTCAGTCTGAATTATGGGCAATGTTTCAAGGGTGAGTATGCGTCCTCAGGCGAGCAGAGGAGACCATGGGATATTTAGATCATGGAAACCGGGTATCACTTTGATTTGACCTACCTGCAATGTATCTGCACGGGCATCCTGAAACGCACCACGTTCAAGCCTTTGCTGCAACTTTACTTTCAAGTGTCATCTTAAGGTGTAGCTACACTTCCCCAGAAGTCCACAGCTAGAAGTGCTCTTTTTCTTTCCAGTACTTCATGTAAAGAAAATGCTTTGTGAGAGCATCACTTCACTAATCAAACAGACCCTTGTACACCCTGGGCACACCACTTTGCTGTGTCAATACAATTCCCCAGAGACACAAACTATTTTTAATAAGAGATGAAAATAATGGGATTAGATGTAAAATGAATTCCATTAAAAAAACCACCCGGAAGACTTTATTGATGCCTTAAAGTACAGCAGCATTTTCTGAAATAACAGAAAAAGACCAAAGGAAAAAAAAAAAAAAAAAAAAAAAAAAAAAAAAAAATCAATTATCACCTTTTTGGTCATTATTGATAGCAGAGAACCATGATATTGTGGTTTCAGCGCTCGCACTTCATAGCACATTACCAGACTCTCGGCAATGGTTTTTAACTACATTCAGTTATTGTTTTACAGGAAGCCAAACTTGGATTTACTAATCTTAATTAATGTTCACTTGCAAGGTGTAACATAATAATTTACTCTGTGGGTACAGGAGCAGCCAGCTAATTCTGAGAACAGATTTACAAGCTTTACTAGAGAATTTAAAATTTGAAACCATTCAATCTACACAAAAGAAAAAAAACTTTCAGAATGTTTCAAAAGATTTCCTCCTTTTGATATTGAAAGGGAATTTTTATGGTCATCCGAAATATAACCAACTCTCTGGACACATCTGAAGCACCTTCAACAAAGTGTTGATAACAAGTAACACATTTGTCAGCTACAAAATGACAAAGAGAAGCCAGTGCTTTTTTGTGGGTTATCTTGGTAAAATATTCCAAAAGCAGTCCTTTTAAACCCAAGGGATCATGGGGCCTGCCTCCGGGCAGTGGTGCTCCGAGGGGTTCACGGACAGGACTTTTCCCCTCATACAGAAGCTCCTCGCGCAGCTCCTGGGAACACGCAGGGCCACGCAGCCGGAGCCCATGGCTTTACTCCAGCTCCGGCACAGGCCCGTGCGCAGGGACAGACCTCACCTGGGCAAAGCCCCGGCTTCCCGCAGGACACCGCGGCCTCGTCAGGATGGGCTGCCCCATCACAAAGCTGGGAATGGCAACCCAGCTCAGCGCTGGAAATGAGGAAATTCATACGCATTTTTCCCCCGCCATTACAGGCTTCATGCAATAACTCTGCTCTATAATTAAAAATTTCCATAGATAATAAGAAACCCAACTAGGCAATCAACAGTTTTCCTATTATACTTATCATTTAATTAGCATATGATGAGGATTGTTTGTTAAGATGAAGAAACATCTTTTCAGTCCTCTCAAAATAAACTATCCTTTCACAGGAGACTTGGAAACACAAGCAAGTCCTTCAACATCGCAACTGCAGCCCTTGCCAAGAGGCTGTGAGTCTAGGGGCTGGAGTAAAAGCTGCCACAAGACAGAGGCACATTTTAATTTAATTAATTTCAGCTTGTATTTGCAGGCCTTGGGTAAGTCATTTGAACCCTTCATATGCCTCACAACCCCAGCTTAAAAGCTGCTTGATCAAAACAATGACTACGCCACCATGCAACACAATTCCTACTACAGTTAGCACTCTATACTCTTAAAAAGCCCTCTGTTTCTTTGGCCATATTATATTTTTCTCAGCAGGTAAGTTCTACCAATATAGCTTCTAAGTACTTTTGCACTCCCAGGATACCTAACACTTAACTTAAAATATTCTCCAATGGAAATGCCCTTAAAGCAATTCCAGAAGCGTGCACCTCCTTAGTCACTGGAGAGAAGAGCTCCAGCAAAGAGTGAAAGGAAGGTGCATAAACTATAGACTATTAATATTGTAGTTTAATAACATTTAATAACCTTAAAGCTTTAATAACCCCTAGTAACATTTGCAAATATGTTTTAAGTATACAGTCACCCTGTAATACAATTCCAGTAGGTTTGGTGATAACATATGCAGTTAAAAATAAATAAGACTAGCTTGATACACTGAACAAAACAGATTGCATCAACATTCAATAAAACACCCACTTATTAGTGTGTGTGTGTGTGTATATATATATATATATATATATATTTAGCCCAGGATAGCAATACTTTTTGGGGAATTATAGCAGCTCTGCTAGAGTAGTCACTACTCCATACTCTCCTCATTCCAATTACCAGCAAAGGAGGCGAACCCGGGCTGATTTATTTTAACAGTGCCCACTGAAGAACTCTGTCCGCAGCCTCCCAAGCCGCCTGTGCTCGTGGCACCCTGTGCGCAAACACGACTCCAAAAATAGATGCAAACATGTGCTGCTGATCTGCCACTTTCGCCCCAGGAGCCTCATGCCAGCCAATGAAATCTACGGGAAACTCAGCACTCGCTGCAAACAAACGCAAGATCAAGCGCCAAGTTATCTCCTAAGATTTTATACTTACATTGAAACTTGCAGATGATCTAAAATTGCTTTACAGCTTTCAATAAGTTAGAGCTACATTATTTTTGTGAACTTGGACGTCATTCCTCTCAGAGATAAGGAAGTAGAGGAATTCTAAAAATATTTTTCACAAAACAGCCATTAATTCAAGGGGAGCTTTACAGCAGCATAAGATTGATTCTTTAAGAGCACTGAGACATAGAAGATGACACCTGTCATTAACTATGTCAGCAATTAACACCACACCACAAATGTTAACACATTTTAATTGGGTATCTGTTGTTTTTCTGAGGTACTATCATACACCATATAATGATAAGATGCCTCAGCATAACTAAATATGTATTTTAATATGAATCACCTGAATAAAGCACTGCTGACAAGGCTCTGAACACTGACCAGGAGAGAAGCAAAAGGAAGTTGAATTACTTTCGAATATGCCAAAAATAAGCTCTGGGGAATATATCCTTGAAATAACTCTTGCATTGATTTCCCAGCACAGCAAATATCTTTCAGCTTCAGAAAGTCCTGGCAGGTGCAAAAGAGGCTGCCCAGTTCTCCCAGCACCTCACTGGTACCTTGAGAACAATATATGAAAAGTCAATATTGTAATTTTCCAGGGCTTCTCACAGCCACGTGATAAAGCCTGAGCTGTGCACAGCAAATAACCTTGTCGCTTCAGTCTTGCTGTAGGGATTTACTGGATTCTTTCCATATTGTCAACATCAACAGTAAATTCAGCAGGACAGCACACGATGTAGCAAACTTTCCAATTTCGGATTAGCTGTCCTTAAAATCCTGTATCACCCACTATTGAAAATACAACTTAGTCCAGTTTTGTGCAATTAAACGCTATATAAACATACAGAGGAAGATAGAGATCCAGCATTAGCAAAGTCTAAAAGGCTAAATAAATGATCTCTAGCTTTGAATGGAAAAAATTCATGGGAGAGGAGACTTGGACTGCCACTTTTGGTTGCTCTCAGATTTCTTTAATCCAGTATTACTCCTTTACTAAATAAACATACTTTTGCTAAATTCATCTTTTTCTGAATAAGACAAAAATCAACTGTAAAACCTAGCAGCATACATCTGCTTCTCCTTTTTTCCTATTTGACAAGGATGATGCTTGCCAAAACTAACTTTCCTTTCATTTTTGCTGCCTCAAGACACATTGGGGCTTCTCACTACTTCAAATACCAGGTCTAGAGAGCCTCCCAGATCTAGAACTCACAAAAGGCCCAGCTACTACAGAACTGACCCTCAGCGGAACTGTGGGTTTGGACACTAAGAGCTGTACAGAACTTCTACCGTGATGGAGAGCACAATACAAATTAACCCAAGCCATCTGACGATGATTGAAGACTTTGTGCCTCTGTGCAGAGCGCGCTAGCCAAGCCTTGTACATTCCTCTGTGCTCAGTTACTTACAGAGTCTTTGGTTTCATATTTTTCCACACCCAGCTGGCAAAACACTTTGGCTCCTCTGCAAGCTCAAAGCCAGGGATGATGCACTCTAGCTGTGTTTCTGCCATGTGTTTCAGTTTCACAAGTCTGGGCTTTTCCTCAGAGTTTAAGTGTGGGGTTTGCTATTCTTAGCTTTTCCGCCTGATGACAAGCTTGCTTCGAGGGCAGTCACTGCGGGAAGATCACAGGCGCTCTAGGAGTGCGGATGAGCAGTTCTGCTGCGGGGGCTCCTCCGGCAGCTTTCGGCTTCGCGCGGCGCAGAAACGCAGCTCGGCACTCGGCGCGCATGGCGGATGGGCCCAGGGCTGCAGAGCTGCACTGCAACAAGCCCGTTCCTCTCCTTGGCAACCATTAATAACCTAATGAAAAAGGCACAGTGCCGTATAAGCAGACTGCTACACTTCTGCAGAACTTGCCAAGGGCCAATGAGTTTTGATCCAGCAGCCTCATATATCCAGGCATGTCAATTTTTTAAAAGAAGATAACCAGCACTTCTATCAAAATGTGTCACTTATTGCACAATCCACACGACACCTCAGCCATTTATTTCAGAGTATGCTGAACCTAAAGTCCACCCAAATGATAATGTAGATGATCTTGTGGTCAGTGGCAGGGTGGCAAACAGTATATTTAAATAGGGTTGTACTGTGGTTACCAACCAAACAATAAACTGAATTTACACATTTTAAAGCAGACAATTGAAATACTTGTTCTCTGTTTGCACAGAACTGTCTATATAAATACAAAAGAAATGAGTTTCCCAAAAGGAAAAGATTAGGGGAATATGAAAGAAGTCTACAAAACTACAAGGAATATGAAAGAATAGGGACCAATTGTTCACCAGCTCTTGCAGAGCTGGAGTATTCGAATGAAACTAGTGGTGCCAAGGCCAGGTAACAACAGAAGGAGCTGAACCCTCAGACAACGTGCGATAGATCCACAGAACCCACTGTGAGCAGAAGCTGGGGCTGAGCAGATTCCATGGGTTTGAGGGAGACTCGAGTAGCATTTCTAAGAGATCCACTACTGAACAGAGAAATCACAACAAGCTCAAGAAATCCCTTGGGATCAAAGGGTTACAGTGTTAGGGCATCACATGCATTTGCCCTGTTCTTACTGTTCCTTAGGCACTCACTCGTGATCAAGAGAAAACCCTGGATTAGACACATCTTTGATCAGAACCAGCATGGCAAGTTTTAGGTAGAAGAGAAACAGTGCAAACTATGTCTCACCGCACTCCCTTTTGGGCTCTCATCTAGTCATATTCATGCAGGAACTCTAAGTTATTCAGGTTTAGCCCACCAAAAGCATCTGACTTATAGATGAATCCACACCAGAATACCTTTGAGGATGATGATGATTCTCCTCAACCAGTGCAAGACCTTCCCCAAAGTATTAAGACTTTATCTACCATTCAGTGGCCGTTCAGGAACCCCTTTCTTTCACAGGCCAAAACATTCACAAACCGTGATCACGCACAGTAAATCACGACCCAATGTTGGTAAGTCATTTTCCAATTTTCCGCAGCTTTTAACACAGTGAACTTCTCAGCTTCCTCATCACATTTGGTTCAAGTAGCTAGACCTGTAATTTTGGGACAGAGCCCAGAATCTCCCCCTCTTTCACGCTCCAAGCAAGCGCTGCTACCTTTCTGCTCTGTGGCGTTTTGTCTCCTTAAAAAGAATCCCTCAAAACTGCACAGAGCTGCTGAACTGCCATCTCACATTACAAACTCAGGTCCAAATTTCTGTCCTCCTTCAATTCCAGCTTTTTAGCATTACCGATTTCCAGATTTCTCTCTCCTCCTCCTCCCTCCTGCTGTTGAATGTATGTTTCAGATTATTTTTCCTACAAAGTTGTTAGCTGTGGAAAAAAATACAGATGAAAAATTTCAGCCCAGATTTCTAAGTACTAGACACATTCCTAAATGCTTTGGTTAGAGAAAAGTACATTTGGAATGGGAAACGGGTTGTTTGCATTCCACTTCAGATTACTATTTTCAGCTTTGAGTTCATTTTACAACTCACTTCACCAGCACATTCTGCAATTGTGAAAAGCATCTAGACACTTGCCACGTTTCAGAAGTTAAAAATCCAGCCATACACAGAGATCCAGATGCCAGGACATATTTAGGAGGTCAGCTACCACTGGAATTGATGGAGTTGCACACTTAAATACTGCAGTGAAACTAGGGTCAAATTTTAGACCCAATTTAAGGCAATGCAGAAGCTAAAATTGCTCAAGAGGAAAATTTCCACGGCCTCGGCTCCGCTGCCACAGAGCTGTGACCCTTTGGATGCTGTCAGTGCTTGAGAATGTCAGGATCAGACTTACTACAGAGCTGCCTGCATGAAATTCATGAAATTCGGTGACCTGTGACACCAAGTGGATCAGACTAGACAATCTGATTACGTCTTCCATGAATCTCCTAAGAGAGACGGATTAGGGCCTCTAATGAAAAGGACTCGACAGGGCTCCCCACTGCTCTTAGAGCAGAGGCCTTGGCTTTCATTCGTGTCTGGAAAGCAGTGATGACAATACCGCTTTCACCTATCCTTGGAAATTGCTATTATTATTATTTCTTGAACAATACGACCAGAAAAAGCTTAGATTTTCTCTCTAAATTTATAATGCTGCTGGAATCAAAGAGCTAAACAGTCGGATTTTGTGGTACCTGGACTTTAGACACCAATCGGTAAAGGCAGAATAGCACAGAGTGTTCCTGAATTAGGGGGAATCTGCAAAAGGAGCCTCAGATCTCACAGATCAAACTGTTTGGGTTTGTGCCCTAATTCTGCAGTCAAATACACAGGATATACGTTTTACTTTTCAAGCTAGTGAACCTCAGTTCTCCCATCAATAAGTTTTATCCTTCACAAATACAGAAGTTTCTATAGGGAGTCCTATTTTCATTAGAAGATAAGAGAATCTCCTGGCAAACTGAAATGGAGGGATGACATTCGCTCAGTTTTGCAAGTGAAAAGACATGACTACACGGATATGATTCCAAGTCCATTCAGAGTCCATCCCACTTGCTTGGGATGAGCTACAGCGCAAGGAAACCGGACAAGGAGGCAGTGACTGAGCCCTGTGGGCCACATCCCAAACACAGTTTAATTTATGGCTTGGAGGCTCTGCCCCTTAAAGCATTTTCTTTTATCACTGTGTGCCAAAAATATGAGTATGCAAATGGAGAAAGGCGAAAGGCACAGGCACTGATTAAAAAGTCTATTTTTGATATTCTTAAGGTATTTAGTGACATCATTCATAACAGCCAGATGTTAGAGATTAAAGCTGAACAAATTAAACGCCTGCTTTTCGCCCTAGGCATATTATGCTCTGTAGTGCATCTCATTAGTGTGGTTTCCTTTAATGGCTTATTTAGGTTTTGGACCGAAAATTAGATGAAGCAGTATCTAATTTAAGCAAACATTTCATGGAGCCACTTGCTGGCACCTCAGAGCTCGGGGGACTCGGGCAGGCAGAGGAATAAGGGTTTGCTGTTTACCACCCTCACCGCAAGGTCGTTGCTCCTGAACTCTTTAGGTTCTAAACAGTGCCAGAGAAATATTTATTTTCTTTAAAAATACTTCCACGAGAAGTTAGAGGTCTGAAGTTGACATATTCACCCTCAGTGGCCAATTTTATTTGGCAATATCCCTCTAAAAACAAAAGGCTCTACTGCAAAAACCTTCTTTGAATGACAAAACAAATTTGTTTTGGGAAAGTTCAGCTGCCTGGAGCCTGGCACCCTGGGAGCAGAAAGAGCTTGCCCCAAGCGAGCACTGTGCGGAAGGGTTGTAGGGAAGAGCTGGAGGGCAGGGAGGAGATCAAAGAACCGAGGAAAAACCCTACCTCCACCTATGCGAAAAAAGCATTTCTTGAGACTTTAAAGCCAACAAATATATATATATAAAATACTATTTTTGAGCCTAAAATCAAAGAAAATGCTAAGTGTTATCCTTAGTATCTTCTGCATCTTTAAGACTGATTATTTTTGCAATCAAAAATTTGCATTTTATACTTGCATTTTAAATATAAAGCCTCACCCTTCTGGCCTCTCACCAGACACACACGCACCATTACATTCCAGGCAGTACTACGCTGTTTTACATTAATGACAGAGGATCCCATGTCCCAGGGACATTCCTTGCGCCTTAATGGCCCAAGTCTTTAATGCCACTGGACTTGAGTCCACATGCTGCCATTGAAGAAGAGTTTGTCTCTTCGATAGTTAAACACCACAAATGTCATCCTCAGAGGTGGACGCTTCACAACGATCCCCTTCCATACAAGCTACCCAAGCTACATAAACTTTATTTTGAGTGTCCTGTGCTATCCAGTAAATTGGGGTAAAGTGATACCCCATGTCCTGGAAACCCTCAAGCTCAAGGCCAAGGTATTTTAGGATTAATAAAACCAAAATAGCTCAGTCCAAGGGGAGCTGATTTTTCCCATCACTGACTTTCTTAAGTAAATGCATTAATGAAGTGCATTACATTTTTAATCTGCCTTAATTCATCCAAATGAAGCTACTTAAAAGTGGTTATAGATATTGACTCCCCTCCTCTTCCTCACACATGCCATGTCCATCTTGGTGAAAACCCTCTACTCTTTAAAAACAAACAAAAAACACTCCTTCAGAAGATGCTCCTGTAACCAAAGTCCCACTCACGGATTTTCAGCTACTACTTCTTCAACAAAAAGCTTGAACACACATCAAATTCCAAGTCACGGGAGAGGAACAGAAGAGGGGTTGTCAAAAGCCTTTAACTCTTGACTACCTTTGGTACAGAACATTAGAGATACAAGAAGGGAATAGTTATTTAGAGAGGCTTTCACACAGTATCTGTGCAGTATTGATGAAACATCTTCCCACAGCTCACATGCCTAGAGGCACCCTGGACTGCCCTAAGATGCTATCAAAGGCCATAGCCATGAGTGACCGTTGCGTTGCCAAAGGGCTGGCACCTGCAGAAAGCGAAGGGCACCCATGCCCCGAGCGGGCGCGGGCGAAGCGCAGCAGCCGCCCGAGCGCGCCGAGGACGGGGCCGCGGCCTCTGCACGCGCCCCTTCCCTTCCCAGCCTCGCACGCAAACCCAGCGCCTGCTCGGCCTCAACGACCCGCTCTTCAAGTGTCGGCGGGACGGCTCGCCAGGCAGCGGGCGCAGGGCGGCAGGGCTGAGACGCAGAGACTACCGAGAGCACCGAACAAAGCCAGGTTCGGAAACTCCAAATCCTCTCTCCTAGGGCTGAGAGGCAATGAGATACCTTCCTCCTTTCATTTGTTTTTTAAAAAAATCCTTTTTTGAGATCTAAATTATTCATATATTTGGAGTGAACACAAGTAGTCTGAGGAAAAAACACAGTTCTGAGCATGTTTAAAAATTGCATTTTTTAAGTGAAATATTTATTTCCCCCCCTCAAAGATATTTACATATAAATGGTTTTATTTTAAAAATAGTTTTTTTAATACCAAAGCATTATGGATTAACTAGAAACATTGCATACCAGTCACATAGCCAAATAAAGAAACTGCTATTTCAACAGCTTTAAAGATACTAAAAATGAGTATTAATTACTTTTGAAAGCATGCTGTGAAAAAACAGCACACTGTAGGAGAGCTACCTTTGAGCAAGCCATAAACAGAACTGGGCAACCATCCATCACTGCTGCTACAGGTTGGGTATTTTCAAAGGTCCCTATGAATAAAACTTTGTAAAATTGTGGCTTTGACCAGGGGAAGTTTTATTGCACTGAAGCAACGTCAGAGAAAAAGGTACATTCTGAATATTTTGTACAACAGGTTTGCCATCACAGAGGGTATTTGCCTGGTGAGTCCAGGAGAACCAATTTTGGTCCCTTTCTAAAGGAACAAACTAATTCTGGAATATCAAAGTAAACAGGAGACAGAACAGGAATGTGAGAAGTGATTCAGAAGAAGTCTGGTTGCTCTTGTGGTTTCAGGAAGCATCACAGAGGTTACAGGCAGAGAGCCCATTGAGAGACATGCGCGAGTTAAACTCTGTATAAACCCAACGAGCAAACTGAACACACAAACCCTCCTCAAAGCACAGCCTTGTACCTGGCACACTCCTGAGACACAAGCACTATGTTCCCATGGGCTGTTATTTATTCTATCAATTCTCTCCTTAAAACTTCTTCTCGCTTTAAAATTTGAATCACGCCTCATACTCAAGGTAGCTGCCTGAAAAAAGCATATATTAAGGTCAACCTCTTCACAAGATTGAATTAAATTGAGTGCAGTGTTTGCAGTGGGGTTTAATCTCCAGGAGTGACCGCCCGCACTGCGGCAGGGAAGAGCCCCTGCTCCAGGGCTACGCAGCCTCTTAAGCAAACACCCAAGGACAACGTTGCAAAGTTTTCCTCAGGAATATCCGTGCTGCCGGCGATCCTACGTAACTCCGCGTGGCTCTTCCAAGCCTACAGCACATTGCACTGAGCAGAATTACATCAATGCCAACAACTAGCGCTCTGACTCTCATTACACTGGTGAAAAATAAGCACTGCCAGCGCGTGCAGTTAGAGCAGAATTAAGACCAGTCTCTCTAGCACTAACTTCTCCAGGGTGCTTGCATTGTGGCGAATTCTTTTGCCATGACTTTGATATGATATTGCATGAAGGTAAGTTTATAGAATTACAGTACTTTAAGAAGGGTTTCTAATAGCTAATTTTTGAAGTCTCCTTATGTTCAGTTTTGGTCTGTATCTTATTAGAAGCATGCATTCACTCACGCAACTATTTAAAACGTTTAGAAAAACCACAAGAAACCTTTCTAGAAAAGAAACTCAGCTTCTTACTATTTTTAGGTCCTTATCTTTTGTCTAACTTGAAGTGGTAGCAGCTGTTCTGCTGAATTAATTGCATGTTCTGCTCACAGGCTGCTTTAAAACACATCCCTGCTCGATTCACAGCCTGCCTGCGCTCTGAAGGCCGTTACACTAAGGGCCAGGACTTGGTTAATCAGCTAGACCCCACCATTGTCATTTCAGCTCCTCTGACTCACAACCCAAACTGCTCCACTGCTCAATTAGACCCACAAGAGAGATCAGATTTGCTCCAACCAGAGGAGCTCGGCGGCTGCTGCTGTCCGGCTGAGCGAGACGCGTTGCAAGGAAGGGCTGCTCGGGGCCCGTGAGCGCCCGCAGAGCGGTCCCCGCGGCGAGGGCGCTCCCGGGGAGGCTCCGCGCGCAGAGCTCCGGTGACGGCGGCCGCCAGCAGCGGGGCTCCCGTTCAGCCCCGGAATTCAAGGCCTCCCTCCAGGTGCAGCCACATCCAGCTGGCAGGCAGCTGGGCGATTACCCAAACGTAATCCACAACCTGGCAAGCCCAGTACCAACTTAATTGTAACACCGGGGCACCGCACAAAGGAACGGAGCTTACTGAATGTCAGCGGAATTTGTTAACCCTAGAAACAGGGTAACTATTTGCTTAATCCTATCACCTTCAGTCCTGCTCTGCACAGAAGCAGTTTTGCTGCATTGCTGCTGCGTCTCAACCAGATTAGGCCTCTCAGTGGGCACGCAGAAGCCACCTTAGCTGAAAAGCCTAGAAAATGAAAGCTAAATAAGCTACCCAAATATTTTGGTTCTTCAAAACAATTCATCAGAATAGGCCATGCTGCCACACTTAACTAAATCCTACATAATGAACAATAGTCACATCCTTGCAGTGCTTGAGCTTTTTCATTATTAGTTCCAGCCTGAAACAGATAGCACTAAAAGAATATTAGGCAAAAGCAGCAATTTAAAAAAAAAAAAAAAGTTCGGTTTGATTAATGTCAGTTTTAGATTGAGTGGTTCATCTAAGCCTAATGCCACTAAGCCATTCCCTTATAAAGCTACTTAGGTGTCAGCCAGTGAAATTCTCTGTAATGCCAAATAAGGCGGCTGTTGTTATTCCTGCATTGCACGAGTTGTGAGGATCACGTTCATTAAAAATAAAAACAGGCCAAAATGACAGCAGAACAATGTGCTGAACCACGGGCTCAGTTTTACGTGTTACCTTGAGAGAAACTAACTCTCTACTATTTCATAGGATCCTATAATCATTAGGGTTGGAAGGGACCAATCGCCTAGTCCAGCCCCCCTGCCCAAGCAGGGACACCTGGGCCCATGGCCCGCGCCCCTGCCTGGATGACACCTCCGAGGACGGAGAGCCCACAGCCTCTGCGGGCAACCTGCTCCAGTGCGCAGTCACCCGCACATCTTTCCTTCACTTAGTGTTCAAATATTAGAGATTCAGAATAAAATTTGGGTAGAGTTGCACTTGCAAAAGCTTTCCAGAAAGTACTGAGAACTATGGAGCTTACATTCTGATGCTTTCAAGGCACCCTCTCTATTTTTTTTTCCAGAAATGTAGTAACTTGCTCTCATGGGAAGCACCTTTATTTTATTAACCTACAGAGAATTTCTTTCCACTTGTATCTTTTTTTTTCTGTTTGGACAGTAAGACTTTCACCCCACAGTGAAAGGCTGAAAGTTTCAGCACATAGCATTAAGTGCCACACAAATATAGAGTTAGACAGTCTCTTCTCAAAAGTCTACTACCTAAACAAAAAGACAAGGGAGTTAGAGCTTCTCATAAATATGCAATTATTCTTTTTACAGGGGAAGAACATGAGCATGAAGAAGCTGGGATTTGTTCTAGGCTATACAGAGGTCTCACAACAGCCAAGGAAACAAATTCAATCTCTTGAGACCTAATTCACTACTGAATTCTCAGCAAGAGTGTTGGCAATATATGCAAACATGTATTTTTAAAAATACTTCAGGAGATTTTTGTGGGCTAATCCTTTCAAACAAACACTGTAAAAATACTTCTTAGCATGTCACTATTTTTCCACCTGGATTCTTACATTTGTAATTATCCGATTTAAGCAATGCTCATTATATAAAAAGGAGGAAAATTTCTGGCAGAATAAGTATTCTTACTAGCAGTTTAGCATACTTCCAAACTGGATCAGTTTGCAACGTCCCTAGAACATAAACATTAATCACACAAACAAAACTTCAAATATGGTGCAAAATGAGCACGGCCTTTGCAACGGTTGTATGCTTAAAGAGAAAAACAAAAAAGACAATGAACAACTATCCCCAGGTTCATCCCCTTATATCGACACAAGGCACAATCCTCCCTTAGGGAGATTCAATATCCTCATGGCAATCGCAAGCCAGAGGCTCGGCCGCCACTCCTGAGGCAGCACATGCAGGGTCACAGCAACGCGCCCCAGAGCAGCCGAGCTCTGAGCGTCCAAAGGCATCCTCTGAAGCATCCTGAACGCTCACCCCGTCACTCAGCCATCAGGTGCTCAGCTGAGTCAGTAAATCAGTTATGCTGCTCTAAGCAGTGACAGATTGTGCCACGGGCAGGAGGGAAGATCACTTCTCAAGACTCATGATTTTGATTGCTTGGATGACCTACAAGCAAGGAAGGGGCCTCTGACATCTCCCCTCCTATGGAACATGCTGATACCAGATGACAATTCCCTGGGTCCAAACCCTGTTTCTCCAGAAATAGGAAGGTTCATTCCAATAAATTGCTGTTCAAGAATAAATCTCATGCCAAGGCTGCCAATGGAAGTTGCACCCCTCAGATACTTCCAGTTACTTCAAGAAGAAACAACTTCGGTGTTTGATGCCAAGAGCTGTCCATGGATTTGAAGTGCACAGAAGAATCACAGAGAAGCTCACAGGTCTCTCAGCCTCGTCCAGCTCCACACTACGGTTGTCCCTGTGCACTGTCTTCAGTTTCCTATGGTGGGGCTGGTGGTCCCTGTCCTCCAGCGACGACGTTGATTCTTTCCTGCTTGACCACAGGACACTTTCACCTGGAAGAGGAGAAATCTAGCAGAAGGTGTCACTTCTCTGTGACTTCGGACATAGAAGAAACAAACCTCAGCCACATCCTTTTGCAAATGCACATTCATCTTCCCTCTGGTCACGCAAGTCAGACAAGTTTGGGATCTTACTCGCAGGTCACTTAACTCCTTCTAACACCTGGCCTTTCCAACAGTAAGGATTGGCCTGAACAGATTCATGTCTATGCTCAGTGCTCACACTTTGCCCTCATTTTTAATTTAAATGCTTGTGCAGTTAGTGATAGCAACATAACAGGGTTCTCGTTAAAAGCAGGGACTTCATCTTCAAACCCAAACAGGCAGAACTGTCAACAGGCAACTGAACTAACGCCAGAGGTTATTAGGAACAGCTGCCCCCCACCTTCCCTAACCGCTGGTTAAGAAAAAAATGTTAAATATAAATTGGATCTCTAGATAGTAACAAATTGTTACAACTGGAAGACCTTTCAGCCCAGTACTTTAATTTGAAGATGACATATAGTTTAATGTTGGTGCTATAAAACATCAGTGCTGTTTTTCCCTTGCTGCGCTGCTTTCCCATCAGATTTACTACAGTCGAATTGAACCAGGGTTATAAAGAGCATGAACAGTTAAAGAAATTCTATTTGATCCTGGAAATAGTTTCAGAATGGACAATTAAAACCATTTTTCCAGCAACTTAGATCGCCTCAGCAGTCAGTGTTGTAATTTGTTGTAAAGTCTACCATACATGAAATATCACAGCTATCAGCTTCTGGTAGTGAAGTGCTGTGATGCCAAGCACAAGAGCCTTTTAATAAAGCAAAGCATAAAAAATAGAAGACATTTTTCACCCTGAAAACTGAAAATTCCTTATACTTTCAACGTTAAAGACAGCACTAAGAGGGCTATTATACTATGATGTGCAATTTGAACATTTCTGTAGGAAAGTACTCAAGTTAGTGACATTAATATAAACATGATTTAATGGCATTAAATAGGACTGCATATGGATCAAAGAAGACTTTGAAGAAATCATCTTTTGCAGCTTGGGCACGGGGCTGCAAAACTACTATTTTTTTTTTCCATCCACAGGGAACCCCTTGCTCGTGCTTAGTATAATCCCTGCTCTCCTATTGAGAATTATACTTCCCTTACCCCATACACTCCCTCGCTGGGAGGGAATCCGGGACACGCTGAGAGTTTTTGCACAGCATCCATCCCAGCTGCCACATCCGCATGCGACCACAGCTCGAATCAGGAGAAACATTCCAAGGGAGAAGCACAAAGCTGGTGTCACCAGCTTAGAATTTCACTCTTCTATTTATATATACACACACACTTACAGATAGAGATACACATATAGTATGCATATATCACTGAGGGAGGACTCACTCACATCCTTCCCACCTCCAACGCGAAACGCGGGGCACCAGCGGCTGAGGAGGCTCCCGAGCAGCGGAAAGCAGGCTGGGTTCCGGCAGGCAGCCCCGGCACAGCCAGCTTGGCTGCTCGCGCTGTTAGCTGTCAGCCTGCGAGGGAGGTTCTGGGCACACTGCACCGGGAAAGGTTTTAATTGGACCTAACAAGCTGTTAATTGGGCCCATCTGGTCAAGCAGATACTCCTTCAGAAATATTTACCCACCACGCTGCTCAGCCTACGTGGTCAACAGGTTGACGCAGGTTCTGCGAGAACTGCGGAGCAGCTCCGCTAGGCCAGCCCACGTGGCACGGCGGGAACGGGTCCTTTCCCAGGAGTGCGGCCCTGCCCGCAGCGCCGCTTCCGCGCCGCCGCTCCGTGCTGCCGCTCCGTGCTGCGCGGGCCGGGGGCCGGGAGCCGAGGCGGTGCCTCCGCCGACCGCGGAGAGCACGGACCGCGCGGCGTTGCCCGCTGCCAGGCGCCGCGCTCCATGGGCACGGTGCCGAAAAGCCAAACGGGCAACCCGTGGGGAGGGCAAGAATGCAAAACAGCCGCCGTGTGCAGGACTTCAGCTCTCCACACAACGCGTTTTCTTTTCCCTTCAGCTCAGATGTTTAAGTCCTTTTAAGTGCTGCCTCTTGGATTGCCCGGAGCCACTTCTGAGTCTCTGCTGCGGCTTGGCTGCCGTTCACTGCGCAGAGGTTACAACCTCAATCCCTGGCTTCCAGGGGAAGGTACTTGGAGAATTTCTGCTCTGCCTCATGAAAAAAAAGCAGGAATATATTACACAGTAGACCCATATATATATTCGAGACTCTGGCTCCTTCGTTTCTACAGCCATGTACTGCAGAATCTCAATTCCTCAAAAAAGCCATAACCTTTAGTTAAAGAAAATCTAAAGATCGAAAGAGCAAAACCAAAAGGAATAATCTATTTAATAGATCTTCTTTATAACATCAGACATGAATTTTGCTGTGCACCTCCTGCAACCTCCTGGGTTAAGTGACCACAAATGAGGCTTCCAAAGCTGAGGTTACGGCCACCAAATGACCGTCAAAGACTCAGTGGTGGAAACGTGCTTCGTTTCAACTTGTCCATCACAGCGCTCGGGCAGCACATTAGGCATACACACTTAAAGGCAGTAGATGGTGAACCAAGCCGTAAGACACCTTCTGAAAGACACAGGCATGTACACCAATCACATCCCTTAACTTGTCACATGAGCAGAAACATGATAGTGTCTGCCTGAGTCCGCAGAACGTGAAAAGCTCCCACTCAATCACTGAAATATTGACAGCATTACATTTTAAAGCTATCACCTGCCTGCACATTAGTATCTAGCTACCATGCTAATTGCTTACAACCATTCTCCCCTTGCCCACTTACAAACTCCAATTTAACCCAACAGAGAAAAGAATAAAACCAGAAAATCTAATCAACAGAAAAAGGAGGCGATACAACTAATCCATTGCCCCAGTACAGATCATTTGAACACTTCACTATTTTTAAACCTAAATGCACTGCTTTAAAATCTCCAATTACTTTTTTTTTTTTTTTTTTTTAATTTGGACGGATGGCTAGAAAAGCCGTTCTGCGGTTTTACAGAAACTTTGCAAGAGAGGCTTTTGTGAAGTTCAGCAAGGCTTGCTGCAGGATGCTGGACTTTGCACTATGGGGCTTCAGTACTGCTCTTTGTGATAGTATTGGGGAAGTTGCGTTGAAGTTTTTAGTTTTACATACTAAATTTATTCTTTGCAAGATTTGCTTCCTTCAGAATATATGATTCTCTTGATAATTCCTCCTCACCCCAATGCAGATTTTGTCAAAGGAGGAATTTAGCAAAGCACTGGCTGTGTTTACTGGGCACGGTGAGGACACACACGCGTACTGTGAACGAGAAAGCTTTTAGAGACGGGGCCCCATCTTACAAGTCATGGCATAAACAGCTTAAACAGCCCTTCGCTTACAGCTTCAGAGTGCTCCGCTACCAAGTTCTCCTTCCTCTCACTTTACACTGACTGCTCATTTTCCTCCTAAGCTGATCAGCCTAATATTGTTCAAAGCCTTATCACATTTTTTTTACCCTTGTCTGTGTGGGTTTGAAATTGGACAAAGAGTCTCTTATTCCTATTTTAAGAATACCATATTTCCCTTATCTTAGTAGCATGCACAAGCAGCATTATATTTGTATTTAGAAGCCATCATTTGACTGGCAAGGCAGAAGCAGAAGTTCCAGATGAGATCATTAAAAATGATGCTGTTGAACAGCAAGGAAATCCATTATAAACAATTCTCATTATCACAGAGGCCACAAACTATCATGAACAAATCTAAACTACATACACTGCCGGCTTGCCTTTCAATAACCTAGATACTGATTCATCCCTTGGCTCATCACCTCCTACCAATGTGGTCTATTTTCCAGTGAAATCCTGCCTTATCCCAGACTTCTGCCAACCTCCAAACTCTACCCATTACTGTTTTTGGTGAATTTAGCACTCAGAAACGTGTTAGTTTGACAGCCCTGAAGACTCAGCATAGCACGTCAGTGTTCTGGCGGATGATAAATGAGCAATCATTACATTAGAGGTTAACATCAGCTGTATTCCGGAACATGATCTAGAATAGGTTCTCTACAGACTTTCTTTTTTCACGTATTCTCAAAAAGCATGAAAATATAAACAAAAAGCCCCAGAAAGAGCATGTGTGTGCAATAAGTTGGGTCCCACTGTGCACGTGTTAAATACCAACTGAAGTACGCAGCTCCACGCCGCGTTACGGCACAGAGCAAGGCAAGACGCAGTCCCCACGCGCACGGCCGCGAGTCCCGGCGAGCGCCCCAGGCGCTTCCGAGGCCCCAGCCCACGGCCTGCCGGCAGCCTCGGCCCGCGTTCTGGCACCGCGCGTCCCGCAGCAGCCGCCTCCGCGGCAGCGCTGCCGGGCACCTCGCGGCCCGGGAAAACCACCCGGGAGAAAGTTTCACATCATCAAGTGTGCCAGGGCGCGCAGCACAGAGGACAAATTCAGCCTCAACTCTTCCACTTCCTAGGTGCTTTTCACGATTCTCAAAACCATGCAAACCTTTGCAGAAAAATGCAAGTCTTCACCTCTGCAGAGAGCAGCGCGTTGCTGTTTTGTTACTGATGTGCTTTCCCACAGAAGATGACAGCATGCCACAGCAAACCTGCTCAACATACCCCACGTATAACATAATAGCTGTGACACTGCACATTCTGTAGCTTAAAGAACATTTTTCAGCAAAATAAACCTCAAGTACTCCACTTTTCTTTATAGAGTTGCAAACTATGCACTTGCTATGCAAAATATAACTGATAATAAATATGTATACAGAATAGAACTTGTTGAAAAAAACCCTTTAGGAACATTTTGAAATATAAATGTCATTAAACTCTGACCCTTTGCATTTTTTCGTAGTGGCATAATTGCATCACAGGAAATTAATTCCTTTCCAATTTATTTACTATTACTTCAGCAAATTTTAATATTGTTGACATCTACAGACCTGCACATAAAACTGATAAACACACATCCCTTCCACTTCTCACATGAGCTTATTCTAATGCACAATTATCTCTTGACAACTCTGATGAATCACAGTGCTCTTTGCTAAGCTTGTCACATTGATCACTGGCTGGTGACAATTAATAAAGTACCGCTGTCCATATAACACATTAATAACTAGCCTGAACCAGAGGTGGCAAGCCTGATAGATCCAGTGCATTTTAATCTTGCATACCCTGCCAGCTCAGAAGATTAAAAAGAAATTTCCAAGAGTCTTCCACATGCCAGCACTGAGCTCCATGACATCCCAGGCAGGGCTACAGACTTGACACTTGATAATTCATTAATGCAGCTCAGTTGGATAGTTCAAGTTTTCTTTCCAAATGTTGCACTGCTTGGTGGCCAAAGCACTATTTATTCGTTTACTTCTCCTTCCTATTTATACTTTTGAAAGGTGGAATTGATTAAAGTTGTCATTTCAACCAGAATTAATACAGAAATAACGGCCATAAATTCAGCGCAAGCTAAAGCTCTGGTTAGTAATTCCATAACACTTACAATAGAAACATCAATCTAGGAAAGGTCCCATCTCTTCAACAGGGATAAGGAAGTACTAAACACTGGCCATAAGCAGCAGGCTGGCAGCTTTTCCCGCACATTTTACACCAGTTAGTTTCTGTTTGGACAGTTACACAGCAAACTGGCTTAGACAAGAATATTTCTCCATTTCTAGGATCTGCTATATTGTAATCTGTTATTTTATTCAAGTATTCAGAATAGAGCAAGTTCATTTTGTGCAAAAGAAGTCTTAAAGAATTCCAGCAAGTTGCGCACTGATTCTCGGAATTATCTGCACATGCTCCCGTATTACTTTCTGAGAAGATTCAATTTAAATCTCACACCTTGCACCAAGCACAGCCCAAGAGCAGCATCTCATCTTCTGTGCTCAGCTCTTCCTTCAGCCACCTGAGACTGAGTCAGTCTGGCTACCAGACTATCTCATCGGGAGCTGAGCCAAAGCCACAAAAACCATATTATAACCACTGCAGGTTGCTAAAAGCCTCCCCAGGCTCCTGGCAGCCCTGAGCCCCGTGTTCAACACCCTGCCTGGCACTGCCAGGAGCAGAAGCCAGGCCACAGGGATGCCTTGCCACAAGAGTTTTAATTAGGCTTTATTTCATCTGTGGTTTCAAGGGCATGTTTAACACCCCCAGGCTAACACACTGGGATATCTTATTTGTCTATTTACATTACATTAGAATAAAAGTGCTATAGGAGAAGCACTGCGGCTTTTGGAAGCTTCCACACATTCTGTTTTAATAGAAAAGTTTAATAAGGGAATCTTGACTTTCAATAATGAAATGAGAGTTTATTGAGTGGCAGTGGATTGAATCACAGTTTACACTTAATTACGAAGGTGGCTTTCATAAGATTACACATGCAAATTAGTTGTCTCCTTCCTATGTGCTTAAGGATTGGCAGGACCAAAAGAGATTTGTATTGGAAATTGTGAGCAGAAAGGTAGCAGCACCAGTCATAACACCAGTTAAAATCCTCTGTATGATGAGTGTGCCTAAAAGCAGCTCCCTTCTAACACACCACTTTGCAGTGTAATGTACCGGTTCAGCTGCTGAGACTCGTTCTACCATGAAATTCAGCATGCAGGAAACTCATTTGGGGAAAATGGGATGCATGTAAAATGTCACTAGGACGGATATCATGGGAAACAATCTTATAACAGCCCACTGACGATGGATAGCAGCTGGCAGAAAGTATAGCTAAGCTGACATTTCTCTAAGATGGCACCAGCCTCAGGAAAAAAAGAAGGTATAGAAATATCTGGAATTTAATGCCTAGAGATGGTGCTGTCAAGTGCTCTCAGCACAAGCAGCAGAGGCAGCAGGAACTGGGGAGGTAAGTCACGACAAATGCCAGAGTCAAAAAAGAGGAGACTTGGTGGGGCCCATTTACTGGCCAGTCTGGGAGTTCTTCCGTAACTGAAAATGGCAGAGCCTTGGAGCCCTGATTTTATATAGCCTAGTCTCCTCTCTCGGCCTTCCCCCCCCCACACCCCCCTCTCCAAGGGAAGAGGAAGCAATTCTGACCTCAGAGAGCTAAGCACTCAAAACACTGTTCAAAACCATTTTGAAGGAAACCGATAACACAAGCTCTTTCCACACACACTTGCTCTTTGTTTCCCTAGACATGCTGAAGACAGCTGACATAGCAGCAAAATCTACAGCTGCCCTCAGAAGAGAGACACTCTGAAGAGCCAGAGGAACAAGTTTGTCAGGGGAGCCTTCCCAGCAACAGACTGTGGCGGTGGCAGGTGAGGCCGAACTCGGTGATACCGTTTCCATGGCTGGTGTCCAATGCAAAGAACTGAGAGGCAGCAGGAATCTCCTAAACTGGGACCTGTAGTCACAAGGAACCATAACCATCAGCTGGCACAGGATGCTCCTTCTCCCACGAAGTCCAATACTGCTTTGGCACGACAGCGTTTGTTAGTGAAGGACTGGACACAGCAACTACAGCGAGACACGTGTGCAGGGGGCTGCAAGGATGGCGTTACACTGCAAAGCAATTTTCTTGCAACTAGCCAATCATTCAACTAACCAATTTTGGAATACCAGGAGTGACCCTCTAACCTGTCCGTGCGCGCTGGTCAAGTGCCAGTGCTGAGCCCAGAACCACAGCTGGTTGCTGCTCAGCCCGAATACACAGAAACCAGGGACAGCCATGTGATGGATGGAGCCTTATTTGCTTATACAAACACAGCAGGTCCCGTTCCCCGAAACCACCGTCAGTTTAGAGGTGACTTTTTTTAAATCACTATTTTTAACATTCATCCCCCACACATTACAGGCCCTGTTTTGCGAGCAGCCTCTCACAAACCAGAGCACAACTGCAGGCAGATGCCACGCAGGAAGGCACTAGGACACGCTTATATGTAAAGCAAGCCGCCAAAACTAGTTTTTTCCTACTCTTCTGCGAGGCAGCAAAGTATTTGTTTTTCTTAAGTTGTCTCACTTGAGGGCTTACATGAACATACAGTAACAAGACAACAATATTCATGTTATTTTCCACTCTCCCCAGGCTGTCATCAGCTTCACTGAAGTGTCACCAAGAGTCCTTTTATGTTGCTCTATACTACAACATCTAGTCATACACTGAAGGCCTGAGGGGCTAGACCCAGGCACAGCATTCCAGGATTACTTCCATAGCTTTGAGCCCTGGTTCTCTTTGGGGAGGCACAGAGACCTCACTAGAGCACTCCAGAAGACATTTTCCGTGTTCTTCCCCAGGGCTGTCACCACCAGCATCCAGAGGCTTCAGTTTGTGTCTCTTCCATGTGTGCCTTTCCTCTCCAATGCACCATTCAGGCACTGGAAGCACAGCCTAAACTATGTACCTGCAGGCAGGCAAGGTAATAGAGCTGAAAAAGCACAAGTTCTCTCAATCTTCCCAGGGTCACACAACGTATAAAAAGTTTTTATAGCTCCAGAGACTTATACTATTGAATTTATTGACTTTAAAGTAGAAGAATCATTATTTCTACTTCAACAGGACAACTGACTTGATATGATGCATCCTCACAGGAAACATTGTTTTTTTCAGAATAACCATTTTCACTTCAGTCTTAAAAAAAGATAGAAAACCTGATAAAAATCTGTTTTGAAGTCCTGCAACATAAATTAAGTTGGCACAGCAGGCTTTTCACTGTCGTAATTTAACTTGTCAGTTCACATCATTGACCAACTTGAAGAATTCATGGGGCTTAACTGATCAATACGATAAGCGGTTTGGATGGCCCTGCAGGGATAGCCCGGTGTTAATTTCAGGTCAGCAGCTCTTAGTTCCTTTTAGGTCTCATTAGCAGGAGGCAACATAAAAGCCAGAGATGGCAGGACAAAAGCAGCAAGGTTTGTACCACCAGCAAGGCCAGCATGAGAGAGAAGACTGCTGTGATCAGCTGAACTGCTTCCTACTGCAACCTCCTCCACGTCTTTGCAAGGAACAAGAGAGCACAGGAAATCCCTCGCAGTAAGCCAGAGGAGCTCTAGTTTCTCAGATTTTTCCTTCAGTTTGAATTGAAGACAAAACCAGCCTGAAGCATGGACCAGGCCAGACCCTCAGCTGGCACAAAAAGGCTTCATTCCCCACATCCTGCAGAAAAGGCTCGTTTCCAGCAGCTGAGGCACTGAGGCGCTTCTCCGGCAGCGCCGCTATGCAGACTTGTCCCTCAGGTGGTGAACCTTTCCGGAGTTCTGGAGATATTCCAAAACCTACTGGACATGGTCCTGGGAACCTGCTGTAGCTGACCCTGCTTGTGCAGGAGGGTTGGGCCAGACCATCTCCAGAAGCCCCTTCCAACCTCACCTATTCCGTGATTTTGCAGTGAATAGGCGGCATAGTTGTAGGGAAGCCAGAGCTTACACGCACAGGGTGAACTGCCCTACTGCCAGCTTAAAAGTTGTCTTTGAAAGAGGGGAAACTTCGCCAAAAGCAGGTCCCCTCTGAATACACTTTATGTAGAAAATTATCCAGTGCGCAGGAGATTAGAGTCCAGCTTTTTCCTTTCTCGTCTTCTTGCAAACAGCTACGATATTTTATCGAACACAGGTGAAATGGAGTTCTCACCCAAAAACGTTCAAGGGGTTACTGACTGAGCAAGGCAGCAATCCCTGAATTCAGCTAAACTCAGTGAGAAGCATGAAGCCGCTTTTCTTCCAGCTGTGGCTAGGATGTCAGAAGCACCTCCAGCAAAAGCATGAATAAACTCGTAATACTTAGAACTCAAGTCATGCTGCTTTCACGTAGTCCTTATTTCAGAAAAGCGCTAATAAACGAGTTGTAACCATCCTCAAATGGAGTCCAAGGAGGAAATTCCATAGAGACAAGATGTGAATGCTGACATGTATGAAATACAGGTAACCAGACTACAAAACAGCCTGACTTGCACCGGGAGCCAAGTTCAGGTAGGGTCATCAGTCCTGAAGGCAGATTCTTCTGCTGCAGAGAATAGAAATGCAAGAAACACGTATGGCACTGCTATTTGAAGAACAAGCAGGAGGCCACGACTTCAGGTTGAGCAGATATATATAATATATCCAAACTCCCTAATTTCAAAGACAAAAATCACTGTTATCACCAGAGGGAGGTAGTGAAAAGCAGTAGTGCATGGTGGGGGAGAACACATTAGAAAACTGAGTCCTCTCCTTTCCCCTCATTTACTTGCTATGCCAATCTATATGAGAAAAAATGCCTGCTTCTTCACAGGAACAGAGATAAACTCAGCTCCTCAGACAGGGTGTCCTGAGCCTGATTAAAAGACAATTGATCTGAATGGAAGAATGACTTCAGCAGCTTCTTCTTCAGGCAATATTAATTGATGGTTATGAGAATAGCTGAGCTTCAAAGGAAGAGAGATTCCTTAAAAAGGTAATGGGGCATCAGCTACAGCTATTTAAAACCAAGAGAAATTTGTAAGCATCATTGCATCGAAGTACTTTACAGTGCCCAAGACTGAGTTAAGATTTTAACAGGAAGGCCATAGAAGAATTAAAAAAATCTTCCAACACTTGTAAATCCATATGTAACAGAAGCACATTCAAGAGATGCTTCAAGGTACCTGGTTCCAATTTCAACTGTGATAGCCTGTTTACTCTGTTTCATCCGTTGCAGACCAACTGTCAAGCTGCAGAAAGATTACTGAAGCCAGTTCTGAAATATCACTTTGCTCCACTAAATCAAACATCATTTATTTTCTGAGCTAAGGTTGATGAAGTTGTTTTGATACTGAGAGGGGCTAGTGCTGCAAATGAGCATAGTTTCAGTCCCTGATATTAAAAATGTGGCTTCAATCCACAACAATATTCACAGCTAAAAGACTGTGAGATTTCTCAACTATGCAGGATGAAAAATGATGCCCACGGCTTACAGGTGGTGCAGAAAGAACATTCTGGGAAACTCAGAAGTTTTTTTGCAGCTTTCAGATACCATCGTCACATTAATATCAACGCTTTAATACTTAATTTTGGACCATCACTACACTCAGATACATAGAGATGATAGTTCATATTCTAATTTGTTTTCCTTATCTATGCAATGCGTACATCTGAGAACTTACTCCATTTTTCTGTGTTCTTAGTTATTATGACACAGGCCATCCCATCAGTGCTTACCCATACCATACTCTCACCATCTGCTGTCCACATCTGTTCACAGAAGATGCTTCTGTTTTTTTCTTTCCATACAATGGATTAGCAAAAAGATACATATTTTTTCTGCAAGTGCATTAAGACATGTTTTCCAAATTTTGAACAAACTACACTAAAAACAACGCTTTCTCTCTCCTTTCAAACCACATGCAAAACAGTGGCAATGTGAATGGGATCACCACCTAATTTGTTAGCAATACCTGCAGTAGGAAGCATAGGAAGCTCATCATCAATCCCCTATGACCGACACAGAGAAAAACACACGCAGGAACCTTGTACGTATTGGATCCTCATCCTTCACTTCTCAATGAAACAAATCCGTGACAGAGACTTCTGGTCCTCCACCTAAACACGGGGCAGCAGAAAGTGTTTAGCTTCCAGATGACATCACGGAAGAGAAAGATCGGAGAGCACCACTCGAAGTCAAGCTTTTGTAGGACACACTGTCCCCAAGAGAAAAAGGCTTCTGGTAAATCAGGCTTCCCTCTGATATTTGCTTTCCCTGAGCTGAACATTGCTCTTGGAAAAGACACCAGAAAAAGAGCTCTGGGAGGAATTTAAAGCTTCTTATAACAGGGAACCTCCTGAAAGTACAAATCAAGATGTGAGGACTCACAGCTCCCAAAGGGCAGGTGCCTTTACAGAATTAAGAATAGCTTTCACACAGCCATGCTTTTATTCATTGGCTTGGTTCAAAAGAACACCATGAAGTGAGGATTTGAAAAGCCCCATCAAGCCCAAGACACTTTTGCATGCCTTCTGCATTAGAGAAGAAAAAAAGAGAAAAAGGTATTTCATTAGAAATGTCTCATATCACTGGCTGACATCCTGCTCTTATTACTGGTAACAACGTGCCTCGTACATCAGCACAAAAGAATGACTAAAAGGAGCCATGTGGGAACGTGCAGCAGCAGAGCATCGCCTGGCTAGTACTCCCAAAGCTCCAGGAGGATTCAGATAGTAAGATGACGGGTGCACCAGTTATGAAGCAGTGTGATTATATGGATTATGAGTATAATGAAGCCCCTGGCAGCTACAGTTTTCGTTCTGCACCTCTTCAAGCCCAGACACAGCTTCTCTTTCAAGAGACAGTACTATCCACAGGAACTTAAGGAAAGAGATTTCTTGACAGCGAGGGTGACAGAGCCCTGGAACAGGCTGCCCAGAGAGGTTGTGGAATCTCCTTCCCTGATCTTCCAAACCCACTTGGACGCAGTCCTGAGCCACATGCTGTAGGTGACTCTGCGTGTGCAGGGGGGTTGGACTAGATGATCTCTAGAGGTCCCTTCCAACCTTAAGCATTCTATGATTCTGTGATCTATGAGGCAGTGCTCATTTATTCTGCCCAATATTCCCAGATTTGGTCCATCCACATTCCTAGTACTACTACATTCCTAGAGGCTCCTCAGCACAGAGGAATTCACACAGGGTTTGTATTTACCCTATTGCCACCATCACCTTGGCATAAAACACGCCTGAGGTACTGCTTTCACCCTGCTTTTACTTGGTGCCAGTAAAGCTTGCACAGATTCCTTTTTGATGCAAGTTCCTATTCAGCACGTTGTCCTTGCAGTCACAAAGGAAAGAAGGTAGCAAATCAATAGCATCTTTTGTAAGGAACTAGGTAGCAGTCATCTAGTTTTAGATACACTATCAAACATGGCTAAGCACTGTTTGTTCCTCGATACAGTAACCCAGACTCAGAAGTACAGTACAAAAAATACTGAGAGTATGAAAAATAAAAATCCCATTCATTAAGTCCTATGGTACATCTGAAAATAAAGTACTTCTATGGATAATTACCAAATTTCCATATTTATAAGATGATGGCACATATGGGGATAATAGCACAAATGGAAGTAGCACTTTCCTATTAATATGGAAATTCAGAAATTATTATAGTTATCTGTTATAAATCAACCTTTTCATTTTTTGCTGATGGAAATGCCATTTATGCACTACATTAAATTCCAAAACTCCTAATGCACCTCCCCCTTTTATTTTGATAAATCAGTCCAACGGCTGTCATGCTTATCCTCAATTTTGGCAGGAGTTCTGCTCTCACATTAAAATGGGCCAAACGGATACTTGGTGCAGCACCCCAAGGGATGTCAGAATTAGGGCAAGGCAGGATTTGCTCGCGCTCTGCAGCAGCCCAGATGCTGCGCGGCCAGGGGAGTCTGAGGCAAAATTTCATGTGCCTCAACTAGACGAACAACTTAGGAGAAACTGTCAAGAACGGGAGTGTTTTTCAAGGATTTGTTTATGTAACAAGGATGGCACACTGCTTAAGACTCAGGGAGATGCTTCTCTATGCTTGTCTATAGATAAGGGCAGCAGTGGATGCCTTTTTTGTGGAACTGCAGAGCTTTGTAGAGCTTTGTATGTCACATATCTAGCAATCACAAGCTGTAGCTATTGAAGTCGCAGTATGTTTTCAAGTGTTGTCATCTTCAAGATATTCTTCCCTTTCCCTGAAAAGGCTTGCACAATTCTGCAACTGCTCTAGAAGCAGCAGCTGGCCTGAGATAACTGCTTAAGGCAGGACCTGACACAAGTCTCCTCCTTGTTAATGATTCTAATGCAAAAATTCTCTTGAACAGAAAGAGTAATCATTATTTGACAATTAGTGTTGCTCCCCCATTTCTCCAGTTACTGAACTTCTGCTCTCTCCAAAAGGAGATCAGAGTGTATTTGGCATAGTAATTTGCTGCTATAATTAAAGTGGACACTCAGCCTAATGACCTCGTGCTGGCATTTAGCTATTCATAATGTGAACTACAAATAGGGCAACAAAATCAGGCCTTGGAACTTTGCAGGCATTCGAGTGTTGTTTCACACCTGTGGACTAGCATATCTCCCACAACAGCACTACCTAGCGCACCGCTGGAAAAACCAGGCACCAGGCCCCGCCAAGCTCCACCTGCTTCGCTGCAGTGCTCATAAGGTGGTAGCAGTTCACACTCGCATTGCAAAAACACTACACTGTTAGAAGCAGCAGCCAAACAGGAGCAGTAAAACCCTTCCTCATTTTTCTGTAACCCTAATTCAGGTGTTAAAAAAGAATGAAATGCTGAAGCTGCACCCACAGTGATGCACCCAGCTCCACAAAACTCTCCTCCGGTGGGATCCTTTTCCAGCCTAAGGCAAAAGCTTAGAGTGAAACCAGGTACCACCTGACTGTGCAGTGGTAGCTCCTGGTATGAATGAGGAAGGAGGGATCTTGCCTGTTGGGTATATATCTTTTTTCTAATAGAATGGCTAGAAGAAAATTTGGGTTTAGTCTTTGCATTGACAAGTTCTAAAGGCATCCCCACAGGACCCTCATGCTCCCAGAGCTCTTCTGCCAACATTTCCTTTTCCTTACGGACTCCAAAGGCTCTTCTGCACAGCCCACGCAGCACTGAGATAGGACAGGAACACAAACTACTTTACAACAACCTGCAAATATGTTCTCCCAAAGAAACCAACTCCCACAGCAAGGCTGCAAATAGCACCAAACCCTAACCTGCCATTTGCTTACCACCAGCCTGTACCACTGCACATAGGTCAGTTGATAATCAGTAGCACACTAGCACCCTTTACACCTTTGCTAGTAGCTCCACGCGTGTTTTAAGCATGCAACTTGTCAAATGGATCATTACCGTTCCCCCAAGTCACTTCCAAAGCTTTCAAGCAACGTGCCCACGTGGGGAAGAGGAGGTTCAGGAGAGGCTGCAAGCAGCTCGGGCTGCTCCCTGCCCGAGCGCCCCGGCGGGGGACCTGCAGCCACAGCTAGGGCAGCTCCCGCTCCCACCGCGGCGCGGCCGCGGGGAAGCGCACCACAAAGCCTGATGGCCAGTCGGAAAGCAGCGCGCGGTGGTGACACGGGTAGTTTGGCTCAGCAGTTTAGAAACATTGGCTTGTTGTAATTATTGCTACTAACTCCTTTCATATTTACAACTCTGATCTTTTTAGCACATGAATAATTTATATCTGGCAATCAGTGATGCATGTGGGAGAAAACCAGGGAAATGAGCTGCTCTTGTGCTCCCTGCCTTTAAGGGGACATGTTTTCTTCTCCAATTATCTTGTTTCCCTGGGGTTTGCACTGGGAATAGTTACACAGAATCACTGTGCCAAGAGATTCTGAAGATCTGCACTTAAGATCTAGCCTCAAAACCCACACTTAAGACATGCCAGTAGGTTCCACCTTCCTTACAACAAGGATCCAGAAGATGGCAATAAGATCAGAAGAGCCATGTATAGTTTTTAAACAATGCTGCACATGCAAACTCATACTATGGTGCAGTTCCCAAAACAGAGACTTGGCCCATATGCACAAGAGCACTTTGGCACATTATATAATAAACTGAAGATGTTCATCATGACCCTCACAAAAAAAAAAAAAAAAAAAAAAAAAAAGAAAGAAACACTAAAGGAAAGGATTATAACTTCACAGATACCAGAACACAAGTTATTCCGTTAATGCCAAAAGACAAACCAAGAGATTGGAGACTGGCAGCACTAACAAACAGGAAAACAGGAAAAAAAGAGCGGAAAATCTAGAAAGGAGGTTTATAAAAGGGCTTTAAGACCTGAGGCAAATACTGTAAGATCTTTCACTAGCCATCCCCTGAGCTGACATCGTCCTGCCAGCCTCCTGGGGCAGAGATGAAGACACGCTGAAGCTTTCAGCAGACAAGCACCATGTCGGAGTCAGCGCCAGAATCTCCTTTCAGGAAAGGCAGATAAAACAGAGGCGCGAGCCAGCACCAGGCTCCTCTCAAAGCCAAGCTGAAGCATAAAACTACATTTTGCCTTGACCCTCACAGATATTCCCAGAGCTTTTTCCTTTCTGCTAAGCCTAGGCAAACTCTACTTGCAGATCCTGGAAGGCACTTGCCAAGTTAACACTGGGCTACATTGCAACAGCAACATAGTATGAAGAGCCCAGTCCAGTTCCCATAAGGACTATTTCCAGAGACTAAGAGCTCAGGAAGGTGCTCCCAAAAATTCCTTGTAAAGAAACAGTATAGGAAACATTGAGAGTGGTACATTTTGCAGAGCACAAGCTTTAGCATATTGCAATGAAAGCAGATTAGGACCCTTACTCTTTAACAGATGAAAAGTGGGAAAAAAACACTGATCCTCCACAATCTCCAATATAAGAAATACAAAAGCAAAATACAAGATGTGTGGCCCAACAGCTGCACTACTTAGAGCTGCCAGAACCAAAACTTATAGAATATTCCTTTTGCTATGGAAATCTGTAAAACACACTTCAACATCTGCTAGAACAAGATGTTTGTTTACCATATTCTCCTACAAAAATGGGATGATGTTTCTTACCTAATGTACTGGAGAATCTTTACATGAAAGAGGGAGGTTTATGAGATCCTTGCAGGGTATAATTGAAAGAATATTTCTGGATAAAGATACCATATGTTTTGTATTTCCATTGAACCTATAAATATCTCTATAACAGTTTGGAGTCATAAATACCATGATTGGGATGAGTGTTACGCATTTGCTTAAGGCTTTTATTACTTTCAATTATCAGTTTGCTAACAGCATCTCATTTTCCTCCCACTACACAGCAGTATTCCCAAGGATAAATTCTGAGATGTCAATAGATCGGCGATCTGTGCGCAGCGCTGCGGCTCAGGAGCGAGCGTGGCTGGCCCGGGGCACCCGGTGGCGCTTCCCCACCCAAGCCCCGCGCTCTCCGCAGAACGTGCCCAGCGAGATTTACTTGCTCCTCGCCGGCGGGCTGTGCTGGGGAAAGCCGCAGGAAGGCCGACGTCCAGGAAGGCCCAGCTGCACGGCACGGCTGTGTAACTCAATCCTTCCTGCACAGCACATTAGCAGCAAGAGCGGAATGCGAGCTCAGGGAAGGAAAATACGAGCTCCTAGAGAGACAGAAATAGCTAATGATGGCACCTTGCAGGAGACCACATAGGAAGAAACTGTCTTTTTCCCTTTGGAAGGAAAAAAAATACATAGAAATGTTCTCCAGATGTTGCTATTAGAGAATTTTTTTTTCCCCAGGGACTGGGGAAAGGGCCAGAAGTTACTACAGGGTTAAGATGCCATTACCAATATCCCAGATAAATTTGTCACTCTTTCTGGAGTCCTGAGGAGCAATGAGAAAGACAAATGACAGGGAATGTTTTGAAGAGGACTGCAAAGAGGACACTCCCCTTTTGGCGGGGGGACATTTTAGGTATCTGTTTTAAGATGAACCTCTCCACTCTGATATACAGAAGATCTACAGTTACCGCATAAAACACAGAAGTAATCCTTTGGAACAGGGATTTTCCAGAATAGTATAACCTATTTAAGTTTCTTAGGAAAATCAAACCTGCTTGGGCTGACCTAATGCTGGACCTGGGCTACCTCTGGGCTCAGCCAAAAGCTCCCGCAGGCCGGGGGACATCCGACTGCCCCCAGCTCCTTCTGCTGACCCAGGAGCCGCGCGAGCCCTGGAACACTCGCTGCCGGCCGCGGGGCAGACGGCCTCCTCCCGGCACACAGGGCCTTGCAGCTCTCTGCGTTTACCACTCAGTGGGAGCCAAGAACCCCAGGCTCCCCCAAGCTCCGTAGGGCCAAACGGCAGCGGGCTACATAAACCTTTCTGCCAACACAGAACCAAGCAGGACATTTATGCAGGGTGAGGAGGAGAGGCAGTAAATTTAAACTGGATGTGGAGGAACAGCACTTTGCTTGGTTAGACGCATAACTCTGGTGCTACGAGCCTAGACTGGGACATGGATGTTGCATTAACTTGCTGGCAAAAAAGACAAGAGAGCAAAGTCGGAGTGGCAGGCAGGAGGCTGGTAAGTCAGAGAACAGATTCCGCAGGGATCTCAGACAAAAGTTATGCCGTTACATTTGGGCTCTTTCCACCGCTGAAGACACTTACCTGAACTGCAGCAACCAGTCAAGCAGTGGCTTCTCCCTGTTTTCCACTTGTGCACATCGTGTGACGGCTGCACCAACGCCACCCCAAGATTATTTACCCTGGTGGGGAAGAGAATGGCACCGGTGCAGAGACTTGCAAAAAGTCCTGCCTAAACAAGGTGTTTTCTGACTAGTTCCCAGGGGCCTGGACAAAACTGGTGAGTTGTCATGAAAAATGTAACATCTTGATAGCCATTTTGCATTGCAAACAAGCTAGAGGGTTTTGAAAATCCCCATGAATTAACTAGACAGATGCTAGACACATGTGAAAACTGCGTTAGCCAAGCACCATTCCGCTCACCGCGCTCTTGCAAGGGCTCACATACAGGCTAAAACTAGTAGGAGCCTTTGCATTCAGAGACCTCTCTGGAGAGGAAATGAGTTCTGGATACCTATGGCCAGGCAGAGCTCACCCAGAGGTCAGGGTCTAACACAGCTCTAAGACTCTCATCTGATTTCCTGTATTTTGATTTTTAAAGACACAATATTAAAGAAGAATTTTTATACCCTGCCTTATATTAAAACCTGCCTCGAAGGATTAGAGTCTTTTGAAGTAGGCTATTTCTGTGTAATATTTTAGAACATTTTCTCTCAATGCTATATATACCTCATGTTACTTATCTGTCATATTTTCTTGCAGCAATATTTGTGCAGTTCCTTTTCCATCATCTATTCTACTCCCTTATCGTAAGACCTGAATTGAATTTTTTCCTTTTGCAAAACCTTTTGTTCACTGAACCTCTAACTGTTCCACATAGTCTTTTTGTTTAGATATCTCTTGGCAATAGAGATGTTATCTTTTACAGGTAGAACAGAGGAATTTCTGAAGCAAATTGGGCAACCCGAACTCTGACTGCTTCATGGGCTCTGCAAGGCTGGTGACCTTTCGTGGCAGCTGCTGAGGTGAACTGCACTTACCTACTTGTCACCACCCAGTCTCACATATTCTCTTCAGGCTTTACAGGCAGCAGACTGACGCAAAACTTTGCAGAAGAGGAATACATGCACAGGTTTGCACCAACAGGTCCTGGCCCTTTCCACTGCATCCAGGCAAGTCTTGCTATGAAATCCATATGAGCTGGATTGAATCTAGCCAATATAGCAATAAAGGATGACTTAAAATGAATTGGTCATAACCCAACCTTGAGGTCAGAGGGAAAATGATCTTCTAAGGCTGAACAGCAACCAGAGTTTTGGGAAAAAAGCAACCTGCATTTTTCTTTTTTAAATGTCTTAATGGAATTTGTGAAGCTAAAGGTCAGTGTTGACATGTTTTTCCAGGAAGAATGTTGAAAACCAGTTCTGAAAATAGGACCTGGTTATCAAATAAAGCAGAACTGAGCTGGAGGTTAGGATGTTGGCTCTTGTGACCAGGTGGTGGTGGAGCAGAGGAGCTCGTGCCCCGGGACACCAGCTGAGGCCTTCTCTGCCTTGGAGGCAGAACTGGTGTGCTCAGGAAGCCAGGGCAGACCTCGCTGGGCTGAGGTGAGGCACTCCAACTGCAGAGTATCAAACCACCCGGCAGCTTGAAGCAAGACCCAGTGAGAGAAGCCCACAGCTTTGCCAGCCAGATCCTGGTGTTTGGATCTCAGAACGACGAGTTTCAATATACAGCTACCAGTCAGGAAACAGAGTGCTCCACTGCTGCTTGCCAAAATAATGACAAAACTTCTGACATGCTCGTTTTTAACAGGAAAACTGTTACTGAGAAAGCTTTGGTGTAGCATGACTAGAATTGATCGAAATACATACCACTTTGTTTTATATTAACTGACTCCCTCACATGCCTCCTTGGAAATGACGTTGGAGAGAAGCCGAACAGGAAATAGGATTTCTAGATCTGCTAAAAATCACATTTCATTAGCTCATATATTAAGAAAAACCACAAGTGCTGTTTTTCTTGCTCAAGGCTGTTACACAGTTCATACACAAAGCTTTATACACCTTAAATAAATGCCAAGTTGTCAGCAACAGGGGAATGGCTCTTTCCCATACACATGCTTTGTGCTAAATTCAAAGTGTGCCTTTTTCAGGACATCAGTTTCTATTCATCACGCTGCATGACCCGACCCTCCAATGACTATGAGACCGCCTGTGCGCTTGGCTTGGCGCGATGTTATGCCGTGCCACATTAACTAATAATCTGTATGGAGGTTGTGCCTGTAAAATCATCAGGATAAAGAGCAAACTGCAACGGTTATTTGTTGCAGTTAGACTCACTATGGGCTGGGATTACACAATTTTGATGCCCGAGACAGTAAAGGAACACGTATTTTTGAAAATTTTTGAACCATTGTGGCACAGAAATTTTAATTTCAGTACGTATGGATGCAAAAGCAGTCCATCTTTAAGAGCAATAGTACAGAAGTTACAAAAGCACTAACTCAAGAGTACAGCTTCAGAGAGTGGCACTGACCCACTGGTTCTCTCACTATTGTAGTAGTTTTGCCATACTGATTTACTCTGAAGAGTTGGAAGAAAGAGCAATTATCAGGCAAAAGAGCTTGTGCTTTAAAACATACTCAGTGTAGAATTGGCCTTTATTTCTCCTGCTTTTCTTCTGTGGACCAGGAGACTTTAGGAAAGGAGTTTTAAAAAAAAAAAAAAAAAAAAAAAAAAAACACAGAGCTTATGTACTTACCACCTACCATGTCAGAATCACAGTTAGTTGTAGACCTCATCGTTTTACTATTATATACTGTGCATCATTATCACTAGGGCAAACAGACGTGTAGAATCATGGAAAAACAAGCAGAAATGCTAAAATGGTTTGAGAAAGGATAGCTTTGTATGCTTGCGTTACTGACACAAAGAAAGGATGCATCTTTCCCTACTTAAATCTCGAGTTCCTGATACTGTGCTAAAGCGGGTTGTATAATGCTACTTTTTAACGACCAATGCTCTACTGCCTCTGAGGATACAGCTCCAGTACTGAACATAAATTTAGGATGGCACATAGCTGATATTGCCTGACAGGCCTCTAAAAACTGGGATCATCTGAGAAGTGAAACTTCCCTTTGACTCCTGTGGTTTTTCAAAAACTGGCTCAGTACTAACTACTTGTTGCATAGGAAGCCGTTCTGAGTTGATCGCACGGCAGCTAGCAAAGAAGCACTTACCCAAGCAGCTGAGTTCAGCTATTCTGCATGCATTTGAGGCATCGCAATAAGCAATGGACAACACCAATAAAGATGAGCTGTAGGCAAACTGGAAAAGCTTGCGCTTACCTAAAGCTAAAACTATCTGAATTTCAAGGACAGGTTTTTATTTCGGGAAAAATCAGGTGATTGATTCAGAAGGCTGAGGAAAAACATAAAACATATCGGGTCTGTATACTCAGGGCTTAAGGTACAGAGGAATCATGCCGGGAGGTAAGCACGCGATCTGCTGCGATAAGGGCTCTTCCACCAGCGCAGCCACATCTCCCCATAGCCAGTAAATCTCCCTACAGAAACGCAGCAAAGGTGGAAGTCATAAGCCTAAGTCTGAGAGAGCAGCCGCCAGCCTAGCAAGGAGGCACAGAGAAGAAAGCAAAGCACCGGTACCATCTGTCACCTGCCTTGCCCCTCTGCAAGGTAGCAATACTCTCAACAACCCGAACGCACAGAGAACACATGAGCACCGCCCTTCCCGGCTTACAGAGAAGCGAAGCTAGAAGAAACGTCCTCACCAAGAAATACCTCTGGCCGTACGCACTCATACATCCTAGCAAGCAGGAGGCCACCTCAGCCTAACTCAGGATACCAAGGGAAGGGAAAGCAGGCAGATTTAAATACGGAAAATGCATTCCCAGCGTTAGAGATGTGATCTCCTTTTAGCCCATTTGTCTTTCTGTGAACCCTGTGGACAAGGACTATATCGATAAACGGCACGAGCAGAAGCCACTCAGCTTTCCTTGACATAGCAGTGTAGACCCAGAGGAACTGAGCTCTGCCACGAGCATAGCCATACTGAAGCGTTTCTGTTCAGAGCATAATTTTTGCTCTTACAGAATGTTCCACAACTTTAACACCGGTATAACCCCTGGCTGATTCCAGTCTGCCTTGGAGATGGCAATTCACAGCTTGAGAAACTCTGGTGTAAATAAACCAAGGAAGAACCGGAAATGTTCATAGCAAGCAGAGAGAAGATCCATCCTGAACGGAAGGGGAGAGGCCACACCACTGGTGAGGTGAAGGAATAACCAAGTGCAGACACTTCAGGACAAGCGGCACCACTGCTTCAGCAGTGAGTGGTACCTGGTTGTTGGGCACTGCTCCAGGGGATCATGGAGTAAGGTCATCCCTCCTGCTGCACCCCTGAACAAGCGCAGCACATGCAACCGCAGGCTATTTGATGGTGCACAGAACCAGGTATATCCAAGGCTAGCGGTGTTTTAATAGCACTATGCATAATACATAAAAGCTAGCAGCAATTTATAGGCCCTTGGGACACAGGGAGCCAGAGGTCACCTGTTCACATGAAGAATACAGTATTTTATGTTGTTTGGTTTGACTTAAGATTGCCTTCATACCAGCTTTGGTTAATTTCCAGAGGGAGCTCCCAGGTATACTGCTGTTTGCCACAGGCTAACTGGAATTAATACATGTATAATTAGAGGCATCAGTTTTAAAATTATGCCCCCCCTCTCCCCCCACACACACACACACACACTTCAAATTCTCCCACAGGAGCTTGGTGTTCCTAGCTAAATACATGGACATTAACTGAGCTCTTCTGACATACTTACATAGAAATCCACGTACTGCAAAGCTGGAGACTTGACTTTACCTTCCTATGTTTGAGCAGTGAAGGAGCAGCCTATTAGCAACACATGATGTTAAAATTACCAGTTACAAAAATCTGATGATGTAAGTTATTTCACTGCTTACTTCAGACCAAAATCTGCACATCAAATTCCTCCTGCTCAGTATCTTCACGTGCGAGTCCTTACAGAAACACACAGTGAGCATTTTACAGAACTGGACAGTGGTGGTGGCAGTTAACCCGGGAAGGAGTTAACCTCACAAACCACATCCCTGCTCTTTTTGGTGATACAAGAAGTCCTCACGTGCCTGTAAGACAAGAACGATCCACTCCAAAAAACTCTGGGAATAGGAGAAGGAAAGGAGACCAAGGAAAAGACCTTCTGCCACTAGACCAAACACTCATGTACATGTACTTGGCATATTTAAACTTCAGTGTTTTTTACCCTTCAGTGACCATGTGGGAAGGAGACAAGGGATTTATCGCACGGCCGCGGAAGAACTGCAGCTCCTGCTGGGCTCCTTGCAGACTCATGGTATACATATAGGTCTTTCGAAAGAGACACGCTGAAAGTAGGGCACTGTTCCATCCCAGCAGACTATGCTTATAATGCATGAAATGTAGATGTTGTCCTTCCTTCATTTTGGAAATCTTCATTTTCTCAATTTCACGGGAGCTAGAGACTTATCAGCCAAAGGTGATAACTTAATCTATTCTCTACCTGATAAAATAAAACCCGAATGCTAGCTAAAATGCATTTTACAGTCAAATTACCAGCTATCAACACTCAAAAAAAATTGACTTACATTTTCTATGACTGTTCAAGAATGGGAGCTCTTCTGGAACACACTATCACATCAGTGTCTGAAAAATTAACAGATACAAATATGCATGCAGCAAAATGACACTTCAATATATTTGTATAACTTCTACATGAATTTTATACATTTATCTGATTACTTTGAAATACGAAAAGATGAATTTATTGGCTTGAAAAATCTGAAAATGGTTATATTTTCTTTTATAGCTTAAATGCAAAATTTACAGGTATTCTTCTGATTCTACAAAAGGTCACTTATTTCATCATTTTATTTGATAACAAACTTTAAGTTTCTGCAACTTTCTGATTTTAAAATCCAGAGACACATACTGTAACTAGCAGTGACAGACCATGCATAACTTTATGGCTTCACAACAGCAAAGACAAAATATCTCAGCTATACAGGCTTTACAGATGCACTGAAAATATCAGTGCTGCTATTTTTTAAACATCCAATGGCTTTAAAACTCTCTAAGATTGGCTACTGACATTCAACATAATCTTTTGTATGAGGCTTATAAAATTGATGAAATACTGAATCAACTCAAATTCCCATATAGAAGAGAGCATGACACTGAGAAATATGGGCATCAGCAAAGTTCCTCTCTTTGCTCTGCAAGCTCCAGGTACTAAAGGATGCAGACAGACCACTTGGAAAGGCAGATCTTCGGAATCAAAAGGAGTTTTGTGCTGCCTGTTAAACATGCGAGTGCATTAATAAAAAGCTCTTTCTAAATCCACATCAAACACAAAAAGAAGCTGGTTTAGTCTGTAATTACTTCCTAGCTCCTTTAACCAGGCAGCATGACAAGCTGCTCAGAAGCGGCAGCTTGGCTCTGCTCCTGTCCCATCCTCTATGGGATGGAATAAGGTGCCTGATCCAGACATCAATGAAACACAGTTTCTGTCTCCACTGAGTCCCGCTGGCTTTGAAACATTCTCTAAGTCAGGGAATGTAACTGCCTTTAAGCAGCACTCAGTGACAATATGCTACAAAGAAATTTAAACCACCAAAGAACTGCAATGAGAACTTACCTTCACAGAAATCACCTTTCACAAAATATGTGAAGACCAAAAAGGCTTTTACTGCCAAGAGGATAACAATGTATTTGAATATCTTCAACCACGCTTACCTTAAGTAGATAAGAATAGGCTGTTAGTATACAAGCTCTTGGGAACCTCATCAGCTCTCCAGGGGCTCTGATCTGAAAGGCTGGACTTGGTTGGGAATTTTAAGCCAAGTTGAGATCACATAATACTGTTCTAGTTGAGCAAAATATAGACCTCTTCGTGTGTGCTCTACTGCAGTTTTCATTAAGAAACACACTTCATTTGGGAAATCCAGGCTGCAAGCATCTCACATAGGTATCAAATGGCTTCCTTTCATCTTACTGAAGTAGGTTGGTTGGTCTTGTATTTAAATCTGCACTTAATATCTGTAACTCAACTGTTTTGATGAAGCAACTCATACCATGCTAGGAGACCTGAAGATTGAAACTCTTAGCTTTTAAGCAGCTGAGCACCCTCCAGACATTGCTCCTGGGACACATCCTCAGCCTCTCCTCGGGAAAGTCTGCTGTGGGGCTCTGCTGATATCCTTCATCCCTAAACAGCATTCACAGACGCTTTGGCTCTTGATTGCTACTTCTCTCTCCGTGGGCATACCTGCTGCACTAAGGAAATCTGGGGATTGCGCAGTAAACGTTCAGCGCCAACATGCCAACTTGGTATACATCTGCAAAAACTTTTCCTCTGCTCTTTTTCCATCTGTGCGCCCTGTTTAGCCTGATGATTGTGTCCTTAAACACCTTGAAACTACTATGTGAATAGCACTTAAGTCAGAGGACATGTCACTTTAGCTATCAGTTTTCTATCACTATTCTTCCATTGAGGAAATGAAGCTGCTGTTAGACCCTTCCATTCAGAGAGTCTTGAACAACCAGGTTCCTTAATTCAGTCGATCCCTTTAGTATATTAATTCTGTCAGGACAGAAGCTTTTCATATGAACTCCTGCTAGGATTGTCCATGAGCTGCCCCCAGAGCTTAGCTAATGACAAGTGACAAGGTTCCTATCAGCTCACAGCTGATTAAAAAGCACAGCAAGCATTTGTTGTACATGGCTCAAAAATCAGCATTCACAGCTTTCACAACTTCCCATTAGGCACCACAGCAGGGTGATGAACTGCAGGCAGACAAAAAGGGCCATCCTTCCCTGCTAAATGGCCTTGCTGGCATCCTAGGGAGTATCCAAGTCAGAAATTAAATATTTAAAACAAGTTGCCTTTTACATTTCTTTTGGTAGAGTAGTCACATATGACCTGTAAAGCTGCGAAGTAGATCAGAGATTTGCATGCACTTTGCAGAGGCTGGGGAGCTGACATCCTCTCTCGCCCGCTGTCCGGAGCGGCGGGCTCCGCGGTAAGGATGGCCGGGGCGCTAGGTGACGCTCCTGCCCGGGCGGTCTCTCTCAAAGGCAGTGCTGTTATGCAACTGGTCAGCTAACAAGGCTAAGAGTTACAGAAACACACACTAAGGTGCTGCCACCACTCCTTATAGGCATGAAGTTGCTTTCTCTTGAAGCACTAGGTAGTGGGTGCAGGTGTTTCACTTTAGGTTGTGGTCGCAGCTGTCTGAGGCTGAGTCTGTTACACAGTTGAGTTCTGACATTGAACATTATGCAGAGGAGCCAGCACCTCTTGAGCAAGGATCTCAAAGGATCTACAGAGAAGGAAACAAAGTTTCTGCACGATTTAATCCCTGAATGTCTAATCCCTCTTCTTGCTCTTTTATTTTGTAGTGTTGTCTTCAGACTTATTGCTACAAACTTATTGAAGTTTTCAAACGAATTAATGCAGCAGAGATCTGCATCACCTGTAGGGGAGGTGGGAAGTTTTGGGACTGCCAACTGAGAATCATAGTAAATAGGTCATGCCACAGAGCTATGTGACATGGACTTCAAACACCATTTGACAGACATTGCTCACTTCAGCTTGATGTTACCCACAAACGTAGTCTCCATTTGCTTCAAGACTAAAGACTCCTTATGTCAGTCATGAAACCTAGTTTTATTACACTGCACATCCTAGAGGCCTTACAACATCCTGCATGAATACCAACAGCATCAGTCACTTCTGAGTCACCACATGCAATATTTGAGGCAGACAAGGTAAATTAGAGGCATAAAACTATCATTTTTTATGCTTTGGGGTTAAAAGCTCTACACACAGCACCTGTGCTAGAAAATGCAATGAAGCCCCAAAAGACCATTCTTAAATGCCTCTGTAGAAAAACAGAGGTGGAGTATCTTGATAGCTGCTTTGGAAGGTAGAAGCTAATCTGGTCATCACAAGGAAGCCAGCTGGAGAGGACTAGAGGGGAATAATAGGCATCCCTGAATGGGATACCCACCTTTAAAGATGGGTGAATTCATCACTTGAAGTGCTTACTCTACCTGCTAAAACTAAGGATCCAGTCCCAATTCTTCTTCTTTTCCAAACAGACTTTTTCGGACACACACTACGGGGTGACTGTGGGCTGGCTATTCCTCCAAGCGCAGGATGAGCAGCAGCCGCCGGTTCTCCTCAGTCCCCAGACCGGCTCCTCCCAAGCGGCTGACGGTGCTCCGCGTGCACCAGCTCCGCAGCCGGCACACACTGCAAGAGCCGCCTGGCTCGGGAAGGGCCGAGCCTTCCTGGTGCTCTGCAGGCCGAAGGCAGCTCCCAGACCAAAAGGGCCGTTCACATTGGACTGCTTCTGCAACATCTGCCTTGGATTCCCTTCTATAGCACAGCTAGGAGCTGCACATTGCAGGAATGTCTGCGCCATTCAGTTAATATGGCAATGACCATATATTTGTACTTACTCCTTATACTTAGTTGTGCTAGGGGCCCTTGACATTATGCTTTTACTGGAGCAAGTAATTCCCTTGCAGAACAAGGGTGTAGCCTCTCTCCTATTTCACACCCAGCAAGGCTGCTGTTCCACATCAGAGCTCCCCTTGGCAATTGACCTGGGAGCAAACACACCACAGAATAATGAACAACCATATGAGCTGCTCAATAATAGGAGTGCTTAAGAGACAATAAAAGAGAATTCTGCACTCCCACACAGCCTTTCAAATAACACACTTTTAGCATTTTTTTCTGTGCCATTTTCTTAGGCCCATCCCCTAATGTATTTATGGGAAAATGCAGGAAAGGCATAAGGGGAACAATGTAGCATCTAGAAGGTATTTCAAACCTGAAGCTGCTATCCCCACCTAATTGTCAATTTTCTCTGTAATGGATGTATTTCCCCTATAGCAGTCCTCATATCTAATCCTCTCTAACAGAACATAGTGAGTTCTTCCCTCATCTTCCAATATTGCTTTCCTGTTCGTCTCCCAAAAGGTCCTTCCAACTCAAGCAACATTACTAAACTCAATCTCTCTAATCCCTAATCTAATACACAACTGCCCCCACTTTGTTCTAATGATATTTTCTGCTAATTGGTTTTACACAGATAGTGAAAAGAAATGACTGACCTGCTGAAAAGAAGCCTCTAGTACAGTGACTTGTCTGGGAAAGAAATGGAAGGAATAAACACAGGCATATATAGCTGTGTTTGGACATTTAAAAATGAAATGGATAGTTAAGGCCCAGCAACAACATTCTGGGGCATGGCAATGCCTCTCTTCTTGAATGCAACTATTTCTCTCAGACCAACAGCCCTGAACACAAATTCGAGTCCCAATACAATGTGTTTTTGTGCAGACTGTCCTTGAAACTCCTTTTCCCTTAAACAAAATCAAGCAGGAAATGCATCAAATCTTGCCGCCTATGAAGCTGTTCTAGTTCAAAGTTCTTCTGTTTAAAAGCCCCTTTGTGCCTTGAGCATTGATTTGACTTCAGTAACACTCATGCTTAAAAGCCCATTCTTTGACTGTTCTGAAGCTTCTATTGCTTGAAGCAAAAAAAATTGATACTGAAGTAAATCCATGGTTCCAGTATCACTTCATGAAGTGTTGCACATCTTAAAATGCTACTGATAAGCGCTCATCAGCCTGTGAACTTAAGAAGGGATGCAACACCAATAGCAGAAGGATCACCCAGGTTACAAGTTTGGGAAAATGTGCTCCTTCTGCTAAAAAAGCACCCTGCCTTCTTTCTCCAAGCACATCCCAGAGACCTCCAGTAGAGATCTATGAGCACAGGCTGTTAAGGAAAACATCCAAGTGTTCTAGTCACTTTTCTGATTTGCCTTCAACACATGTTGTTCAAGTCAACCTCTTACCTTCCTTCCTCTTCTCTAGGCATCCACCCTCATGCTGGTGAGCGGCTAAAGCGCCGTGGCTGAGGTGCCTCTGAGCCAGCCTGCCCTTACCTGCTGCCCATGGGTGGCCTCACCGCTTTACCAAAGGAGTTCAACAGCAGCTGCAAAAGGGAAGTTCAGGCTCTGAGCAGCCTCCTTTGGAACCACTCGGTCAATGGGAAAAGTAAAGAGCAGTTCCCCCTTTCTTTTCTCTGGCCTGGCTAAACAGCATTTGCTTGGTGCTCCCCGCTTGAGGAGGGAAAGGACTTCAGGAAAACGTGCCTTTGGTGCCCACACCAAGGCCAGGTTGCCTTCAGTCTGAGAATCTGATATACTAGAGAATTTGGAAATGATTCTCCAAATTATTAAACAGACAAGGGTATTTTCAGAGAGGAAGTGTTTCCCCTTTTACCAACAAGGGGATGAGGCAAAATGCAAAGCCTAGATTTAGGTTTATATGAGTGGGTACTGAAGCCCTTGACAATAATCTCTGGTATACTTGAGCAAAACCACAACCAACTCCTTACACAGTGCGTTACCACCCTTAGTCCTGCTCAGCAGACTCAGCTTTTCATAACTCCAGACTGGCCTCATGTGAGTGATTTGTGATGGCCGAGGAATAAAGCTCCCACCAGAACAGTAACTGGGATTCCCAACACAGGAACGGGCAACCCGTCGCACCTCACCGTGCTCCTAGGCGTCTCAGGAGCTCTTCCACCTCAGCTCCTATAGCTGCTGTACACAGCAGAACCCTTGTGTGCCCAGTCAGGCAGTTGTTGTTGCCCTATTTGCGTTCAGGGTAAGACAAGCTGTGCTTTACAGCTCAGGCCTTACTCCTGGGAGCCAAGCTCTGTCCAACCACGCACACAGAACCAGGCAAACAAGCTCATTCTGAGGTGCATCTTTCAACAAACCCTGCATTTAATTCTCCTCTCCCTCACACCGGTGTTTAAAGTGCCTCTGTCAGAAAATAACTAAAATATCATCCAGTCATTTCAGATAAGGCACCAGGCAGCTATCACAGCTGTCATGAATATCAACCACTGCTGACCTGGCCTGATTAAAACGAGGACAAAAGATGGTGTTAATCCCCTCCCGCCAGGCTGCCGGGCTCTGGGTGTTCCGAAGGAAGATAAACACGGGAGCACTCACAGACACCTACTCCTGTGGGCTTCCTCCATGTAAGCTTCATGTACATCCTTGTCCTGGCTGTGCTTTTGCTGTGCATGCCTCATTTCTCATCCTAAAATACTGTTTCTTACCCTTTTAGCCCCCCTGCCTCTATGCAATTCTCCTCTTGCTTCCCATCATAGCAGATTGGCTCAATCCTCTTCCCTGCTCAGCTGCTAATTGCTTACTTGTCCTTTCCACTTACGTCCCATTTCACCATGGCATTCGTAAATTCTAAAAGATTTGTCTTTTAACTTACACATAGTCTCTACTTCTCTTGTTACAGCTTCGTTTTGAGCTGATTTTACTCCATCACCTGAAAATCAGCTTACTCTTCCTGTGAAATCTCATCTCGAAAGCACGAGCCATTCCGGGGCTGAGCACAGGCCTTTCTGCTGCTTCCTTGCTTCCCGCGCAGACTGCAGCGCGGCTACGAGCGCCTCTCTTCACCGCTACAGCCCCTGCCGCGGCGGGGGACAGGACAGCTGTCACACACACATCAACTGGAGAGCTCACCACTAAACGCCCAGGAAAGGGAAATGATTCCACCCTAGAAACAACTTGACTGGAAGATGCAAAAAGCAACGCAGGGATGTGCTCGCCTTCCTCCAGAGCAGGAAATCCCAGCTCTATTAAAAGATGACGGAACAACTTTCTCCCCTCATTACTGACCTGCAAACCTATCTCAAAAGGACCGTGCAGATAACAGCCAAAGACCCAGCGCTAAGCAGCCGCCCACACACAATCTGATCTCTGCAGCTTCAGCATCCAGGGTGCTCTGCGACTGGGGGCTGTGAGCAGCACACGAGTTCAAACCCAAAGGCTCAGGTGATAACCATGCAATCTACTGAACACATGTGCCATGTAATTAAACATTAATGGATAACCTAATACCTTTTACCCAGTGGGGTCCAAAACCCATTAAATCTTGCCTCTTACAAAGCATGGTCACAACCAAGCTCCCTGTAGCAACTGCACATGCAAAATACACACTGGCTTTGACTTATGCTTTGCGGAAGAAATGTGGGTTTTTTTTCTGATTTTGTGTCAGCATGCCATCCACTTACCCTGAGGCAGATCAGTCATGATGGGAACTCAGCACATGCACAAAGTTCCACACGCCACATGTGACAACCAAATTAAAAATGAGAAAAAATTTCCAATACACTACTAGGAATTATATGGTTGACATTCAAAATACCAGGTAAGCTGACTTCTCAAGTAATCAGATCATAACTTAAAATTACCTTTTAAGTGGCTTAGTAAAGTCCAATAAAATTAACAGCAGCTTTAAGCATATTACAAATGCAGTAGCAAAGTTAAAGGTGGTGCACAAGGAAGACTAAGTGGCTATAAGCCATGGCTAAACTACTTTAACCTAATCAGCCATTTTAAACAAAAGTAATACAAGCATCTTTTAAAACATTTTAATCAAATACATTAATTTTAGTGTTCAAAAATTGTAATATATGACTTAGAGGATGACTGACACCTGGATTAGCCCAGTCCAAGTGGTGGGCATCATTTGGCAGAGGCAGGCTAAAGGTATTAACTCCTAAAACTGAAAGTCATCAGCCAAGCACCACACAATGGACTGATTCCAGATCGACAGAGCAGACACATGGATAAACCACAGGATCATTCACACCCTTCTAGCCCACAGAATCACAGAATGGTTGAGGTTGGAAGGGACCTCTCAGTAACCACTGGCTGATCTGGGACAAAATGGGAGTGTGTGGCATCAGTTCAGCTCATAATGCAGCCTATTTAGGATTACTCAAAACAATCTTCCAGTTGGAATAAAGAAGGTGACACATGAAGTTTCTTCTCATCCCAATTTTTCTGATCCTTAAAATTTAGCTTGTTTTCTAATTCTCCAATATACAAATCTTACTGACTGACAAATGTTACAGGAAAGCTTCAACTGAGAAATGAAACAGGCTTTACATTTGAGTCTGAATGAAGTTGAAAAACACAGCATTCTTCTGGTTATGTGCATGAAGATAAAGCCATTAAAATATGACCAACCAGTTTCTGTTACATATCTGGCAGCTCAAATTCATGTTACCTACTCGAAATGCATAACTACAAGGTGCAAAAGTGCCTGATGGACACAAGCAAAAGGTCCTCAGTGAACTTGAGAAGTCTGTTGTTGAATGTGGCTGCCACAAGAAAACCATCTGCAAGGGACAGGTTAGTCTAAAGTGAGGGTCCGACGTCTTTCATGCAAACACAGATGGAACTTTGAGAGTTATTTTTAACTCCTCATAACATGACTTTACCTTCTCATAGTTAAGTACTTTTCTCCTCATGAGATTCAATTGTGCTGGCAGCATCTGCTGACAAGGAAATCAAAAAATGACCATCTCGCATAACTGAACCATTCAATAACAGCTTTGGGAAGAGGATCCACGCAGCAGAGACCTAAATCATGCATCGCATCATGTAAGACAGAACGGTGTCACATTCATTTTCTCTTTCCTGCTGCCATAAACAAATTAAAGCAAATCGCCTCCACATTTTTAATCTTTTCCAGATTTCCTTCCCATCACTCCAAAGCACCTTGGAGCACTAGAACATGCTCCTGCACAGCCATCACCATCTGACACATTTTAAAAAGGCAAAAGAACCACCTTGAGGTAGAGAAGGGACCTATTTCCCATCTAGAAGCCCTGAAGATAGGTAGCTGAGAAGGCACTTTGCTAGCAGCACAGCTGGTATTTCAGCTGGCACAACTGAGTGACATTAAAGATTTGAGACGTTCTCAGCAAATGGCACTGAATAAGTACAGCTAAGACTGCACAGTTACTTACCATTAGAGCAAACCCAGCAGCTCCGCGCTGCCGCACGCCGTTGCTGCAGGACCATGCAGCACCCCTGCGTGGGGGCCGCCACAGGATCTGCCCCGCGTGCTGCGGATCTGGCTGTCTCGCACAACGTCAGCGTGGAGAAGACAACCCCTATTCCAGCTGTATCACCTGTTACACACACCAGCGAGGGCAGTTACACCCATCTTTTGAGGTTGTTCAAAACTACTCACCCTTTGAGCTCTGTCTGGGCTTAGAGGAAAACTGGCTGCTACTATCTTTGAATTCATGCACCAAAAAGTTGAACATTCGACATGCAATTGCATCGTGTTGGAGCCTGCCAACTCCAGAAAACTAAGGCTGAATTTATGCTGTGCAGCACAGGAAGAATACAGTTCTGATAAGTCTGTGTAAGTCTCCTAACAACAGGCCTCCACTGACCTGAGCACGGGCCGAATACACTGAGCTCCCATACCCCCCAGGACTCAACCGTAGCTTCTCCTGCAACTGCAGCGAGGTGCAGAGAGCAATTCACACCTCCAGGCCGCTTCTCTAGGCTGCCTGCAGTTTGCATAGGTTGTAGCTGTATTTAGAAAGCCCTTGCAGCTTAGGCCTCAGAGCACTGGTGTTCAAATGAACAAATACTGCAATGGACTACAGAAACCGAAAACCAGAGACAGCAGTTGTGCCCGAGCCGCTCTTGGTCCCTGGGGTACCCGCAGCATCGCTGTCCTGCCCTGGTACACACAACACTACTGCCCCCCTTTAGGGCACCACGCGTTTGCACGTCAGCCTGGGCCGCTTCAGCCAGACCTCTGCGACGGCGCGAGCGGCTCCTGCGAAGGCAGCGAGGAAGCGGCGGCGCTTGGTAGCCGAGCTGTGTCTTATCGTGAGGGGCCTCACCAGTTACACGGAGCGCTGCCTCGGGGAGCATCTGCGGCAGGCACAGACACGAGCGAAATTCAGGCTGCAGTCCGGACACAGGCTGTCTAGGGCACAGGGCTCCGCGTGAGCCAACCTGCCCTGCAGGCCGGGGGGTTCCACCTTAGTAGCAGATCTTATGCTTGCTTAAAACACACCTCTTCATTTTTTCTAATATACTGTGTGGGGAGAATAAGCCTCACAATAACTCAACTGTTAGGCAGATTTGTATGCATACCACCCACACAACTTGAGCACACAGAGAATTTCCCGCAGTGCCCTCTTCTATGTATATATATGTATATTGCTGCATTAACTCAATCACTATTTCAGGGTCTTGTCTTCCTCTGAGGCTCTGCTAGGTTTGTTGCCCATCAGGCTATCCACTTCCAAAGGGCTATTAAAATTTTACCCTATGAAATGGCTCAATCCACAGAGGCAAAGGCAGAAAACTACCTCGCAGTGCAGCCCACTGCATTCATTCAAGCTTTGGATGAATCTGCAATCACATCCTGCACACAGAGAATGCCAGAAGCTCCCCAATCTCCTGTACCCCTTGCAGGGAGGGCATCTGCTCTTCGCCCTGCTGCAAAAGGACACTGTGCTAAAACAGGGGTCTATGGTGCTCTGCTGTCACCCTCAAGACAAGGGAATCCATCCAGCAGCAGTACCGAAGGCAACCTGTACCAAGATCATGGCTTTGAAATGCCCCCGGCTCAGGCTGGATTAGCTGAAGCAAGGGATGCTCTAAGGGACACTCAAGTCATGGGAAAGTATCTTAAATAACATCACCATGGCAGATCAGTTAGGATCAACCAAATTACTGCTTCCCAGCTGCTGTTGCACAAAAGGCCTTAAGACATACATTTAAATGGCAGACACAAAGTTTCATTCTGTGTTCTTTATAAATAAACTTAATGCATTCATTTAGCAAACTCTAATCACGTAGGCTGCAAAGACTTTATCTATGTGCAACACTTCTAAATTTATGGGGTTTTTTTTAGGGTTCTTCTTGGTAGCGTGTATGCTGCCAGTACACATCTGGCATATAAACTGCAGATGAACATTCACAGATGGCAAAAAATACCTAAGCAAATGGTTTGCCCAAATATAGATGTGGATGAAATGAGTCGGAGTGCAAGGCTGGCAATGTTTTGCAAGCATGTGAAGCAGCACACGAAACCTCTCTGCAAATAATTTTCATAACTTTCAGGCTAATGCCTTTACCCAGTGCTAAGGAAACCTCCAACAGCAGTTGATCACCACCTGGATTAAATTCTCATGACTTGAGATTGCATATAGCATGTAGATATTACATTTCTGAAGCCAGACTTCTGCGGCAAGAACCTCCTAACTCGCATGCTTTTTTCTTGCCATTGCACACACTCACCGCAATTACACGAACAGGCTAAGCAAGCCCTTTCCATTCGGATCACCAAAGGGGTGTTTCACTACTGGACACAAGCTCTATGTGCCCTGAATTAAAATGTAGTTTTGAAGAGCGCATCCAAATGTTTAACCAAATTCAAAACTAAGGCAACTATAATATGTAAACACTAATTATTTTCACCTGTGTTACCATGCAAAATGAACAAAGAAAGCTAAAGCACATAGCTAAAAATAAATGTAAACCTCCGTGCCTTTATCACAGAACGTTCCAAGTTTACTGGTCACCATCTGCTGCATGGTCTTTGTTTCTTTCCTTCATCTCTGACAAGATTAAAAGTTTTGTCTTAAACATAAATCCTACTAAATAACCTCTCCAGCATATACTGCCTTTAATCAAAACCATCCACGGTGAAAAAACCAGCCTAACAGCAGCGGCAGAGCGGTGCCCGGGGCGGCCGGGATAGCGAGGCCGGATCCCGCGCTGCGCCGGCGCGGCTCCGGAGCGCCGCGCAGAGCCGGCGCCGGGCTGCAGCTCCTGCGCTGCCGGCACGCCGCAGCGTGTGCAGGAAGCGGCGGGTGCCAAGGCTTTTACAACTAACAGAACCACTTAAAATTCTGTCAATATTCAACCGAGGGGTGTTTTCCTCCCTTCCCTCACTAGTAGGGCATCTGCCTTCCTTCTCATGCTCTCAGTGGGGCCTTGCCAAGGCTCGAGACTCACGAGGCCAGCGCAGTGCGCACAGGCTTTGACGTCCCCTGTGCACTGCTGCCTCCTGGGGAGGGTTCAGCCCAGAGACGGGGCAGAGCCCCAGAGCACCACAGCTCACAGAAACCAAGCGGCTTCAGCACACAGAAACGGACGCAAGGCACGCGTAAAGCGCTCACTCCACCACGGCTTCGTTAGGTAGCATAACTTGCACTGGATCTTCACAGCACCACCTCATTACTCACCAGCCCTGAGCAGAGGTTGCGCGGAAGATGGGGACTGACGACTGCAGCAAAACCTGGATGGCTTTAGGCACCAGGAGATGCAGAAGGCCTGGGGAAGGAGCACAGGGGGTCCAAAAGCCTGTCCTGCCAGGAGCACCGGGAACACTTGGGCTGCACAAGATGCTGCTGATTTAGGCAGACCAAGCAAATTAAAATCACTAATCCACCCATCCACAAAGTTTCAAAGGACAGCCTAGTAATGCTTTCACAGTGTCCGCTTATGCTGTGCCAGAAAACAAGTCATTTGAGCATATACCTGGCCTCGCGTTTTGCCAGGACTAAGGCATGTGAGCAGAGACTTGGCAGCTCCCATGCGAACCGCATCGCGCAGGCTTGGGACCAACCACCTCAGGGAGGTCCGAGGCGGCACCCGAGTGACACCTTCACTTGGCAGCACGGGGAAGGTTACTGGAATCCGTCCAATCTAACCTTACAGCATACTTTGGCTTTCATTTACCTGGCACAAAAATTACTGTTCCGGATGGAGAGCAATCCCATACGATTGTCCTAGACATCAAGACGCAGAGGACAGGACGGAACGAAAGCAATTCTTCCATGTGCAGGTAAATTCTTGATTCCAGAAAAAATACAGTTCCTCCAAAAGACAGTCTCTTCTACCTGGAAAATATCTATCCGTAAAACCTCCTGCAATTAGTATAAAAACAGAAGTAAATTTAATTATCATCCCTGGATATTACAGGGGAAAAAAAAAAGACTCAGATGTTCAGTCCCAGTAAGAATGGCATGGGGATTTATTGACATGATACTGGTTTACTCCCTTAAAGAAAATCAAAAATTAGTTTTGGATAGAACTCATTACAGTTATTTCTTTTGCCATGTCAATTGTTTTGTAATAACTGATTTAACATTTAGTTGGTTCAACGACATGCAGCATCTTTCAGATAGATTTGACCCATACAGTAGCACAGCTGCTTCTCTGCATAGTGAAATTCAAGAATAAATTAAAATCATGTTTTGCAACAGTGACAAGCCATAGAAAAAGTCGGCTCCCTTGCTCATATAATCCTAAAGTGTGTTGTTTTTTGTTTTTTTCCTCCATTTTCAACAGCATTTAATGGTACTACTGATTCCATCACAAAAAACACTAAATCCTTCCCCAAAACCATTTCAACCCTGCTCGTGCATGTAGTACAATTACTACATACCTGCGGGTCTCCTCAGTTGCAGAACAGGAATGATGCAGTTAGAACATTAACAGCGCACGTAACGCGGCTGCTCGCCCATGCCTCCTGCTTTCTGACCTGACTGCACGGGGTGTAACTTAGGCTATGTTGTGTGACCCCAGCAACGAGCTGGCATTAAAGAATCCTGTGCAATTTCATGCTCCTCCAGCCTAGGGACTTGCATTTTAGTCCATGAACTCCTCTTCCGTGGCTCCAGCAGAGACACGTGCGGCTGTTCCCCGCTGTCCGGTGGAGAGGACTTTGCAGGACCTCCCGGGGAACCGATGCCGTAACGCGGAGCACCAGCCGCCAGCAGGCGGTCCTTGGAGCAGAGCACAAGCTGGGCTTAGCTCTCCCTGCTCCCGTGCTGCTGCTGCAGGCACCAGGGAGCCAGCAAAGCTGCCCTGGCACCATGTGGTTGAGAGGCAAGGCTCTACACAAAGACGCCTGTCCTGGGCTCACCACCTCCTTTCTCACTAAGGAGATCCTGCGTAACTCCCTAGAAGGGAGCACAGCGCTGGAAACAGCCCAGGAGCCACCTCAGGACTGGGGTCCATCAGCTGCTCTGAGCTACCTGAGAAGGCAGCTTTCCAGGGAGGCTGACAGCTCCAGCAGGGAACACGCTGGGACACAGCCCAAGGCTCCGCAAACAGCCTCCCGCTCTCTTCTACCAGCGCTTCTAGAAATTCTATATTCTTCTGCAGATGCCAGCAAAAAAGGCACTCACATTTTAAACAGGTACTTGATATTAAAGCTAAAGCTACCAGTTTACTGACTTGGTTTCTGTGAGCAGACATAAGTCTCACTTTGTAAGGCATCCAATTACTTGCACCAAGAGCAAAAATTTTGTGTGTGCAGAGATTAAAATGAGCATTCATCCTCTAAGATATGAGACAACTGCAGCAGATTTCCATTGTGCAACTGTTTTTTTTTTCAGTTGTTGCATTAGAGGGTGATTATGAAACTAGTACTTGGACAGATGAGAAACATTGCTTTTGAATCAGCACAGATTTAATCTCACTTTCAGCCAGAGATTCAGAGATTTTAAAAATCTTATTGGATGACTAGAAAATATCTAATGTACACTAGAATTTTCCTAACAACTGCTCCTTGTTAGCATGAATAATTGGCATGCAAAGAAGAACCCCAGTTAGCACTGCTCCTCAGCTAACTGCAAACCTCGGGTGGGTCACAGAAACAACCATCTCTCCAGGAACGACACGACATCACAGCTCTGTGCAAGCGCACATAACCAGATCCTCCTGTCAGCAGCTGCAAATCCAGTTCTGCTGAGTCAACCAAGTTCCCCTTAAGATTTCTCATTATAAACCCCAGAACGGTAAGGATATTCACCAGCACTGTGACTCTCTGTCAAAGAGAGACACAAACCATGCCCGCTTAGCCATCCTGCTGGAGGCTCGTTCCAGCGGGGAGCTGCAGAGGCTCCAGAAGTCACAACGACCTCTGTTCAAGCTCACGGCCCGTTCTCCTCCTGGACTGCCTCCTGGCTCAGCGGAGCTCTGCTTACAGGCCTGAAGCTGAGGAAGCTCAGAAGGGCTGTCCCCTACGGGCAGCCACGCCGACGGACACCCGAGCCGGCCAGCATCCCATCACAGCGGGTGCTGCTTCGTTCCCCACTGTCCCAAATACTAGGCCCCAAATGAAGACAGCTTTACAAAACAATCTTAAAACACTTTGCTAGGTCTGTTGCATCAGGCCACTTCTACTGCTGCAATACTGCTACAAAAAAGCATTTAGAAGCTCCCTCCTACTTCAATTTTTTTGGAAAAGCTTTGTGCAAAATAACATGTGGCAAAAGATCTCTCTACAGGGCACTTAGGAAAGAAGGTCTGGTGATATGATCTGGTGTTACAGTCTTGGAGTGGTAATTACCAGTGAGCAAATAGATGGAGCCAGATGGCCCTTTTCAGCTTCTCCCAGGGCAGCTTTCCAGGAGACACAGCGACAGGAGTCCCAGGGCGTTCTCGGTGCAATTCAGCGGGAACAGCAGGAGCTCACTGACTCAGGGCTTGCAGGGGCTGCGGGCTGGATGAGAGAGGAGTGTAAAGAGCAGCTGGGTCCTCACGGACACAACAGAGGCTCCCAGAACCATTGATGTGCAACGAGGACTCCCGGGCAGTCCACAGTGCAGAACTCGTTCAAGGCGGCTGAACTCCTTCCTCCTGACATGAACGAGCCACCTTTCCACGGAGCTGCCTGGGACCCCAGGCATGCTGAAGCATTTCTGACAAACACGCAGGCGTACCCAGGCCGCCATGCAAGATATTCTGCACAAAAAGCTTTTCAGCACTGTAGGTGAATTTGCATGTACTAATTAACCAAAATACATTCAGAACATACAAGAAGATGTAAAGACCTGAGTTACTCGTGTCACACAAGATAGCTGACTTTCCAGACACTGACACAAGCTGCATGTCATTTATTGACTGTACTTCATCTTTCTCCGCCTGAATGTCTATGCTGTTACAGGTTCTCGTTACCTGATCAATACCTTCTACACCTGGAAGACTTGCTATGAAATGGTTCCTATCAATCTTGTTACCTACACTCTACCTCCTTGTTGCCACTAAACAAGTGAACGAAGTTGAGTCTGACAGAGGCAAGTAGCCTGTCATCTCACACCAATGATAAATGGACTAAATTTGGTACTAACTAATGACAAACGTTTAAGAGTTTGAAAGAACCTTAGATAAAGCTTTATGCTATCCAAAAATGCAATATGCTGAAAAAGGAAAAGGAAGATTACATCAGCTACAAATTGCTTTGGTCATAAAACCTTGCCTAGACATGGTACCTTCCTTCTAACTTTTCCACTGCAGCATCATCTCAAAGTTTAAAGACAGGAGGTCTTGAATTATAAATAGAGGTCTATGCAATTCTTATTTTGCATGGCAAAAACTGAGTGCTTGGAAAACACGGAAAAGGAAATAAAACCAGGTGGAGAAAAATGAAAAATGTTCTCCAACGAATGCATCGTGTTCCAAAGCAGTTCTCACTGTGCTCCACAGACAACACTGAGCCACCTTAGGCTCTGCTTTATTACAAGCAATTGTTACATTTCTTTATCACCAAGAGTGTTAATGGCTCCTTTATGAAATATTCAGAGAAAGTTATATTGCTGCCGTCTCCAACTGGAGGCTATAAAACTTGCTAATGTAACAAGGAATATTGCACTTGTCTTGATAACTGTAGCTTCAAAGCATGTTAATACAGCTAACAATATGCCCAAATCTCGTTCAAACTGAGAGAACAGTAAATAAACCATAGGACTCTATTAGCAAGGGGTGCTGTGGTACATCCTGAAGGTCACGTAATGGGAACATTGCCACATTGCCATGAAACCTTCCCCCCCCTGCACTGCAGCTGCTTCAGCCCTGCTGTGAAGAGACAGTACCCAAGATGACTGCAGCAGTTGTGTTTATTTTACTTATTTCCTCTGTTTTAGTATCTTGCATCACTGTTATTAAGTTTCAGCCTAAAATTCCTGGAAGCATCATTTAAAAAATTAAAATGCTTTCACAGAAATAACATTCTCTAGAACCATTGCTCCTTTCAGGAGACTTGTTTACTGTCAGCAATGAAGAGAAAAATCTTGGGTTTTCTTAGGAAATGGCTGAAAGCAGATGAGCTCCAAATACATCAGGGCTTTACATGTGTCTACTATCTGGAAAAGGTATACCTGGGAAGACAGATCCTTCTTAATTTTCATTTTTTCACAAGTCTCAGTGTGCGGCTAAGCTGGTTTCCCAGGACCTTGTCCCCATGCAGAAGTTGGGTTACAAGCAAGGTGGGCCAGGAGGCAGAAGTCCAGGTGAGCCCACAGCAGCCGAGCACAATCCTTGCGCGCCGCTCGCCAGCCCTCGCAGTTTGCGCCGGCCCCTACACCCCAGCACCCTCGAGGCAGCTCTCAGGGCAGTGCAAAGGCTTGTGTCCGAGGGAAGTTTCTGCGACTTACAGGAATTTTAATTGTTGAATCAAAAATGAATTAAGAAACAGAACACATCACAAAAATGCAAGTTAGCCAGAGTTTATTTGCCTATTTTCCAGAAGTTACGTTCTCAGCTGCAGGATCTGGGAAAACTCATTAAACACAAGGGAGTGGCATCCTTAACCCGGATGATATAAAGACATAACTTCAGTACATGATCCCCAGCTTTCACCACAGAACCCTGTTCACTAAAATGAACAGTTCTCAGCCTCTTCCTCACTGCTTATAGTCCTCACACACACTACTCAAACCCCACTTATTCTCCAAGATGACTAAAAGCTGAATTTTGTCCAAAAAAACTTCAGTCCGGGCTAGTGAGCCAAAGATTCCAACCTAAACACAAACATTTCCCTACACCTCATGCAACCAGCATGCAGAGGCTTTACCAAAATATTAATTAACCTTTACTGAAACTCTGAATTATTAGTCCCATTTTGAAAAGGTAATGCAGTTAGACATGCAAGGGGCATGCAGAAAGATCTAGCAGTGGCAAGAATAGAAACCCAGGGCAAAAATCCAGTACTCCATCTCATTGCACTGCGTGCAGCACACAGCTCTCCGCACCCCAGCACCGCCCCAGGCAGGGTGCAGGTCTCCAGCTGGGACTGCCGGCAGCGAAACGCGCAGCCATCAGTGCAGGGCAGCAGGCCGCCGGCAGCCCGTCCCTCCCCGGCCGCAGGGACCGTCCTGGCGGGCTCAGCACGGGCCCTGGGAAACCGGGGCGAGACCACGATTCCCCCACTGGCCCTCTGGACACCCACATATAAAGCCATAAAGGTGCTGCTGTTGAGGAAAGAAGTTTTATGACTTGTTACTGTCTTTAGATCTCAAACTTACTGTTTGCACTGATGCTCATTAAACTTAATGCTAAACCTGGCTTGCTACTTATGCTGCTTTTTTTCTTTTCAGAGTCATTTCAGCTGTCCCTAGCTGCCCAGCGCCCATGCTCAGGCTGAAGAGGCGCTACAGCCTTCGAGGAGGACACGCACGCAGAGCTGAAGCCTGACTGGGGAAAGGACTGCAGATCACGGACCTACAGAAACGGTGAGCAGAGAAGCTTTAAGGACTGGCGAGGAGGAAGGTGCCAACACTTGAAAGGGTTAGCAAGTTCAACACTTTCAGCATGTCTAGTTTTAATCTTGTTTCAGGTGACTGGACAGAGAATCGAATGCGTCATCTAAATAAAGAGCTAAAAAAAACCCCTAATGAAAGTTTTAAACCCAGGCTGCAGCAGCAGGAAGCAATAAAGTCATCTGAATGATTGAACCTCACACTCGATTTTTATTACACATTTCCCCATGGTTGGCAGCTAATTGTTCTGTGCATCGATCCAGGCCCCGTGCGAGGCACCTCGCTTGACAGGCCACTACAGCAGCGCCCGTGGCTGCTGCGTGCCCAGGTGCACCGAGCTGCCCCGTCCCTGCTTTGCAGGAGCTTCCCTGTAGCTACCACACGCGCCCAGCTTCAGTCACTACTGAACAACAGAAAACCAAGTGAGGAAGTTGCCGGCTTCTCATTTCTACCCCTTCTTGAGCTTGCCATCCTTTGAACGTGGTGACACAGCTTTGTCTGTAAAAACCTTTTTTTGTTTGCATCATAAATGCTTTGGTAGAGCCAATACATTTGTGAAGTGCAAATGGGAGATCGAATTGGTACTGCAAGAAATCTCAAGGAAATGTAGTATGAAGATGCTCTCAGGAAAGGGCCCTGACGATCGTTTGCACTACCCCTTCAGGCCCCCATGCCACTGCGAAAGCCACAAGCTGACCCAGCTCAACACAGATGATCAAGCCCCAAGCAGAAACCCTCAGCTATGCACTGGCTTTAGACTGTTCTGCTCCCCTGCTGCATGGATCCTCATTTCATAGTGACCAAAACCAAGATCTAAGGACTGTGAGAAGCAGATCCACCTGGGAAAGGCCTGCTGTAGAACACTGATCTCAGTCTACTAAGGGCTCTTTCAAAACTCAGCACATCCACAACAGCAGCTTCTCCATCTCCTGCTAGTCAGCACACAGGAGGGCAGCAGATTTGACTTACAGTCAAGCAGAAAAAGCTCATTGCCTGCTCCTTGTAGGAGACACATACAGTTCCAAGGCCATGATCCAGAAATACCTTCTAAAACCAGCCAGACTGCACCTCTTTGGTTTCTGTGCCCGTCGAACTGGCAGCTGAAATAAAAGCACTGGTACATACTTTGCCAGCTCCACGACCTGTAACTGTAACGAGCGTCTTCTGCCTTCTCTTCACCTCCTTCCACACAGACTAATCTGCAACACAACCCTGTTATCCAAGTTAGTGGGAACGTGAAACTAACACGTCACCTGGGCTTGTACACTCACTCTCAACTCAGTCTCCAGTGGCCTGTGATTTTGAATGCCTCACTACAAGCATCTTGGGAAGCATCCCTTTCAAAGTGAATCTGAGAAGGACAAAATAAAGATCTCCAAGATATCAGCTCAGATATCATCAGTAGTTTGCCCTTATCACTGCAGGCATGCTGAAAATGTGAACATGAAATTATTTGGCAGGGACACCATGAAGACATCAGCAATTCAATGCTACAGACCCTTCAAAAACGCAATAGAAACTGGCTTTATAAGAATGCCTGTTGTGCTCTGTGTATGCCCTTGAACACCTCTAAAGTCGCTATCTAGCATAGCTGGACTGTTCCTAAGAATACTGTAAGGACCTCAGGAGCAGCAGCTAGTGACAGCAGGGCTGCAACACTGAGGAGAACTGCCTAAACCCGCCTACGAACTAAGAAGTCAGACTCCCTTAGAGCTTATTTTTAAAACTTGACCTCTGGGCTGGTCCTTCAGCTCCCACTACACAACTGCAGAGCTAGCTGGAGAAAGTATTTGAATCATTTGAGCAATTCCCACAGGAAATGTTAGAAATAGTAAGATTTGTTCCCTCCATTTGTCACAAAGGCTGTAACCGGAGCTGTGACCTAAGCTGGCCTTCTTGCTTCAGTGGACACAAAGAGAGCCAGCCTGCCTGGAAAATACAGCCTCTCTGCGCCTGCATTTGCTCCCAGAGGGAACAAGCTCCAGGGAGGGACACGTGAATTCTGCCAGGTCCTCATGACAAAAGAGTCAAGGTCATTCCGCCCTGCACAGACAACACGAGAGCCCGTCTGGCTGCGTGCGACCGCGGACATCTGAAAGAGCACGCTGACACTGCCAACGGGAGCAGTTGCACCGCACTTTGGCCAAGGCCTGAATTTGGCTCTGCACAGAGCAAGCAGCAGCCGCCAGCAGGGGACACACGGTTATAGTTCCTTCTTTCCTAACATCCGCCCTACCTGTGCTTCGCAGCCTTCCTGCATCCAAAGGGGAGTCTGGAAAGAGTCCCTGAACACTCAACACAGCACGGGCAACCTAACGGGTTGGGTGAAGGAAAATCCAATCCAAAGGAGCTGGGAAGTAGATGAGAAATTTTATAGTTCTCAGGCCTGCAAATCACTCTTCATGTCTGAATTTTCTATCACTTTTCATCTACAGTCTGCAAGCCATAAAACACAGAAGATGTTTGTAATTCACCTGCAGCCCCTGTCCTGTACTAAGCACTGGGCATTACATTTTACTGCAGATTAGGAACTGCATTTCTGTTTCAAATCGAGTTTTCTGCAGGTAAGAATACAGCTAATGAAAGCCAGTAATTCCCACTTGAAACCTTTACATTCAATTAATAATGCAGTCATACACCAGAAAGCAAAACCTTGGCTATAGTAGAAATCCAGAGGTGTCAATATCCTGCAAATATGTGCAGGTCTGTATGAAGTATTTTAATTTGTAAATGCAGCTTCATGTTAAGCTCATATCTGCCTGATCTAAAAACAAAGCGCTTACAATTGAAACATGAAGTTTAGAAATACTGTTTTGAATTTTAGCACTGCAATAAAGAAATATGAATCACTGACTTTTACTTAAGTAAATCTCAGTTTGTATCTCCTTTCCTCTTCTATAAACTAGGAATAATGCCAGAAAATTAAAGGATTTAAACAAATTTAAATGCTTCCATGGTAGCATGTCACAAAAAGGCTGTAGGGAAAGCCCTGTGTCAGAACAAGTTTTAAGGATGCCAAGTCAGGAAGCTACACACTGAAAACTATATTAACACAATTTTGGATGTACATCCTGTTCTATGATCAGTATCTGATTTTTGCAATGAGTGAAGCAAAGACTCTAAAGCCTACAGAGACATTTAATTTTTACTTCAGCCTTCTCCTTTGTAAAATAACATTTCTTTGGACAGAATCCTCATACTAAATTTATATTCTACGTTTCCTCTGTTCCCCTGCATTGAGGTAGCAATGCCAAACACAAAACACAGCATATAACAACTTGCCAGATTATTTCACAGAGGAAAAAGCTAATTTCTAGCGTACTGCTCTTTCATGTATCAGTGTTAACTGACCCGGCACCCTACCTTCCACTTCTGCACCAGCACATACTTCTGATTTGCATTCCTAGATATTTATCCAAGCGCAGTCCCGAGCACTGTAACTATCCTCTGCAGCAGGGAGAGGGAGGTGGCGGGAGACATGTCCCATTCTATCAGTGCAGCTGTTCTCCCTCCAAGGGCCGCCCCAGCTCTTGCCCTGCTCAACAAAGGGACACAGATTCTGTCCACACAGGCACACTGCCAAGTTCAAGGATGGGCACTAAATGGTTCCCTTAGCAACAAACCTCAGCAGAATTCTTCCTTAAGTTTCTCCCTATAGAGGAGAAAAGTTCCTGCTTAGCAGCAGGAGGCTGAAGGCTCAAGTTTCTGCATGACGCCACTTTTCATTCGAGGCTACCTTTTAAGAAAGCAAAGGCAGAGACCAAGTCCTTCCTCCGCCAGAGCCCAGGTAGGCGATCTCAGCAGCGGGATGCCAGGCTTCAGCTGCACCAGCATCCCCATACATGGCAATGTCTTGTAAGTCAGACCAGTGAAACAACAAAATTTGGCTTAGGTTCATGATCTCCCTCAGTGCAACCCTGCAAAGGCCTGCCGAGGCCCACCTACAGGGAGAGCAAATGGAGAACAGAGGTGGGGACGGCTGGCTGGCATCTCTCACACCCATCTCCTTGTTAGAGACATAGAAACAAACTGCCCTTTAATCTGTTCTGTCTAGTGAACATGAACTTCACATCAGGTTGAAAACCAAGGACTTGCATCAAGCAGAAATGCTCATTCTTATTCAAGTCAGCAGACAGCCCTTCAGCATCAAGCCAATCTTTAGATTAAAATATGGATTTTTCCCCAAATGGCACTTCACAGGTGCTACTCACCTTGAAATTCCTGGCATACTCCCTTCTTGTTTAGAGATTTGATCAAAAAGCTCATCAGCAGGCCATTACAGTGGCTTATGGTTATTATAGCTTTTTATTTCTTTGACTTAATTGTAATGGTGGCTTTTTGTTTCTCATGCACAACAGCCAAACATATGGACACATCCTTTAAGCAGCTGGCTTAATGCTACTTTCACCTCCGCTTCACTCTTCTGAAGCATCTCCCTTTATAACCGATGGAAATGCACCAAGCTGCTGTTCTGAACAAAAAGCCTTCTCCAAAGCTTGCTGCTTAATGTTGCATTGCTAAGTAGAAAGCTATTTGTGATAAAAAAGACAGATTTTTAACTACTTCTGAATGCAAAGCCTCACACAGGGTGGAAGCATTCTGCGCATCTGCAGCACGGAGGCTTTTTGCACATTTGAGTTTCAGAGCATTTTCAGCCCTTCAGGCACCAGCCCTGCCTGTAACTCGCTGCCACAGAGCAGACCGACACATTGCCCGGGGCCTCCCAGGCGCGGGCTGGGTAAACAGGCCCCAGCTCGCCACATGGCATCAGCGTGGCGCTGCCGCGGGAGCCCCAGGACAGCCATGTGTCCCCTGAGCAAGGAGAGCCACCACCAGGGCAGCAGCCCCACGTGCAGAACGGGGACAACATTCTGCCGGGCAGGTGACCAAGGGACCGACTGGCTCTCCAATGCACTGGAAAACACCTTCTTTTCCCTGCATTTCAATAGTTCTGCTGCTGACAACAGCACACGCTGGCAGAGCAGAGGAGCTGTATGAACTCGTCATTGCCCACAAACCAAAATACAGCTGGCAGGTCTAATTTTAGCCCTACCAGCCCTGACAAGGTCCTGTTAAACCACCCAGTTCTTGTACCAAGGAAAATAACGCAGAGAGCTCTTCCTATAAACTAATAGAGGCTTCATATTGAAAGTAAAAAGGATTTAAAATGGTAAAAGGATGATTAAACAACTAGGACTGATCATATTACATATTATCTTAATCATTTTTAATATCTAATGAATACATGAGCAGAACTTGTACAGCTTGTTGATCCTCAGTTGCCAGCACCGACCAAAAGTTGGAAGGGAGACGTCTCCAACTCTTGCCCATGACATTGGAGATAAGGTTACAGCTGCTTTGGTCAAAGCCTAAGGTACAGTCCTTAGAGAAAAGCAATATTGAAAGCTTAAAGCTTCAAATGCAGAGTAGCGGTCAAATTCCAGTTTGATCATCTGACATTTGACTTGAATTACTTGCAATACATATCAGAAGTCCAATCAAGCCCACTAATTTAGAGGTGCAGAGACGCTTGCCCTCAAAAACATCCATGATAAATCCTACAGCTTTTTTAGGCAATGTTTTCTTGTGCTTCAACATCTACCATTAGGGATTGTCTTCTGTGAAGTTAAATTGAAGTTTCCCTTCCCAGTGTATAAATCCATTACCATTTGTCCTAACTACTATGTACCATTTAGTGGACTTCACAAATTGTAGTGTACATTTGTCACTTACCTACTTTCAGAACCTGGTCCTTTCCACACCAGAAGCAGGTGTGACACTCGTGACTACAGTAATTCTAAGATCTGACACACTCATTGCAGCAATGGAGCAGAAAAAAAATCTTCCCTCTTATTTCCCACCCACTTTAGCTGCTTCTGAAAAACCTGAATGAGCCCCAGAATGTGGTAAAGAACTATTGCATTTCAATCTTCTTTCCACCTACAATATATAAATTGTAGGTGAAAACTATATAAATATAAAATCATATGAACTTTTCAAAATACCTTTGAAATTCTCAGGTAACAGGAACAAAGAATTTACATGCATAGTTCTTACTAGTGATAGAGTCCAAACCTAGGCACTGAATTTCCACAGGTGCATGAACTCTGCCTTCATATCTGAGGCCCAGGGATCATCAGGATGGAGTCTGGTCACTTATAAAACATGTACTTATGACTTTTGCAACTCTAAACTCAACCACAGAAGGGTCTCATGTTTTTATCACCTTTCAGAAGGCTTTCAACTAGGTTTAGAAACACTTGTCTGCTCTGATGCTAAAATTGCTCTTTTAGTAAAACAGTCATGTTAAAAAAAAACCCAAGTCATAATTATCCTTGGCAACCTTTTGTCTCAGGCTATCCAGAGTTTGTCTTAGGCTATCCAGAGTTTGTCCCAACTGTGTCAGAATAAGCTTCACCTTTAAAAACAGACATGAGCACAGAGAATTTATGTTTAATTGTAAAGGCATTCTGCTAAGTTTCTTTTCCAGGAAGCCTTTCTTGAAGTGCAGAACATGGAAAGGCTCCTGGTAAAACTTGTTTGGAAAAAAGGTGCTCAATTCCCTCAGACAAAGAATCAGTTAGTATATAATTCACTTCAGTTGAAAGATACAGATCAAATGGACTGATTTGGCATGGTTATCCTGCTTGCCTAAAAAACTAATGGGCTTAAATCTCATTCCCCAATAATTTTTCAAATAGTAGAAATATTTGGAGCACCATCTGAATTTAAGAAAACAGCCTATGTGCCATACAAAGCTAGTTCATTAAATTTCCATTCACATCAAATCAGAATAGTGTAGACAAGGGTATTCACTCATCAGCTGTTAGTACATATACAAAATGAATGTGATTAGAAAATATTAAATACTGTTTTTCCCTGTGTAATAGCCTTATCCCACACACCAGCTTCAACAATAACATTGTCTCTTGATGAAAATATAACACTAGGATAGATATTTGTTTCTGCAAGGGCATATAACCAAACAAAATTACATATAAAACACTGGCTTTCCGTATATGCATTGATTTTATTAGGCATCTTGGCTTTAAGAAAAATGCACGGGTTGGAATTAGATTTGCTTCACTTACAGCATAATTGATTTCAGAAAGGTATCGAGTTTTGCCTGATATGCTCTGACTTCAAACTTGTTTGTTAGTCCAAACTTTCAAAGAATGTGTAAATCTGTCAGTAGCAGTGGGAGCTGGGCTGAGCGCAGGTCCCAACTCAAGCACCATCCATGCCAGGCAATGCAGACTGCACGACTTAAAAGCAGCAAGAATCAGAACTGAGGAAGTCCCGTTTCCTTCAGCTCTCCGCAGCACAGACTCTTTCAAGGATGAGTTACATATTTCTGCCTCAGGCCAGGCCTAGGTTTCTCTCCCTGATTAAATTCATTGGTTCCAAAGTTGCTAGTCAGTGACTTGGATACAGTGAACCTTGTTTTCTTGGGAAGGAAAAGCAAGAAACAATCCATCCCCAGGAATCTTGTTAAACTCGTAAAAGTTGCTGTCTTAAAATGGGAACCTCAAAAAATAGATCTACAAGCGTAGCTTATCTTACACATTTATGATCCTTCTGATGGACTCCATCATATGAATATCCTACCAGCTGGTACCCTCGAGAATTCAGTTTAAGATCCATCTCCGAAGCTGCCATTTCAGCAATCATTTTCCAACACTGCCTTGCAAAAGCCATCAAGATCAGAGCACTTCCTCCCATCTTAGTGTTAATTTTATGTCCTTTGTTTAGCAGAGCAAGGACACTGCTGGTTTCATGCCTATTTTATTTCTCAAAACATGGCACTTTCACTGTGATATATATATGCACTGAAAAACAATAGCTTCATTGAGTAAACCATATTAGGATTGCAATCCATGTGCACTGTGTTCCTACCAACATATTTATATGGAAATGAAACTTCCTCAGAGGCATGTTTCTATAAACTCCAGTCGCTGTCCACTGAACCCAGATGCTTCCGTTAAATCAATGCATTAAATTTGAGATAATACTTTCGGCTACTGCCTTTTCCTCACAAGTTGTTTTACTAAAGCAAGGGCTGGTTACTTGTTACACACCGACCTCTTGCCTGCAAATAAATGGAACCAAATAGTATTCTTCAGTTTAACATTGGACAACACCCTGCAATGGAAAAAGCTGACCAGGGTAGGCAACCAGTTCATTTTAACCCCATGAGAGCTTCATCATCATAGGAATAACACTAAAAAGGCAATCAGGCAAGCAAGCTAGGAAGTGAGTCCCAGTAGCCTTTTAAGCACAGATCTCTAGACAAATCAAATCTTTGGCTTGTACTTTAGAAAAAAAAGTCCTTGCTCTGTAAAATGAATTTACATCTCAGTCCCTTGTGAGAACAGAAGACAGAGTGATTCTTCATAACAATCGAGTTTGATATAAGACCAGCAATAACAAAAGACAGCTTTAAAATTGAGTAAATTTCCCTGGTCTTGAATGTTGAAGGCCTGACATGAAAGAGAAGAGCTCTCAGCTGCCTCTACCCAGAGACATTCCAGCAGCATGGGTCAGTCAAGTTTAGGAATTTCCAAGCAAAATGTTTTGCTTGCCTGACTTATGGTGAGCAGATATGATATAGTTAAGCAGAGTGCCTTCTGAGGAGACACCATCATGACACTACTAGAGCTTTTCTAGAAAGACAAGGTGGGAAAGGAATCAGCAATCCACCCAGCCACACACAAGTATGAGAGCAGCTTTGCCTCCTTCCAAGACAGGGAAATACACTCAGTGAGCATTCCCCACAGCAGTTAAGTGTTTCCGAGATCATCATCAAATACAGAAGCAGATTTTTACAGTACGCCAAAGAAAATTACCTCTGCTTCTTGTGGAGCAGAATGATCTTGAGATGACTTGAAGTCCAGACTTGAAGTTGGCTTACTGCAACTGCATCAGCTAAGTTGCACTGCTGCAAACAATTAACAAGATACACAAGCATTAATCTTACAAAGATTAGTATCCTGCTTTGTTCATCCTGCTCTGACTGCACAAATGAAATTTTTTTTTTTTTTGCATCCTCTACTATTCCTTTTTTCCCTCCTTATCTTATTTGTGTGAAAGGGTTTTCCCAAGAGTTATGAATCCTGCTACTAATATTGTCTTCCTTTAGAGATCAAAGGGATCAAATACTGCAGTATCAAGAACTATTTTCCATCCTATAGTAATTTTGCATCTTTTCCAAAAGCAAAGCAGTGAAACAGAGCAGAAGCCTACACAGAAATACTACCCAAATGAGATTAGGATAGTTTATCCACAGTTTTTTCTCAGTTCTTCCATGGTAAGGTCAGCAGACAAGTTAAACAAAAACACAGCAGGGTGTCTACACAGACAGTTCTTACGCACTCACACAGGTGGAAACAGATGGTGATGTTTTGGTATCAGGCAGGTACTAACTGTGCAAACAGAGCACTTAAAGACAAATTTGACATACTTGGAAAAGAATTCAGGGTTGGAAACCCAGGACAGTGCTGGGATACAGCTGCTTGGCTAGGACACTCGCTCACTATTCCAGCATCAGTCGCCACCTTGCTGCTCTTGGGACCTGTTTAAAGCCATGGAAAACGCTTTGCTATTCACTATCAAAAACACAAAACCAAGTGACAACTTCTAGCAAGAGCATTGTGCCCTTAAAGCCCTTTGTTTGCTGCACTCACTTCATCTTCTAACATTCAAGCAGAAACTAGACTGTGCACTGATATTGCTCCCCAGATCCTTCTCATTCCTTTAGCTCACTTGCTATGTTTGCAGATGCTAAACTCTGCACACCAGATAGCTTATGGTATGTAGTCCTTCCACATGACATAGGCTAATGCATGACACTACACACACCAATCCATATAACAAAAGCCATTCTTGTCATTAGGCTGATTAAGTCTTGCAAGAACATTGTAACAGACATTTACAAGCAGTTTCAAACTATATCAACACACAAAACCCAGTAGTTTCCATAGAGCAGCAGTAAAGGCTGATAACACCTAAGATATCAGGCCGGCCCTGCCCAGTGGACCCACATTTCAGCTCAGCCCTGGCATGAGCAGGATTCTCCAGAGAGGGAGCAAGGGATGGAAAGCAAAGCATCAGAGAGCAAGGGAACTGGACTAGGAATTCCCTCCTTCACAGAGCATGACACCAAAAGGGAAACACCCAGTCAACGGCAACAGTGTGTCTGGGATAAGGAGAGGCCACTAGAGTTTAATGAGGACAGAAAGCAGTCTGGCATGCTAGAAATAGAAAAAGCAAGAAAAAAAAAAGATAGGAAGGTAAAGAAATAGCTGAGAGAGTGAGCACAGAAATCTGAGACTGGGATGGAGCCTGGAACAGCAGATTACGTGTAAGGCTGGAAACTTAGAGAAGTGATACTGCTGAACACAAAGGTCCAAGCCTTGACCTGTCTGAAACTGGAATTAAATCTGGGATATGTCAACACCATTTATTAGAATCTCTTCTAAAATTTAAAATTTATTCACTAAGGATAGAAGGTTTTAGTCATTGCACAAATCCATTCCCCACACGTGGGCTTAAGCCAGCAGCACAAAAACCACACAGCTTATCTAATGCTATTTTCAGCCACTCCCTTCTTGCGAAAATTTGAAGGGAAGGATGAAGGCAGCAGAAGGAAAAGTCACAGAACTGTTCTTCCTGAAGCAATATAAAAACACTCTATATCCCATGCAACTCTACTGCCAGGTACAGCATGTCCTGCAGCGAGTTATCAAGTCATCAAGTTTCTGGCCCTGTTAAACGCTTGTCTCACAACTACCAAATATCCCCAACAACTGGCTTAGAGAGAGACTGCACAGAGCCAAAGCCGGCGCGCGTGCTGCGAGCGGGGCAACTGCCTCGGCTCGGGGCCGCGGCATAGCTCGTTTTAGCAACACAGCATCTTTTGTCATTAGCCCCTGGGATATTTCATAAAATATTAGAACAAAATCAGGTGATAGGGGAAGGGAATACAAGTTTTATACCTCTACAGTTTTTATCTGTTTATCAGGTTTAAGCAATTTTTTTTTTTCTCCTATCATTGACTTTAAATGATCTTTTCAGGCAGCTGCTGCTGGTCACAGCAACCTACCCCTATCAAGAAAGCAAACACTAGCAGCCAGCTAATTCTCTTCAGCAAGAAAGAACCTTATCTTTTCAGAGGCAGAAAGCTCATAACTACGAAAATATAAAGCCTTCAAGCTTCATTATTCTAGCAATTGATGCTTCATTATGGTAAATATATTTAAAGCTTTAATCCTTTAAAGAAACATTTTATTAAAGGGTGGAAAGTGTATGCATATGATAGCTTAACAGTCCTAAACCTTAGGACAGCAACAATAAATTTTCCTTCGAAGTAACCCAAGCTTTTAAGAGAAAGACATGAACCTTAGTTATGCCCTTAACGGAGCCTGGCCAGACCAGCTGCTCTTCTCCCCTCTTCTGTTCTTCATGTCCCCAGACACACGAAGCTCATGAGCTCTGTTCAGCCCTGGAGTCCATCTCTGCACTGAGACTCTTGGTTCCCATGCTCCAGGGTGAGTTACCGTAACACCAGCAGCAGACGGAGGCACCCTCAGCAAGGCATCCCCACCGCCCTCTCCCCACAAAGCTCTCCTGGCTCCTTCCAGGAACACTGTGAAACACTCCAGAACAGAGCATCGCATCTGCAGGATCATTCTGCCCTTCTGCTGCTGTTACAGAACAACCCAGCTGATACTCTCCAAGTCCTCAGGTTAATTTGCTAGCCCATTTTGCAAAAGCCTGTGCAATCTCTTGCAGAAAGCCAAGAGACTTTTGCTTCGTCATCTGCTCTTTGGCAGCGGCAGCAAGCAGTGAATTAGCTCTGCAGCAGCAACTGCTCTGCACCAGTGACAGGGAGGGTGCAGAGGAGCACTCCTGAACCGCGAATCCCAACCCGGGGCCTAATGATTTCTATGAACTTGGCAAGGGCAGGTACCAGTCAGAGATCTAGCCCCAAAAAAATCAAGAACAAATTCTTGCTACCATTGATTTTTAAGACAGCCGGCAAATTAAGTTAAAGCCCTGAAAATTTGATACCTCTTAAAAACATTGAAAATGATAGGCCAAAATCAATTTCAAGTTGGAATAATCTTCTCCTCTCGACTTATAATTCACACTGACTGCAAAAACTTTTTTTTTTCTCTCATATTTTATAGAAATGATCCATCTGGCAAGTTACTATTCCCTTGGCACTTCAGAGACCCCACAGCACCACCATTCACTAACTCCCCTGAATCAAGTGGTGTCTCATTAGGAATGATTGGGACTAAATCCTACAGAAACTCAGTCCTAAGATCAAGAAAGTCTAACATAAGGTTGATATCAAACCTATGAATACTGAAATATCTTCATCTACATGCCTACCTGCACTATATAGCATGTTACTTCTGTAAAGCATTTCAGAGTATTCAGGATGGGCTGTCATAACCCAGTGTAAGACCTCTGTAAAGTAGGCTGTACAAGTCCAACATTTTCCACTTCCCAACAGCTTTTATCCGGGCTGCCGCAGAGCGCCAGGGCTCCCCCAGCCGCAGCCAGCGACGCTGGGTACAGCGCTCGCTGCCTCCCTTGGGGTCTGCAGCACTGTGCCTTGCCTGCGGAAACGGCACCCTTCACTCAAAATCTGCACAATCCCATGGAGTTCAGCAAACTGACTCTGCTGGTAATTCTTCTAAGCTGCCCATGGAAAGGAATAGCTGTAATTACCAAGCACCAACCAGCCCTACATATCAAACAGACATACTGCTGCCAGGACACCAACGGATGGCAAAGTCATCCCCATGCTCTAAGCTGCACAACTAACTTGTACTAACGCCTCTAAAAAAGCTTCTCAACTGATAATTTTGACACTACATAGCATGAGGTCATACGAACACTGTCAGAAGAAACAGTTTGCTATGCAACAGTCCTGCATAATAACGACATTGGACAGCCTGAAAACTCCTCTCAAGCCTGAGCAGAGAATAGGCAAGTAACCCAGCAGTAAAGCTATTACTGCTCATCTGACAAAATAGGACAGAAGCAGGAACCAGGAACATGCAACACTTCTCCTAAAATATCAGGGAAAAAAAGTGGCATTTAAAAGAAAATCCTGCTACAATTGTAGATATCTGTTCCACAGCTGCTCTTAGAATATCTACATTCTGGGTCCTGAGTTAACTAATAGACATATTAAACCAAACTGCTGCAGAACGTTATGTAGAGGTGATCAGTTTATTTATGGGGGTGGAGGAGTAGATGCAGGTAGCTAATATGAAATATTTCCCATGTGAGAACACTTACCTAAATTGCATATATTGTTTCATTCTTTCATTAAAATTATTATCTGGACACATACCCAAAAAGAATGGAAAACACTCATGAATCAGTTTTGGTCTAATATTTGCAAATTCACATTACGAATTCATGAACCTCTTAAATATCCCTTGCTAAACCAGCCAGCAATAAGGCTATAGCTCTAGAGGCAATCGATTCATTTTCATATTACTTTGACCAGCGCTAATGAGGCATGTAACCGAGATGTTGTTAGGCACTTGATTTCCATCAGGGAAGCAACTCTGCCCTGTTCCAGTACTGCTCACCATGGACCAGATACCCCAGACAGGCTAACTCACCCAAACACCTCGGGGGAGGCGGCTCGCTGATGCTGAGGCTTTTGCTGCTGTCAGCTTCTGGTGGCCGTCCCCTGACGTCCCAGTGCCTGGTCCTCCACTCCTCCTTATCCTACTGCTGATAGAAGAAAAGTATTTTACTAGAAAGCCAGTCAAATATTGCAACAAGGGCATAGAGAGGCCTTGAAAGCGCTCAAAACTTGGCTAGACAAGTCCCTGAGCAACCTGATCTGACTGAACCTGCTTGAGGTGGCCTCCAGATCTGCACTGCAAAATAGAGAATAGAAAGGACAGTAACAGGCTAAAACCATTAGCCTGATCACACAAATAAGCTTCATGTGAACAAGTGCAAGCCTTCTCAGCTGAATCAATAGAAACAATTTTACAACTTGCATGTCCCTAAAAAGATGGTGAAAAAGACAAAGAATATATAAAAATACGAGGCTCTGCCTGAGTATATCAGTACTGCTGTCTCAGCAAGAGCTCTGCTGCTCTCTGGTCAGACCAAAGGCCCATCTGATATCTTCATCTCCAACAGCAGCCAACAGCAGACAAGTCTACAGCGACTAGACAAGCATGGAATTAATTCCCTACTCATTCTCTCAACCCATTTTTACCTAGGCCAGGGTTTTCATGGAATACCCTGTGATGAATTCTTCTTCCATCCAAATGTAAAGAGAACTGGATGATCCTTACAAGCTTTTGGTATCTGCATCCTGGCACCAAGTATTCTGTAGCTTGCTTGTGTGGTATGATCACTACCAACTCCCACTTGCTACTTCAGTGCCCCTTCTTGCATTCCAAAAGATAGGAAGCTCCTTTCCATTTCACTTTCCCCACACACCTCCATCAAAATAAGAGGGCCTTCTGTCAAAACCACCATAACCATTTCCCTTCCAGGTTGAAGGGTATTAGAGCTGCTGAATTGTTCACTGTACAGAAGCTGTATGAGCCTTTGACTGCCCTGGTTTTCTTCCCCTGTGCCCTCTCCACTCATTTTATATTCTTTTCTAAGAGGGAACAGTATCATACACAATATTCAAGACACCAGGCAGCATATGAACTCATAATGCCATAACAAGGTTCTCTGCTCTACCCTCTTAAAATCTATTCATTCTGCTTTTCTGAACAAACCAAGCCTTCAGTACATACTGTTCAAAGATCCATTATAATTCAGGGACATCTCATACGCGATAAGATCAAGTTCACACCTCATCACCATATGTATGAAATGATGATTACTCCCCCTCCCTACTCCCAGTGGAGGCTTTATATTTAGCAACATTGAATATCCTTTGCCATTTTATTGCCAAGTCACTCTATCTTGAAGACATCATGTAATTTTTTGGTTTGCACCCTGAATAACCTTTTCCATCTACAAACTGTAATCTCATTTTAGAGAGCACTTGCGAACAGTTCAAACAGCACAGACACTACAACAGATTGACACAGGATTTTTCACCTACGACCTCCTCCTGTTCACAAACTCATCTTTGCTTTTCGTTCTGTTCTTTATTCGCCTGTGAACGACCCCTCTTCAATTGCAGCTCTGGGAGCCCTAAGTGGCTTTGACAAAAGCCTCTGGGGACCTGAGCCAGCCATAACAGGCAGATCTCTGGTGTCCACAGGCAGGCACTGATACCTGCGAAGTAGTGACTGATCACAAACACTTGGTGTCTTTCTAGATAAATCCACAAGCATCAGAAAGAGGCAGAAAGTGAATATAGTATGGAGACACCAATGAGAATGGAGTTCACATCCTGCATGTCCCAGGTGTCAAATACCAGAAAGTTTTCTTGATCCCTTAAAGGAGTTTAAAATGTTGGGAGAAGCAAGGTCTCTGAGTAGCAGCACAGCAGTGTATATTACACAAATAAGAAGATTGTACCTTCTACATACCTATATATCCCATGCCTTCACAAGCGCCCGATACACATGCAATCGCACCTGGGACTTCTACACAAACAGAAAATAGGGCTTGTCTGAGACTTCCTTGTGCTTCAGTTGATGCAGATGGATCTTACAGATCATCAGCTCGCACAGATTTTACATGGAGGCTGCTGAAGTCAAAGGATCTCTCGCTTGGGAGTAATTAAGATACCCTGTCAAAGGATGATCAACATGTGACCAGCTCTTCAGAGGAAGAGCTATAAAAGGTACAGAAGTCTTAGGAAAAACTGAGTCAAGGGCTCACACCTTCCACAGCTGAACACAGTTGTGTCATGGCTCAGTACAGATATACCAATACATTGATAAGGCCAAGAAAGAACATCACATCTCGGCATACCTCCAGGAAGCCCTTATCTCTCTGCTCAGAATTTAAAAAGAACATTAATTTTCTGCACTCTTTATAATCAGCTTACAGCTTTCCCTTCACTGTACAGTAGTTGAAATGGGCTAGTGATTAGCCAAGTCTCCAAGGTAAATGGAGTACCAGGGATGGGATTTGGCCTGAAACATCTTGATAAAGCCAACTTCATTCAAATAAAATTAGAAGAAAAACAGCAGCTGTGCTATTATCAGAGGAATAATTAAGCACATGTGGGATTTAGCCCTACATCTGAGAAATCAATTGAATCTTCTCATTTTCTCTATTTACTTTATTACATGAGTGCTGCTGACTCTGAGAAATCAAGGTGAAGAATTAGAGGCCAAAAAGCCTTCATTAAAAGATGATTTAGGTTAAATCCCTACTTCTAAAAAGTGAGGTTGCTATGTGTTTCACATCTCTCTGTGCTAATGCACAGCACAAAAAAAAAATCTTACCAGCAAAAATTCTGTATATACATATATATATATATCTCTATGTGCAAGCCTGCCTTGTGTCACACCTCAGCTTTTTTGGTATCAGCAGTAAGAACAAACACACAGAAGGTCTGCAAAAAAACTGCAGAGGTGCAAAGGCTAGACTGGCCTTTTCCAGCCCTACAACCCACCAGGCTTTGAATATTTTTACTGCCTGCATTTTTACTCTGTTTCGTCATGACAACAGGAGAGGAATCCTTGCTGCCACATTTCCATTGGGTTGTCAGGCAAGAATCACCACCAACCTGTACTCTGCACAAGTCTTCACAAAGCGCTCTGTATGTGCCTGTGCAGCACTCCAGATGTATTCCAGAAATAGCCCAGTCCACCTAATGGGCATCTCACCCGCCTGTCCCCACATTCTCATTACCTGCAAGCACCTCCTGCCAGCAGAGCCAGCCAAGCTGGGCCCCGGCCTGCCTGCCCCTGCAGACAGCTCCAGCATTGCTTAGGAAGAGGAAGGCTAAAAAAGCTGCAGCTGCCACAACAATCTGCCCACAGCAGAACCTGAAGGCAAAGGCAGCACACATGCAGAAAAAAAACTCCCATCACATGATAGCTTTCACGGGCTTCAAACATGTTTCCTCCTTTTGAATCTGACCAAAGTTGTTCTGTACAAGCAGGCTTTATTTTTAAAAACAAATGATTGCTCTGCAGATGTGAACTGGATTCCATGGAATTTTGAACAAAAATATTTATATTGGTTGCACACAATTTCATTTCCCATCCTTTCAGATCAGGCTGTGTTCACAGAAGCATCAAAATGTTAACCTCACATGGCCAGTTCCTATTTGCCTCAGCAGTCTCTACATGCAGCAGCTCCTTTTTAATAGAAATTATGTACCATGTACATTGTATTATTCAAAACAAGAAATTTTCCTGTTCTCATAAAAAAGTCTGCTGCAGTTCTTTACAAGCCTATGCAAAGTTTGCTTTCCTAAGCTATATGCAATGGGTCCCAGAGCGGAAATTTCACCTTCAGGTGCATATTTGTGACCCTGCCTTTGCTTGAAGCCAGAGATATGCAGCAATAGCAAAACCTGTCATGAAGTCTGTCAATCCTGTTCATAGAATTTGGACTATTAGTGCAGTTTTAGCTGAAGAACAGGAAAAGTACAGAAAAACACATTGGTTCCCATTATTTTAACCAGGCTCCACTTCAGAAGAGTTCAAGACTGAAGAAAGTAGAATACTTAACTGATGCCATTCAAGCAGAGAAACAGACCCAAATCCTGCAAGACATTCTTACCTAAAAGATCCCACATGTGCATATTAAGTTAGCTCTGTGCAGGTTAGATCCTCAATGAGGTCAGTCATTCTCAGCTCAGCTGAGAATTTCAGCTATTAGGTAGAGATATAAGTAAAAAGGCACCTATAATCCTGCCTTAACTCCCCAAATTGCTTAGACAGCATATCAGGTATCCTGCATCACTTGCTACATAACTCACAATTAACACAAGCTCAAGAGTAATAAGCTCAGTGATGTCTTTTCACATCTGTAAAGCTATTCTGAAAACAAAACCTCTGATTCCTAGGTCTTTTTTTGCCACTGCATTTTTAGCTGGGGCTGGGGGGTTATTTCATGCTCGAATAGCTGCACTAATAGAATGGCTCTGTGCTGGCTGAATAAGATTTTCCTAGTTGTGAACATCAATGGCTGGAACAGTTGGGCTAATTTGAATTAACCTATACAGCATGAATACACTTGAGTCCATGAATACAAGATGACATTAGCATAGATCCTTAGCAAGCTAACTTAAAATTAGATTCTGAAAGCCCTGGGGCAATAGAAGAGAGTTAATTCAAAAGTTGATCAAACAGGAAAAATACCCAACCTAAATTTATATTTACAGACAGTTGTAATTTGTGTGCATCGATCCCAGCTCATTTTCTGGTAAGATTCTGACAGGGAAAATAAAAATCCTAAACAGGGAGAGAAGATTAACATCATAGAATAGGAATGTCAGCAGGAGAAGAACCTTCTGCAGGTAGAAATAGTACATGAGAAAAAAAGCTTTGCGTGAATAAACCGAACCACCCTTCAGCAAAGGAGTTTTATTCCACATAATTTCTCAATATCCTAGATCAGAAACCAAAGGAAGAAAATGAAGGACACTACTTACTGGAAAGGACAGTGACAACTTCTTTATTGTAGCAACCATCAAGACCATAAAGATGATCTGCTTTTGTAATGGCTTCAGTATGGGTGTATAATTGTTTTGCAACACATAAAACAAGCTAGATCCTGGTGGACTAATGACTATAGTTTCTAGAACCACCATAAAAAAAACAGCTCCGTGCAAGCAAGCAATAACCAGCACACTTGCCTTCTTGCTTCAGAGCCCGTCTCGCCCAGATCCGTGGCAGAAGCTGACAGGCAACCATTCCTGCACCTTTGGGAAAAGCACAGGAAGCACTTCTGAGATAACCCTCTCAAGAGGAGTTCTTTCAACTCTGCCACCACGAGATCTTCTCCCTCATAGAAAAATCCCTTTTTGGATGATCTGTGGTGACCAAAGCAGCCTGGAATCTCCACAGTGATGTTCTACCTCAAATCTGCACTGTCACTTAGCCTTTAAAGAGCCTCCCCCTTTCCATCCTTGAGAAGAGGCCTCCGCACCCACTTACTTGCTGAGTAACCAGGCCCTCCTCAGACAAACTCTTCCTCTTAAAACTCTCCTTAAATTCACCCAAACTGCCCTTTTGATGACCAATTGTCTCTGAGTTCAATAGGTCTTTGAAAGTTGCTTCTTCCTGCGGTCAAACAGAAATCCAGAGCATTCCCCTCATTTCAGGGGAATATCTGGACACCTAATTCCACAAGCTGTTGCTTAACTTTTCGCAGGAAGGACACCTCACACACCCACTAGGAACCTAACGGCTTCATATTCGCACTCCTGTCAGTAATGCATATTTAAAACACTACTGGCAGAGCCAAGCACACCACATACCAGATATTTCACAAATGCTCATTTGAAGTTACATGAGGAATGGTCTGCACAGATATTTCAGACTACAGTTTTCTAAGGCTTGGCTGCAACTATTGTTTCTACCACCCATTTTAAGGTACTTTTCCATTCTGCATTACCTACAATACATACAGTAAAATCCACCCTGCATGGAGGAATACAATGGCAAATATCAGCATAAATCTTTGTGTAAACAGTTGCACAAACACTGGATTTATTCCAATTTGTTGGAAAAAAAATGGGATCTTTTGCTTCAGGCCAGCTACCAATAATTTTCCTCGCGCACAGATGAAAAGGATGCTTAGAAACTTAGCCAAGGTTATTGCATCCCCCAGTATTAACCAGGGGAACACAAACAGAAAGGAAGGGAAAGGTGGCAGAATAGCTTTTATGCCATATCCTGAAGCCAACCTCTGTGGCTGCACTGCCCTGAGATGGGGCCTTCAGGTCAAGGAAACTTCTGCCAGAACTGTAGCCCTGGGACCACCTCTTCCAATCAAACACTGATGGGTCTCCTTGTCAGCTCCTTGCCAGCATGAGCCAGGATTAGGTGAGAATTAGGTGATCGCAGCTACAGTCACCCAGCCCTTGGAAAAGGGCTTGTAAGGGAAGGAAAACACTGCCAAAACTATTGTCCTGGGACAACCTTTTCCAAACCTATCCTTGGTCTTGGCTCAGGGTTGAGCTTAGGATTGTGTAGAGAAATACAGAAGAGAGCTACAGCTGCACTGCCACTGAATAGGGTGGCAGAATGAAAAACCACCAAACAAACTGTTAGCCTTCAAATGACTTCACACTGATATTGCCCTAGCAATGTTACTGAAGAGAATCTACACATACATTTTCCCCCTCTTTTAAAATCAGCCCAGACCATTTGAGAAAGGTTACGTAAACAGAGGAGTTTTGGGTGCCCATAAATTAGGAGTATGCAACAGGAAAGTGCTCTGACTAAAGACTATGAAGTTCCAGCTCCTGTGCATAAGGGGTTCAGTGCTGCAATTACAGGAGATGTACTCTTACTAATGAGATTTTCTAAAAAGAGGAACTTGATCACGTTCATGATACGAAGTCGGAAACTGATTATGATTTGACATTTACTTGCTCGGTGCAGGGTCACCAATGAGATTAAGAGATAATGAAAGAAGGAACAATGGGGAAATATTAAACAAAGGAAGCTCTGGGATAACGAAGTTTCGCAATTATGGAATATGTAAATCCGTTGCTGGAGAAGGTACCTTGATAACACATTAAATCTATGTTACAATATTAGAACTCAGAGTCAAGAACTGAAATCCTAGAGTCAAGAATTCAGAAGTTAGGAAAGGCCCCGAGTCACAGCTCAGCTCCGTTTGCATCCGCACATCTGGTTCATCTTCAGCTACATAAACATATTTCCCCTCCTGCAGAAGCCATAGCTCAGTCCATGCTGAATGGACATGAGCCTAAACTATGTTTCACCTTATTTTTTCAGTGCCTTTTGTCTTACTCAGCAATAACCAAACAAGGCTCCATTGCTTTCAACATGTGGACTTCTCCCCAATACTTCAGTTCTTTATTCACCAATTTAACTTTACAGTAATCTAGTGTATCCTCACTACCATTGAACACAAGAAACTGAGTCTCAGCCATCCTGAGGTCTAGCGCAGTCGAGGGAGAAGTTTCAGAACACATTACACCCCATTTTGGATAACTTTCTGCAGGCCTTTGCGCCTGTGCTCAGCAGGGTTTGAGGGGATGAGCAGGATACCCAGCAGCCAGGCCAGTCACCCCTATGGAGGCTCCTCGCACCTCCTTCCCCTACACAAGAGGTTTGATCTGACTGATTTACCCTGGATCAGCTGGGCAGGAAAAGAGCTGATCAGAGCTCATCAGTGCTATTTGTTACACAGCCCAATTCCTTGTCCAAAGGGTTTTACACATGGAGCCAAAGGGGAAGCCTTCTGCCAGCACGAGTTTACTGTTCAACAGGCACAAGCAAGGTGGCAATTGCATTCTTCACAGTATTCACATCCTCTGAAAAAATCTGCAGGTCAGTATTTAATTCTTGGGGGTGTAAGAGGGGAGATGAAATAAATACCCCATCTTTTTTCCTGTACAACTCTGCAAGGGTTTGCTTTACACAGAGCTCACACTGTCTGCAAAGTCAACTTTGCGCAGAAGGTGATAAAAAGACCAAACATGAATTTTACATTCAGAAACAGCAGAGACTGAACAGGAGATTTTCTGCTACTGAGCTGGAGCAGGAGTTTAATGCTAGACAGGGGAGGATTCTTATTCACTTCCTCTGAGTGAATTATTTTCACTGCTACTTGGTAATCCCATTAGTTCTCCCCCCCCCCCCTTTTTTTTTTATTGGGACAGTTTTCCTATACTTCACAGAAGCCAGGTGTCTGCAAATAAGCACTTGCTCAGCTATCTTATTCTGCTTTTGCTTGTTTCAAAGCAGCCCTTCAGAGCCATGACTGTGATGTGTCGCTACAACATCTAGCACAACCGCACTGTAATGCAGCTGGGAGCCACAGTCCAGCAACGCAAGCTAGTGTAGCCACCTCTCAGAGGGCACCTCGCAGCAATAGCTGTGCTGGAAATCAGTAACATTGACATGACATGCATCTTTCAACGGTATGGCAATAAACCTAGTCTTAACGCGCACTCCATAAAAAACCCACAAAAATATTCAGCAAAACCAGTAGCATAAATATTTGGCCTTTTCCATAGCACTTTTACTAAGTCACTGGATCATTACATAAGTCTTCACTACCAAACCAGGGCCATTTATGGAGAGGTAAACAACATCGACTTTTCCAAGTACTCAGTATACAGATTATGATGCATCTTCTACTAGCTCTTCATGCCTCTCGGAGCCTAGCCGCTCTGGCAGTGCCTCACAGCACTTAAGCCATGTCTAAATTTTTGCCATGACCCAGGCACTCCCATTCTGCCTCCGACTGCCAGGTAACTTGACATTGGGTCCCTGTAATCAGTTGACTTGCTGTGTATAAAGGCAATCCAAGGCAATCCCTGATTAGTATTCTTCAGCATAGTAGGCAAACAGTAGCTCCCACAGAAAGACAAGTTAAAAGAATCATTAGCTAAAGTAAACTGCTTGACCACCAATTGACAATCCCCCCTTGAAACAGGCTGTCTAGAAAGCTTAGATCAACACACTGCCCAGCCAAAAGCACGTCACCTTGCAAGGGGATCAAAAGCAGCCACTTTCTTTGAATGTGATATGTTTAAATGACCAAAGAAACGTTCATTGTATCTGATACAAAAATATACAAGCTCTTCTGGTATCAAAAGAACATTTCTATTCCATGCAAAGAGCAGCACACATCTCAAGAAATTCATCTGTAAGGCAAATGCAGGAAATGAGTTCTGCTGTGCCTGCCTTGTCAGCAGGCGGGTGGGAGACGGCAGCGTTTCACTGAGTTGGCAATGGTGATGTATACATGTGTTCAAGAGCTAATGGAGAAATGAGACACAGAACCCCGGTGTTTTATATTCCAAACAGCCAGTGTTCAAGTGCTACCATTTATCTCTCCAAGCTTTTCATACAGACAATTTTTGAGCCTTGACTTGTACATCAAGTGTTTTATACTCACAGGTACAGTGTTGAAGTCTTGATTTATATCTCAGTAGTTTATACTCACTGGTTCACCACTCAAGCCTTGATTTATAGCAGGGTTGGGAGAACCAATTCAGATAAAATACTGCTCAGCCAAACCTTCACCTTTTTCCTTGAACCAAATCAAAGACTAACCTTTTCTGCAGGCTCAGAGCACACTAAGCTCAATATTTTTTTGCTCTGCTCTTGAGGCAGCTATTAATTTCTGAAGACTCACAGCTTCTCTCTAGCTTGTCTCAAAACAATCTGACAGAAGAGTTGCTCAAAGTTTAAGGAGTTGACTCAAACTTATTCTACCCACACACAGAGGTTGGAGCACAAGGTAATATCTGTGCAATTCTTAATATTTCTTTAGACTATTTCCCAAATTAGGCTGTTTCAAGATGCATTATTATAGCCAGCGCCCTCCCAAGACCAGGCACCTGCCTGTGAGAGTCAAATAGCATTTTCTGATGTAAAGAGCACCACAGAAAACCTTTCAAACAACACTAGAGAATCAGCTGAACTTTACTGAAACACTACACTGTGGACAAACCATGTTACTGTAAAATACTGGGGGAGATGGGACAGGAAGATGGTTTTAATTGGGGTCCGCAGAAGAAGGTGATGAACATGTTCCCATATCAATATAGTCCTCACTCAAGAGACAGGGAAGCCATAGAGAGACATCTCACTCATCAAGCCTTGCATTAGGCCATCCAATACATCCAAACCTCCTCTAGGAACATTCGGGTACACTCTGCATTAGAAGAATTCAGTTTGACTCATTTGAAATGAGAAATTTACATTTGACAAAGGACTACACTAATCAGATAATGTAAAGTTTCTTCTGCGATGCACATTAATAAATTCCTGATGGCCCTTAAAGATTTTGCTAATTATGAGGGAGAACATCCTCTCCAGTATTTTCAGGGTCAAAGAGCCTCATCAAGCCTATGTAAAATAATCATTTTCATTAGTTATGAGCAGAGGTGTTAAGTAACTATTGTTCTAATTGTATATAACATCCTTTTGATGAAATAAAAAGTGATGCAAAGAAATTAAATTGTCAATTCAAGGAAAAACATCATAATGGCAATAAGTACAAGCAAGCCATCTGCTTCTCTACCTGCATGGAATTAGATGTCTGTTACATTAAGATGGCATTTGAGGGTAGTGTCATCCCTCGGGTAGGCAGTGCAGACTGCAGGGGGTTCCTTCACAGAGCACCTTTGCCTCAGGGACCATTTACAGCACCATTGGAGCACTCAAACGCCAGCCCTATTCTAAGACCGAAAAAGCATCTTTATACCCTAAGAAAAGCACCTTTATACCCTCAGCACAGACGCACATGAAAAGCAAGGGCAAGCAAAATATTTTTCCTCTTGGAACATATTAATATTGCCACAGGTGGGCCTCACATGCTTAGAACCCAAGCTAAGATGCAAGCATCTTAGGGAATACCTAAGTTAGAAAGTTTTAGGCAGAACAAAAGCATGCAGATAAAGCTTCAGATGACTGTCCCTGCCAGAAAGGAACCTAGGGCCAGGTGCCGCAGGGCTACAGGAGCAGACAGGAAGCAAGCCTTGATCTCCAGGCTTGGCTAACTCAACTGAACGGTAAATAAGAGAAAGAAAAGACCAAATGAAGAAAATCCCAATTTCATACTGCCCTATATTTTATGTAGATTTTTGTATCAGTATAGACAAGATGCAACCTGTTTAGATACTGCTTGGAGAAACCTTGCACAGGCTAAACAGACTACTACATACAGGATACTGAAAATCAGACCCCTTGCTTTCAAAGCAGGTTTTAATGAAATTAATTCCTAATTACTGTAGACCATAACCTCTGCATCTAAGTACCTGTTTCACACAAAGCTGTACCCAGCTATTTGTTCGGCTTGTTTGGGGCAGGGGGACGGAGTTTGGTTTGTTTTTCAGTACGCAACTCACCTCTTGCTATTCTATTCCAGGCTTCTTGGCCAGTCTGCAAGGGCTGTTGCATTCCTGCAACACCTTGATGTTGCGAACAGCTGCACAAGTGAGAACACCTTCCTGGGAAATACTTGGGAATGGACATGGGAAACTACACAGCCAAAAGCCTGTCCTTCTATAGCTAAAGTTAAATAGAGTCAAACGGCATCAGCTGGGAGGTAACTGCCAGTGTGCTGTGACCTGGGAGGAGAGGGGGCCTTCTGCAACTCACACCTTGAACAGGAACACAGGTTACATAAGGGTACCGCTTACAAAACAGTGTCCAGACAAACGAGGCTTGCTAGGTCCAAGCGGGCTCTGCCCAGGGGCAGATCCGCAGCTGCTGCGAGGTCTCCCTGCCAGGCTGTCGCCGTCACAAGCTTCGGCGGAGCTGTCACACCCGTCTCCGTGCTCTGCGCTTCCTCCGCTGCCCTCCCCCAGGCAGCGGGCCAGCAGCACCGCTGCCAGCGAGGTCGCCGTGCAGGCCCAGCGCTCCCCTCGGCAGCCACGCGGCCACAGGGCAGGCGCCGGCTGCAAGGGGCTGCGCTGCTGCCTCCCCCGGCCCCGAGGCCAGAGCTCTGCGCGCAGCATTCCCGGCTCTGCCCACAGCCCCTCACCCTGCAGAGCTCATTTAGCTGCTTTAGACGGGAGTGCTGAAAGCGGGGCCTCAGCCCTAGGCTCTAGGCCACGGCAGCTCCCACAAGCACCCGCACACCCAACGCCATGCAAGGAAGGGGCAAAGGCCCCTGCACGTGGCTGTCAGACTGCCCACAATCCCCATCCCTGCCACCCGGGATATTAATGTAAGGAAGGGTCTGCCTGCAGGCTCAGTCTCTGTGCTCTGCTGCAGCTGCTTCCAGCTCCCCCTCAGCAAGAGGGGCACTGGGCACTCAGCAAGAGGGCAACCAACCCGGGCACTAACATTTTGACCATTTCCCTTCCTCTCGTCCTTGACACAAGGTTTTATTTCTATTTACTGTCATACAGAGCTCTCCACTAGCTGGTTGTTCAGTTGGAGATGAAAACTGCTCGGCAATGAGATATCAGAGTCACTACAGCTACTATGCTATAATATTCATACCACATGCCAAGCACTGAACTCAGTTTTCACCCAAGAATTGGATTTGTTTTATCATGCAACCCTGTCTCATTCCAAATATATTCCTGCAGCGCAACTGAGGAAACCCCAGGTATTTTGCAAACCTTTTATTCCCATGATCATGCACAAATACACATCCTTCCTATCAGGGGTTACAGGAATCACACAGGCATTTAGGATGCTGCCAACTTGTACCCTGAATAAAGTGACAACTATACATATAAAACAGAATTATCTTTTTAACCTTTCTGTGATAAAACAGTGCACACAAATAGCAAAACTGAGATTTTAACTATATTTTTTCTTTTCTCTATCATGGAACACATCCTAAACTTAAAGGAAGCAAGCAAACCTAACAGACTTTGCAGAACTGTACCTGCAGTCACAGAACCAAAGTATTGCCAAAACATTGCAAGTTTGCATTGCAGATTAGAGTTAACAACTTTTTAAGAATTCCAGAACAATTCAAAAATTAAACTACTTCTATCAGTTCACCAAAAAAATTGTTACATTTAAGATTTATGTTCAGCTTTCAATTCTTAAGTGCCATTTTAAGGATAGTTTAAATCTGTTTTCCAATGATTGAACTGCCTTTAGTTTCCCACATGAACTGGAAGAGGCCAGAACAGCAGTCAGAAGATGCTCCACAGGACATCTACACTCCTTTATGGGCAGGAGAAGTCCAGCTGGTAAGAATCCCTCAAGAACTGCACTCCCATGCTACAAGGCTGGAAGGACCCAGGGTATTCGAGCCCAACTTGAGCAGTTCCACACAAGCTATGGCACATTAAACACCATCTCCAAGTATCTGCCTATTCCCTTCTTCCCTGCTGGCCCCATCAATCTGCTATCCAAAAAAAGCTTGTGTTCAGTTCTTCAAAACTATGTTTGAGCCATCCAGTGCCCAGGTCTCCATCTCTTTGATTGCTCCTTACAGTCAATCTGAGCAAGATGAGGCTGCACCACTCATTTCCCAAGAAGCTTAACCCCATTTCATCACGAGAAACAGCTTAGCCAAAAGCTGGGTGGACTCTACAATTAAACATCAGACCCAAACTCACATAAAAAATTGTCACTTAGGTTTTACCATGAAAGTTCCTTCAGCCACCAGATTTTCCATCTAAGTTACTCACAGATGGAAAAGGACCTTTGTCACTAATACTACAAAAGATGTTCTTGAAATACATCTTTATTTTGGATACGGTTTAGAGCAGACTTAAGAGCTGAAACCTCAGCAAACTGGAGGGGCTTTAAGACTATTGCATAGCTTCTGCATATTACAGAAGCAGTCTTCTGTTTTGTTTTGCCTTTTCCTTCTTCTGCAGGAAGTTATCAAAACGTAAGAGCTACAGAAAGGACTGAATCTTGCTGATACCAATTTAACCATTAGCAAAGCCTCCTGAATTTTACTGCCTTATGAGAGAATTTACTATACTCTTTTGTAAAAGATTTTAACATGGAATGACTTACCTTCCCAGGACTCGGCAACAGAAGCACGGGAATGAAAGAATATGCAGGCATAGAATTCGATAGCAAATCTCATAACTTAATTTTCTTGCACTTTGAGGGTACTAAGCAAATCACACTCTGCTTTGCACATAGATCTCAGAGCACGATGACTTTCATGACAGTGTGTAAACACATCAGCTGAATAAACTGCAAATTGAAGATAAATAAAAATAGAGTATTAAAGAAATGAAATGCAGTAAATCCATGATTTAATAGCAGGAAACTATTTCACCCTGTGGCTTATCCTCAGTTTTCCTGTGCAAATTGACCATATACTAAAACATCGGAAACTATGCCCCCAGGCCAAAAACTTCCCGATCAAAGACACTATGAAACACGCAAGGGAACACGCACCCCTGCCTTCCTAGGAAGGCTGAGATGCTAAAGGGCAGATAATAGACTGCCTTTTAAGAGGCTTATAGTTCGGTATTTACCTCTACAAATACCTATACAAATGTATGGGATGAGGCAGATCAACTGCAACCTGTTTGTACCATCTTGAAGGTGACAGCAACAATCTCTTCACCAAGCCGAATCCAGGACAAGGTCCAGCTTCGTTAGCACATCTGGGTTACTTACAGGACATCGTTATGGGTGGTGCAAACCACAGAAACCATTAAACTTCTTAGATTGTGTTGGGGAGAAAACTGTATAAACTGCTCCTAACAGCAAGGAACAAAGCTCATGTAGGTCTGCGTCCTCCCCCCACACCCTCCTCCTGCACCACGGTGGTCCAGGGGGTAGGACAGCTGCCGTGGCCATACCTACTGCTCCCCTTCTAGCCCAGAGAGCGGGAGCGCCGAGAGCTAACAGCATTCAGCGCCAACCTCGGCATCTCTGCTAACCTACAGACTTTCTACATGGACCTCAGGCCTCCCCCTCTTTAAATTGCTCCCCTTCTATACGCAGACACTGCCCAAGCCCTTGGCTCAACAGGCAGCAACTTGTAACCCCTGAGCCATTCAACCCGGCAGGCATTTCATCCAAATCACAGCCAAGTTTTCCCGACATATTTCTGGAATCAATACCTTATATAGACAGCTGTGTAGCCTGCTCTGCTTTAAAATGCTTCCTAGTGCTCCTGAGGGGCAGTGCTAGCATCAGCCACGCTTAGGTATCTCATCTACAGCAACTTGTGCAGTAAAGTCCTACGGAAGGTGGGTGAGCACCTTGAAGTGCCTGCAGAAGGTGGGGGACGTACTTGAACAGTCTGACTTGCTTTGTAGTCTTTCTTTAGGAACTCTGCCGACGCTCAGCAGATGCCATCCACATGTACACTACAGAACACTCACACAGCAGATGAGACTGTGCTGTCCAAGTGATATTCAAACTTGGCCAGGAAATTACTTCTGACAGCCAGCAAGAGCTGGACATTCAAGGCTTGCCACGCAAGGCTCCTTTTCCTATGCTGGCTACCATGCAGCCGAAACTGCCAGCACTAATGGGCAAAGCTATTGAACATTTCCCACGCTTAAGACATCATTCCAATGCTTTTCACTTTCCCACATAATTTTAGGTGAAATTCGCCACAAAGACTATATCTCACAGACTTCAGTTTTTCTTCGAACCACACAGATCACAGGAAAAAAAAAGTTTTATCAACATTTTAAAATAATTGTTACACCCAAAACCTCTGCTGCCTATCTGCTTTTGAGCAGAGATGAGAAATTATCAGACCAAAAAAGTTCAGATTTTTTTTTCCAGTTCTTCCACATTCAACAGTGTTAAGTCTCTATGAAGTTGCAGGCTGCCCAAGCTGTGCCAACAGGCTAGAGCCTGGCAGCTAGATTTCCTGCAGCTACCATCAGGCCTGGTCATTCTCCCATCCAAGACAGGCATTTTCCTCATGATCCTTTCAGCTCCCATCAGGCTGGACTCAGGACAAGAGGGAGGGCAGGGCACATGTATTTTTACATTCATATATTAAAGCTCTGGCTCTTTGTGCCCAGAGGAGAAAGCAGCAGTTCATTCAAAATTACATTTCATGAAGCTTAAATCAGTGTCTGAAAAATAAAGCTATCTTTCTCAGTTACATCCTGCCACTCCTGTGAACATCCAAGCCACTTTAAAACTCTCCACAGACAGCTGGAGACTACTAGAGTTACTTTTTCTTGTCGTTATGTTACAAGGCTGTAACCAGCAAGTAAATCTTCTATTATCTAAAGTGATTTTGTACAGAGATATCAGAGCTTTGAAAACACAAGGAAATTCCATCACAAAATAAGCAGTAGTCAAGCTTATGTCAATGCATGCAATTACACCCAGTAAAGCACAGTTTCAGTATTACTGATGACAATACCAGATGCATTTCTAATTACAGGATAGCTTTTAATTAGCGCTTGCCAGTTTATATCTGTATCATTCAGCAATTCTGCATTTTGCACCATTTTAAATAGTAATTGATAAAAATTCTATCTGCCTTTGCTGGGGAGGAAAGGAAGGTATGCGCCAAATTGCTACATTTCAACAGGAAAGAGTTCAAGGTGAACCAACAACACTGAAGTGTGAAGTGCTCAGCTTCAAGTAAAAATGGGATCTTGTGTAGGCCAATAAGCTTACACAAGCAGTGCAGTTTAGCTCTAATTTGAGCAACAATAAATTATCAGGCTGCATCATTAAGCACACAGAGAACCCTCAGCAAAATAAACAGCTTCCTCCAAACAAGGCTGTGCTATCAAGAGGAGACTGGCTTGCTTCATTTCTAGGTCCCATACCCTGCTTCAGGGACCTGATAACCAAATTTTAACTCCCCTCTAAACTTCCTTTATATTTAGGATGAACAGAGTAGAAGTTCCTTCTTGTTTATTTATATTTCTTGTCAAAATTAGCTAAGTCTCCATCTGAACAAATGGGATAACAGCATTAGTCCAACTGAAATTTTTTCAGGAAGATTGTGTTTAATGAACTCAAAGATTTGACCTCAGATGGGAAAGTGATTATTTTATCCTAGTTGGAGTCTCAGATTTGTCTTTACATCCTTACCATGGATATACTCCTATCCTGTTCTCAAACACCTCCTGAGGACATGGCTTTCATTTTTGGGAAATCTAAGACAGCAAAGACTAGAGTTCCCTGTTCAAGCCACAAGGAAGGACAGACAAAACCTGGACTGAAATCCTGGATTCTAGATAAGTGAGGAGGAAGTGAGGAAGAAAAAAACCACGCACCCTAAATAAGCATCTTCTTTTTTACCGTTATGAAGTTCCCTTCTCAATATTGGATCCAGGTAGAATA
>VZSV01000236.1:711977-791574 GCA_013398735.1 Nothocercus julius | reverse complement strand
AAAAACAGATAAGAGAAAGTAATTTAGGAAATCAGCTGTGCTTTCAACTTTCCCACTAGAACCATCCTTTGAAAGGAGAGATCAATGCTGCCACATCAGCCCCTTCTAGACAGCAGTTATCTCCCATCATGGAAACAATGTGCATAATTAAGCACATTTTGCCTGTAACAAGCAACATCTGCTGAGGAAAGAAATGTCTATCTCAGCTAACAAAACTTCCTTCCAGCTTCTAAGTTTAGCTTTGGATAAATTGAGTTTCCTATCACACCTTCTCTCTTTTCCTTGCCTTCCCCTCCAAAATCCATACATGTCCATCATATCCAGAACTGAAGAGTTCTCCTCCTCACATCATTCCATATGTAGGATTAAACATGCAACTAAGTGTTGACAAAAAGACGACCTATTATTCTCACCACCACTTATTGATATGCATTCAGACCTGTACACCCAGGAAAGAGCCCACAGGAATGATAAATTTTATTAGCCAGCATGAAAGCCAACAGATTTTTTGGCATTTGCTAGCGGCCAAACCACAGAAGGCAGTTCCAGTTCAGTGAATTGACTGAAATCAGTCAATCCCTGTTGTTCTTTTGATACTGGAAGCTAAACTACACTGGCTCAGACCCAAAATATTTCAAGGACCCTTCCTCCTTCCCTCCCACATAAAATGCATCCAAGATAAAAGGCTTCTCACTCAGCATAAATGCTTCTCAATCAGTAAGCCCCCACAGCAAATGTGCTTGGAAGCCTAAGAACAAATGCAAGTGCAAATTCATCAGCTCATAGAGCCCAAGTGCTAGTACTGATAGAAACGTCAGCTGAATGATATATGGGGAGAACGTTTTGTCTTTTTAAAAATTAGTGATAAAAGGCAGAAAACTTGAACTTTACCAACCATGTCTCAGATACTGGTCTTTTCCTGGGCTGGTGCTCAGGAAGTCTAATCTCTATGCTTGCCATCGCTACTTGTAAGTCCTGTGACCTTGGGCAAATAACACCACTTCAGGCCTTTCCCTTCTCACACACAGGCTCAAGCTGATGTCTTTGTCCTTAATACGCCACTACACAATGCTGCTTCACCCCAAAAATCAGGCCATCAAGCTCTACAGGCAGCTTAAACCTTAAGGCACTTTTGCAACACTTTTTAATTCAGATAATTTCATTTTCAGTTTAAGAGGGTTACAACACCGATGTGATCAGTAGAACTGCAAGCTTGATCACTGCAGAACACCTGAAATTTTATGAGCAGAGTATAGGATGGTAAGAAACCCCCAAACTACAGTAAGCTGTAGAATTTCCTTTTTATTGTACATATGTTCAATTAGGCTGCCTGTTAATTGCTGGTGTTTAAACTGTATCTCTTTTGTAAAATAACTAGTTATATTTATTATCCTTTCTTGAATGTTTCATAATCACTCTATAAAAGCAAAGTAATTCATCAATCACATGTAAGTACTTCTGTTGCAAGGATGAATTTTGCATGAGCTAGGAAATATTCTGAGGTTGTTTTTCTTGCAGTCTCTCAATATATTTGCAGAACATTGATACCTGTAATAAACCCACAAAAACAACAGATATTTTAATGGGTTATTATAGGTACCTCGTTACCTCTAATATCTCTTTCAGAGATACTTAATCCTGTATTGGATCTTACAGATTCCTGAGGGGTAAGAAATTGCTGTTATCCCAGCTTTACAGGTAAGAATTTGAGGCAACTAAACCAATTTCTGTGATTCTGTAATTTGCCAACTGCCACCTTCATTGCCCCAGTCTGAGGCCTTGAACAAGGAACTTCCCCCTTCTGCTTTTAAACAGGGACATGTGACAAAGGGACTCAGGTCCAGAGCAGTTTCAAGTCACAAGTCAGGGTCCTCAGCTGACACGCTAGCAACAGGGCAGGAGGAAACAAGTTACCTACACGCAGTGGTACTTCTCACTTATTCTTTCTTGATCAACTGGAGGTTGACAGTTCAGCCAACCTAGACAGCATTTGAGACAAAGGAAGCAACTGCACAGCAAGGGTGTTAGGAAGAGAAACTGCACAGACTCCTGCTGAGATCTGTCATCTAGGAAGGAGGCAGTAATAAGCCATTGACAGCATTAAGTATTAATTGCACCTACGTACTGCCTGTAGCACAGTCTAAACCTTCAGCAGCTTAACAAGGCGGCCTTTCAAAAAGTTTAGTGTTTATTAACCCTGCATCTTGTGGGCTGAGCCAAGCACTGAAAGATTGTCCTTAAGCAACCTACCCAAGGTCACACAGGAACACTCCTGAGAACATGACCTAGATCCTCCAGGTCCAGGATTGCAGGCTGTTATTTCCAGGTGGCACTTCTGGGACATTTCACCTACACATAATTTCTTTTCCACACTTAATCACAAAGCATTCAAACCCTTGAAATATCTTAGAAGCACCAAGGCAGGGAGTCGCCACACTACAACCCAGGATGCTAGACATCGAAATCAGCAGAAAGAGGCTTTTGCAAAGGAGAACAGAAGTGTCCCCAACTTACCTGGAAAGACCTCTCTAATGTGGTCTGGTAGCCCTGAATAGGACCCTCCTCCTTGCTGTCCCCTCCCTGCAACTAAAAACTACAGCACAAAAAAAGCATGCTGTAAACTGCAGCAAATACAGTAGGAACAAGAGGAATAATTGGCCCATCAGTTTCAGTGCCAGGAACATTCAATTTCATCTTGCTTAACTGTCAGAAATCAGTGTGGATTCAAAAAAAATCAATTCAAACATCAAGTTTGTTCCACTCAGGTTCTGTGACAGGAGGAAGAGGGCAGGGCAAAATGGTGGTGAATAGAAACAGAGGAATCAAGCAGCAGCACAGCAAAAATACACAGCAATAGACAAACAAATGATGCATCTCTATACATTATCACACTCCAACAAAAGGGTGTATAAAGCCATAAAGTATTAGTCATTGCCACACCAGACATTTCATCAGATGCCATGCGTATCTCAGCAGCTTTGTTGCCCTGAAATCTGTTTGCCTCCTCATGTGAAATAGCTTGACAGCCCACTGGGAGATTGGTTTCTGCTAGGTAATAAACTAGCAGAAATTCTCACTCATGTCCAGGTGCTCAGTCAGATTCCAAGCTCAGATAAACACAGTTCCTTTAGAAGTCATGAGTAGTCCCTTAGCTGCGCCAGATACCCTATGACCTGAAGGACTTGCTTCATGTATGGATGGGTTCTTATCCATTAGCTAGAAAATACATCTGCTAGAAAAATGGCCATGTTACCTTGCGTGGTGATAGCATAAGATTTTGGAGTATATGTGCTTCTATTTGGCCAACTACAAGGTCAAAAACAGTAAAATACAGCAGCAGCTTTGAAGTCTTTGAATCCACTCATTATTTTGGTCAACTTTTAGGCTATATAATTTGGGTAAAGAAAGTCTGAAACTGTTTCAAAGACTTCTTCAGTTTAATAGTTAATGTAATTGAACGAAGCCTCACACTTTGGCAATCATTTTGGCCTGGGCAGTGTTAATAGCCTAATACCACATCAGCTTTTATCTGTTTGTTATTTCCCCTTCTACTGTAGCAGCAAAGGGGATTTTTTATATAAGAGTAGGCATGCCTTGGCATCTTGCATGTGTTTTCCTTTGTGGATAGAAAAAAGGCTTTATTACTTCCAAAAATACTAGAAGTACCACAGTTCCCAGTTAGACAAAAGAACAAAAGCAAAACACCACGAATAAGCAGCTGCTAGACTCAGTAGGGTTATAGTAAAAGATTTCTCAGTATCCAAAAGTAAAAATGCCTTTCCATGCAGTGCTAAGACATTCAAGGAAGATAAAAAAATCTGTAAAAAGCTAACTTAAGACATGTCATTCTCAGAAGAAATGTGTTTTCAAGAATAATTACTTAAGATTTAGACAAATGTTCTTTCATTTCTGAAATAAAATATTGCTTTAAGTTTGTTACCAAGTGAGACTCAGCTATTAGAATAGCAGAAGTGATGTGCTGCTTTTTAAAAGCTTGTTAGTACTCTCACTGCTTAGTAGTAGCTTAGCACAAAAAGGACAAAGATCTAGATCATTTACTTCCATAGTTGTCTAGTAAATATCACAAAACCAGCTGGAGTTCTTGCAGGAATTTCAAAAATCAAGGCAACATTCTCTGTGCACACACACCCTTCCTCACAACCAGAAGTTTCAAATTAGCTTCATACCGTAACAATGAGAGGACTACCATGCTTCATTCCTTGGTTTTACAAGTTAGAACATACTCCTGAGTCCTCTGAGAATTGAGACTGCATTCCTATTACTCCTGCTTTTACTTTGTAATAGGAGGTACATTTTTGCTCTTTATGATGCATAGACTCATGCATATGTTAAAGATGCAAAGCACAGCTTACTATACAGCACCTGAACAGAAGTTCAGCTGGATTACTTAGATATGCACAGATGTTAAATGTTTCCATGGTCACATACGGTTCAAAGTCTGAGGACCACTGCTCTAGAGTGAAGATGAGCAGAAAAGCATTAAAGGATTTTGTTAGTTGTTTTATCTAGGATTAAATGATGCCTTTTATGCTTGTTGCCTCAATTTGCTTTTTTGTCTCTAAATCTCTATGCCAGCAGTTAAAGGGCTTTTTTTCCTTTGTTTTAAATAAGGACTGCCAAAGACTCTTCTCTAGGGAGGAGAGGAAATCAGGATGTTTGTGATGGAGGGAAGTGAAGGTTAACAGTTTTATAGCTCTAGCAACTTCTGCTTGTCTGCCACAGGTGCCACTAGATTTGTCTTTGCTCTCCTGACAAAGTGACTGAGGTGACCATCACATCACAGAGATACTTACAAAAGTTCTGTTCATTACAGTTCATTCAGTTGTTTCTGACTTTTTCATTTTCATATCCAATTTTTCCTGGAGATTTTTGGATAGTGGGATTTTCAGCACATCAGGACACACTTACTTCACATTTTTCCATTCCTTCTCTTGTACTGTTGGACATCACCAGAGCCTAACCCAATAAAGGCTTATTGACTCATTTCAGTAAATGCTCATTTCAAAACTAGTCAGAATAAACAATTACTTCTAATACAAACAGATTTGGCAGCCAACACAACTTGACTTCAGTGTTCCAAGAAGAGAAGTTGTCAGAACTCAGTAGTACTACCTACATTTTGTGGTTACCATCATGGATCCCAACTCCTTGAGGAAAAAAAGCCTGCCTCAGAGGTGTTGTCTGGGCTCCTATGAAGGTTGAGAATAGCTTGCTAGCATTAATTGATCAAAGTCTGAAAATAATGCTGTTTGTGTTAAGGCAGGCATCTCCCAAAGACCTTCTAAAACAAGGCTATGGACAACTGGCCACATATCTGCTGCACAGGAGTCATCTCCTCTTACTTCCTAATAATTTCCGAAACCATCCATAAGGTTTTTAAACACTCTCCCTTGTTTCAACAGCTCTCATTGTGTCTCAAATGCCATATCTCATTCCAAAAATTAGATGGTTTTAGTGATCCTATTCATTCATAAATTGCTTATCACCAAATGTTGACATCACTGACCCAAAGCAGCACCCCTTCACAGAAAGGAAACGAGAGAACAGATCCAGCCTCCCAGCTGCTCCCACGCAAACCTGCCGCCATCAGGCACTGTCCACGAACAGATGGGGCTAAGCTGCTTCCCTGCCTGCACTTGCACATGCCCAGCCACTCTCCCCAGTTCCCAGAGCGCTCCACGCAGCCCTAAGCAGCAGCACCAAACTGGCGTTCCTCTCTAGGACCTTCAAACTGCAGGGTCAAATTACTACTTCCCAAGCAGCAAGGAAAGGCCAAATCCTGGGATGAGCATTGGAAACAGTGGCCTCTTTGGGAACAATGTTCTTCCTTGTAAAAATTCAAGCCTTCCTCACATGTGGTTGTATGGAAAGCTGTCAGAATACAAGGTCTGCACACTGAGTAGTGTTAGCGCTCATTTGAGATCTAAAACCAATAGTTACTATTTTTATGAAAATTTTAGGATTTGTTCCCTTGAAACAGTGTATATGAAAACATTTTCAAAAAAATGATGTTCCTTTCTCCCATTACACACTGATATAATGACTTTTTATATCCTGTGAAGATCACACAAGCTATTGCAGTGCCATGATAGATCTTCCTGTAAAAGATGACATGATTTTAAGGAATTATCCCCATTTGATAAAACTTTAGTCCTTTAAAGAACATTTTTTGAAGAATGACATTGTGCCGAAGAGGTCACAAAACCTTCATGAGCTTAATTACTGACATAACACCTCTGGTCCATTCAACATTCTTACAATCCAAAAATGTTTAGAAGTGATAGTGCTACGCAATTGTTCAAACACCACACTGAAAAGGACCAGAGATCAAATACAGATACCAGTTTTCAGACTCAATGCTACTTCCCTAGAAAATCAGAAAGAAGCTTGACCCTAAGTAATCAAGTTGGACTTCCCATCCTGCAGAGATCCAGTTTCAAACTAGGCTTGACTTGTAAAACCATGGGAACAGAAAGATAAAACTGGATTATATCCAGAAAGGCCCAGCACATTCCCTTGTTACTGAAATGGTGCAATACTACAGCCAACCAGATTGCCTTAATGGCAGCATGTTCCTCTCCGGGGACCTGAGGCCAGCGCACATTTCATAAATAGAGCTAGAGCTACACTGCACATTGATATAGCTGTTCTTTCCCCTGCCCTTCACAGCAGCAGCCTTGATGCAAGCAGGAGGAACTTTCACCTCCACAAGAATTTTCTATAAAGAAATAATGGGTATATTATCCTAAATGTGTGATTAGCGTGTCAGAAATGTCAGATTCAACTTATAGCAATTCAGCCTTACCTTTGATACATTATCTCAATACATGAGACTGGCCTTCAGGCACTTAAAAATAATATTCTTTGTGAAGCACTCTGGAATTTCATAGGACCCTAGTCATATTGTTAACAGAAAGCTGATGATTTAATACCAAAAGCATTTTTTGAAATCTTAAGGACACTGTGTATCCTACAGCAAGGGACAGTTAACGTAAGAACTATGGTAAACTGTTTCTGGGTCCTCTCAGCTTCTGAGCTAAAGCAATAGTTTAATTTTACATGCCTGCAAATTAATAATTTTTTCCTGTAAGCATATGCAAACTGTAAAAAGATTTATGATGGGTCTGCTGAAAGTTTATTGCTACAACCGGTTCTAACGACAGACAGACCAGAGGAAGGAACTGTGAGCCCTCAATTTCCTAGAGTAGCAGCCCAAGCAAAGCCATGGAAAGAGAAACTCCCACTCCTAGCAGACCTTACAGCAGTGATGAGTGCAGAGCACAAGTAAATTACTGCTCAAGTTTGCCAAAGCTCCCAGAATTGGTTCAACATAGGTGGCTAGGATGCTTGCTTGACAAATCGAAACATGAAGTCCCACATTAACTAAGGGCTACTACCTTGTGAAACATCTGCTCTTACAGAATTATGCTTTTGTTAAACAAAACCTCAGAGAGATTCTGCAAACGAAAATACTCTAGGCAAAATACCCTACATAAATATATAGTTATTGTTTCCAAAATCCTCACCTAATCGTGCACAATAAGATCTGAAAACTTTATTTACTTTCTGTACCACAAAGCTTATGATTCAGCACAACTATATTCTATGTATGCAGCAACACTCCTAGCACAGGCAGATTTCTCTGCAATATCTTCACCAATGCAGTTTTAGTTCCCCTGCAAGAGAAAGTTTACTGCCATACATAATTTCCATAGTGCTATACATTCCCTAAATCATCCCTCAGGCAGAGGGCATTTCTGTGAGGGGAGGCAGGCACAGACTTCTGTGAAGCCAGTCAAATTGGTTGGCTAATGCTAACCAAAAGCAGCACACAGAAGTCTTTCTAGTATTTTATCAGCTAATAACATAATCGTGCACATACTTACACATTTGAGCTTTGCTCTGACTACTGCAAAAATGCCACAGGTGAAAATGAAATTAGCATATTTTAATCCAGCTCATGTTTATAGCAGTAAGAAGGGAACTATAATATTTGCTAGCCTACCTAGAGCCTAGATGGTTGTGAAGAACGGCCTCGCTGTGTCTGTTAACGCTTTAGCTGTACTGGAGGGATAGCAGAGAACTAGCGGGGCAAGGCAGCAGACATTCTACATCCAGATTACAGTATTTCTCAAGTGTTCAAATTTTAAGTAAAGCTTTCATATAATCATGTTCAAACAGGCATATGTGGTAAGTGTACTAAGACTGGCCTTTCCCAAGAGGAAGCACTGAACATTTTACTGTATCAGAGAAGCCTACCACTCATATGCTGCTCAGTAAAGTCCAACGTGAAGATAATGAGACTCTTTGCACTGACTTAAGGCACACACCATAATTCCTTGATTATTTCCTACTGTCACTTATATACTACCAAATCAATATATCTTTTCCATCCCATCTAGGAGCAGAACTACAGTGTATCTATCACGTAAGCCTGAGAGCCATATAACTTGATACACAACACAGGTCCTTGAGGATGAGGCAGGTGTTCTCGGGACAATATCTCATTTCAGATGTGGGATCCCCCTACTCTCACAAGTAACTGCCCAGGTTTTCCCTTGAACCTAAGTGGTACTTGCATTACATGAAAGCATCTTCAGCTTTCAGCCACAGTAGTTATCTCAGTGTCTGAAAGCAAAGAGCACAGAGCTTGTAGTCACAGCAAAAGCAAAGAGTACTAAAAAACTAGTTCAGCTGACAGCAGGTTGTTCTAAATTGATTGAAGTGAGAGGCAATATGAAACAGCAGCAAGTTCTCACCTACACAGAAGCTAGAGCTACTTTCTTGTACCTCCATAGGGGGAGAAGGCATATTGAGACAGGCCTAGCCTTGGTATACAAAGATAACCACGGACTACAATGTAAAGGCCAATTTTTCATCAAATTATTTGAGCTGATGGAACAGAACGAACTAGGGGAGCTAAAGCTTTCTTCTGGCGTTGATCCATGGAAGCTATTGACATGATCAAGACAAACTCTAAGCTTCTGACTTTCGCATGTGTTAGTTCCTCTGCAACAAACTATCACAGCTAACAGAATGGACAGGCTGAAACTAGAGTTTTAGAGAAATATCCTCAACAGATGGCTAAAGAGGACATATAAGCACATCACTATCTGATACTAAATGAAGCATTTAAGGGAATCAGGTGAACTACCATAGCAAAGGAAAAGATCTGGAAGTAGAAGAAAATTTTCTTCAACACAGTATAATGATGGATATAGCCATTTTGAAACAATAATGAGTTGTACAGTAAAAAAAATAGCAAAACACTTGCAAATTCCATGGAGTTTAAGTAGGTAGGAGACTCAATAAAACCATACACAAAGAGCAGACTAACTGCTGAACTTTCTGGATATTAAAAGTGAACATTAGAGAGACAGTAACACTGATGCCAGGCTACATTGCAGAGTGTAGATGCCACAGACTCACTACACTGAGAACAGGCACCTTCAAAGGGCAATATCTGGTGACAACCCCATGCTGTGGGAGACAGGCGGATGTATGGGGCGATGAGCTACAGCAACATGAGAACTGCACTGCACTGAACCCCAGCAGGAGGTCAATTAACAGCCCTCTTTTCTAGGCAGGCAGCACTAGATAAGTATTCATGGTGGAGAAGATAAAGGGTTAGTGGCACGGCACTAATTTTTGCCTGTGGTCTAGTCTCCCTGTCTTGAAAATAGTTATCATGGCTCTCCAGCAGTAGAGGAAATGCTTATTTAATTCATCTAAGATCAGTAATTTATCACAATCAATAAGCTTTTTCCACAAGTAAAGACAGAGATTAATGTGACTTCAGGCCTATTGCTGATTTTACTGCTTGCTAATAATTTCCCCTCCAACGTTCCCCCTCTAACATTTCAACTCAGTTTTTCAGAGAAAGACCTTCTTTCTATGTGATATAGTTGTGCCACTTGATTTTCCCTGAGGATGTAAACACTCCTATCCACATGCCAGGGAATGGTCTTGTAGCTATTTCCTGGACTGGGATCTCAGCATGCTCATCTCTCATCAAGGCATAGGTGTCTTACAACACATCAGTCCAGCGATGAATTTTTTGCTCTCCATACCAGAACTGGATCATTATTTGGACAATGGTCTAACTGTGAAGTAAAATGACATTTTAACTAGTATTGGGGAGAATCTTATCTGCTATGAGCCTGATGAGGGCATTGTCAACTCTCCCAGGGGCAGAAGTTTCACCATTTTTTGAAATTTTAATACAAGCAGCTGGGGGGAAAAACTCTGCACAAATGAATGTCTGTCAATCATTGGGTCAATCTCCAAGTCTCTTCAGGTAGAGCTCCAGACTAATGCATGCCAATCCAATTTGCTGCAAATCTTGCTCATATGCCAGCAGTAAGCAGTTCCAAGCTAACAGGAAAATTTATATACCAAAAACATAATGAGCACCTCTATATTGGTACAGGAATTCTGTTTGAATTCACAAGGGCGCACTTTCAGCAAAGCAAAGGAGGAAATTAATATTGTTCAAGAGAAGCAATGAATAATGAAGTTCCCACAACCTGACTAGCTTTTCATTCATTCTAGTACAGACACTGCTCTGGTACTGATCCCGACAGAAAAGGACCAGGATGGATTGACTTTGACAAATGTGAGCCATTCAACATATGCTGGCAGGAAGTGTTTAGCAGTCCTGGCAGAATTGTGGTTGACTGATGTAAACATCTTGCCAGTCTACACTGTAAATGTAGTTAACACAGAGTAAAACAGAATGCTGGGTATCTAATTTGAACAGATTCTACGAATTGGCAATAAGAGTATTTTCAAACTCATCTTGATAGAGTTGTGTAACTGCTCAGCCTCATCCCTTCTTTTCTGTACTCTTAGAGCTCAGCATCTGTGCTAGTGATGTGGAGACCTGCCTCAAGACAGGCATCTCTAAATACATTGATCTAAGTATGACTGCCTTAACACAACTAGAACTGCACTAACAACTGTCTTTCCAACTGGAAAGGCAAATATCAAGAGAGGATTCAGCTACATTAGCCTTATGACTAGCAGGACAGAAAGTGGATCTTGCCTGGTTTGCAGAGTCAATTATCCCAGAAAGATGCCCAAAAATACTTCCATTGTGCTCATGCAGCAGGGGCAAATAAGCCCCCTAGTGAGCACTAGCCACTTTCTGCCGAAGACATTCTGCCAGAGGGGTGAAAAACTAAACTAATCTCCTATGCCTCAATCTAGTGCTTTACATACAAGTCCTCTTTTCTTATCCTCAACATGATGATACTGCAAAAAACTCTGCAACATCAAAAACAGGCAGACTTTGACAATTAGATTCCAGATGCATGTAGCTGCACACTTCCACACAGGACAGGAAAGAGCTGACATGCCATTTCAGCATCAGGTCTCACCATCATCAGCAACTGACCTAAGGCCTCTGTCCCACCCAATTGAATGAACTGACTACAGGCACTATCTTTAAATAGGAGCATCTAAGGTTAATGGCTGTGTGTCTGCTGACAGCATTTAAAAAAGCACATAATGCACAATAAGCACTGTTCCTAAGAAGATAAAAATAGCTCTATATCAAGGTTTGTTCCTTATTTTTCTCCAAGGGCAAATGAACATGCTGGTCTTGCATGTAAGCTAATCACTTTTTCTCTAGGAAGATGTCTCATCAATTCTCCTGCAAATAAACATCTACCAGTACCAATATTCATTGCAAAGTATAAAAATCCTCCTTTGCCAGAAGGCACAGTATAACTAATTTCTCAGTTCAAGTCTTTTTGAAATAACAATATACTTCCCCTTTATGACACTGGCAAATGTGACCATTTGCTGAGGCTCCAAAAGATTTTAAAGACAGTCACATCCAGCTGTTCTACAGCTGCAGATATTTTTTGATGCAACAGGGTGATGTCACAATGAAAAATCTCCCACACAAGGGAAATGATCAAAACTGCAGGTAGATTTACAATGGACTGTTTGGAGAGTCTAGCAAGCAGGTGACTCAGTCTTGCTTCCAATGCCTCTTAGGGAAGGAAGATCAGACTCAGGACCTGAAAGCGTCTGGGGCTTCTTACTATGAGCCTGAACTTGACCAGAAAACAGAACTCCCCCATCCAGAGCAGAAGACACTCAGGTGTAAGGCTCAGCTTTCATCTTGTTTCATCAAGCTTTCCGCACATGTCTAATTCTCCTACTAGTAGCTCCATCAAGCATATAATCAGCGGCATTTGTCTGCAACATTTAGCACATGTGAATATGCCTCCTGCAAGAGCACAGGTCTCACACTAGCTCTCATCAGTGAACCTCTATGAAATAGATCAAAACCCTTCCCAAACCTTCACTTCATCAACCTCTTCTCCTACCCTGCCTCATTCACATCCAAATCACAAGAGGCAGTAGCAGGAAGAATTCAAAGTGTGGTCTAATGTGGTCTTAGAGTTTTCTTCTTTCCCTGTACTTAGATACGTTGTGCAACTGTGGACAGCTACTCCTTCCCTTTTGCTCTCTTTGCCTGTACTGAGGCAAAGGTGAGGGATTTGAACTAACATTCTCTTTACTCAAGATTAGCTCATTCATTTGCATCTATAAAACACTATCAGACCACATACCAGTCTCAACACAGAAAAAGTTAGTGGCTTTTCTATGTCAGGGAGAAATGCAAATCAAGAGTACAGAAAAAACTCATTGGTTGAGAATCACTTCAAACAGTGCTGTACTTTCAGTTCCTGCACAATTCATGTAACAGCATAAAAGCTACAGCAAGCAAAGCAAAAGTTAAATGCAATGACTTCATATTTTCCTCAGAAAACAATTAACTTTTTAAACACGCAGATCCCAAGCCAATAAATTTGGAGGTGCTGCACTGGACTGGACAGAAATCAACAGACAAGTCATGTGCTTTTTGAGTTGGTCCCTAAGCAATAAGGGCAACCATAAAGTCATACAGCTGCAAGAAAAGGAAATTGAGAGCATGAGAATGATGCTAATACTCATTCTTAATATAAAACATTCGAATTGAAACTAATAACTATTATTCTTATTTAGGCTAAGTGTAACCACTATCAACAGCTCTACATTCTGGTAAGAGAACCTGGTTATTTATTCTGTTGTCATAGAATGCATGCCCCATGAGAGCAGGTGTTTCTGCATAACAGCCAGTATTTCTGTAAAGGACTATCCTGGGAGCTTCACAGTAAGGCAGCAGGGAGATGACACTGACCTAGGTAACTATACCGCAGACCACACTAAAAAAGGCCTTTCTAGGCTCAGCTACACCATAGCTGTCCAAGCCGCTTTTGCACAGTCTTTCACTAGATACTCAGTTCTGAGTTGCACACCCCCTTACTACCTAATTCAGAACAGTGGAATAATATCCTCTGTGAAGCTTTGAATAGTAATTCTCTACTAACTTAGATATCTTGGTTAACCATTTCTGCAAAAGAGGCATACTTCCAATAAAGAAAAGTTTTAGTTCTTTGAAGGAGTCAGCGAGCACATGGGCACAAGGGTGAAAATGAACTCCGATTTTCAAAAAGTTACATCATCATTTCTCAACAAAGGTTCTTAAATTGTTAAAGTTTGAGCAGTAGAGCTGCTATGGATAAAACACAAGATACTTCCAGGCATTAATAATTGGGTAAAATACAAGCAACACACAGTAGGAAAAAAAATTTTTTTTTTCGCAATAAAAGCAGCTTACTAGTGTGCTCCCAGATGGGCATGTGCAGGAAGATGCACTGCTCAAGGTATCAAGATCCTAAGATCTGAAAAAGGCCGAGGAATAGAAAACATGAAATGGCATAGCAACTTTCTCCACATGCATTCCTGCTCTGAGTGTTTCCCCTATTTTAAAAGGGGTAGAATGGAACTAAGCAAATAAAGGGAAAGAAAAGCAACAAGGATTCAGGATCAGAATCAACTCCTATGTAAGGTGAGATTAAATGGATTAAGAATGTATCGTATAGAAGAGAGCAATATGAGAATGGTAAATAAAACCATCAACAACAAGTAAAACTATTGTTTTCCATAATTTTATTGGATGCTTCCAACTATTCATGTTATCACATGGAAGATATAAAAACCTAAGAAAGTACTTTTCAGGGTAATTAGTATCTAAATGTACTTCCAAACAATGCTGCAAATAAAGGCTTACATGGATTAAAAAATATTTCTTTTTACAAGCTTGTTTAAGTACTATCTCTGGTTCAGTAAGTCCTGATGTGCAGACTCAAGGATGCTTGTCTCATTCTTACACTGTCCCTAAACAGCTTGGTCCTAACTACCAAAATTCTTCTTAAAGCAGTATTATCCCATAGTTAAGAATTTGCTATAAATTGAAGCCTTCTAGTTCTCATACTAAATCTATCTGTGAAAACTGAGGTTCATGAACAATCTTCCAAAGGCAGTTGTACAGAAAGTCATCAATGTTCCAACCTGAAGTTAAGAATCCATATAAGAATTGGATATGGACAGCTGCCTGGATAATCACTAGTGTTCTGCCTCTGGACACCATATGCAATATGGGCATAAGACAGGCCTACATCTAGCAACAGGGTTTTTTCCCACTCTGAAGCAAGAACTTTATGATCTAGCTGCAAATTAGCTTTAGTTGACAGACGGCTTGTTATGGGTAGTTACTACAGAAAGGTGTGTACTATTCTTCTTAAGATTTCAACCTCGAAAAATCCTTTGTGAATGCCATGCTCTTCTGAGATGCATTTGTTTTTGCTGCAAATTCTGATAAGTTAAGATTCATAAATATTTTCACTACTGCTTTCACTGAGCACAGCAGAGACTTAGAACAAACACAATAGGATGAACTGTGCTTTTATCTTTGTTAGGTAAGCAGGACACAAGATCTCTGCCCAGGCTAATAACACTCACAGAATTGATGCAAATGAGAGTCTTCTCAAGTGTTTTTTTCCCAGAAGTGAAAAGCCCTCATAGAAAAGTGTCCACAGCTTCGTTGCCAAATACAGAAGAAACAGGTAGAAGACAACAGCTAATAAAGCCACAGTAAGGTGCTTGAACCCCACCATCCACACCTCTTGGGCAGAAGAAACAAAAAAGTGATCTCTGAATTTCAGCATCACTTGAGTAGTTTGTGGCACAGATCTAGAAAGCTGGGGAACAGTACCCTTTTTGACTGGTAATGTTCATTTTATGTCACCTTCATTCTTCAGGCATAAATACTTAATGCAATGTGGAGCTGGGTAAAGGGTTCACAGTTCACATGCACAGCATATGTAAAAAGGTTTTATAGATGTAACTTCAAAACACAGCCATCTCCAGATTATATTAAAACAGCTGAACTTCATGAAAGTAACTTTCATAGTGGGTAAGAATTACTGATGCAGAGCTTGGCATCCTTCCCACTGGCATTTTCTAAGCTGCCTTTTTGCAAATTCTACCTATACAGCAGTCACACAACTGACTGTGAATAGTCTGCCTGATACTGATGCAGAACTCTGGGGCAGTTACCTCCCCTGGCAGCCCTCCAGGGTCTTCCCTATGGCAAGGAGTTCTATCCTGTTAGGGAAAGCTGTTCACATGAAGCACCCTGCTGAATTACAGCAGCATTAACATGGCATTTTATCCCAAGAACAAACATTCATGACCAAGCTCCCCTCACACAAAAAACTCTCCATTGAAATCTGAAGCATTGAAGCTGAAAAGGTAAGATTTGCAAGCAGGTTGGGCCTTGTGACAAGCACAACCATGTCAGACCTTCCCTGCTCACAGAAAACTGCATCCATTCTCTAAACCTTATGAAGAGGTAACCAGAAAAATATTTAATACTTGTTCCTCATATATGACAAGACAGTAAAGAGCTAATATTTGTATTTCAGAAGGATATTCAGTCCAACTCCAGATATAAAATATAGGACCTTTAATGACAGTCATTTAAAATACCTACAAACAATAGTTATAATGACCTTTTCCTAAGTATGTTATATCCAGAAAACTGACTTAAGAAAAACACTACAAGCCACTCAAGACACAAAAATAAAAACAGCTGCAAATAGCATGAGCAATTAAGTATTGATTTAGGACACATGTTATGCTATCAATGGTACAGTCCAGCTAGCCTAGCTCTGATACTATCAGCAGGGAGCCTGTTCAAACTTACCTGCCTATATCTCATTTCCTTTAATGTATAAAGGATTAGTAAGGCACAGGAGAATGGAGTTGCACTGTAAAGCTGCTGCTCCCTAGCATGTATTTAAAGTCTAAATAAACAGCATCTGACAGGTTCTGTTGGCTCTGAAAAATGAAATTAGCATATGCCATATCAGTTCCTGTAACTGTGTGCGCTTTCCTTCCTTTTCCATACCCTCTTGGCAGTGGGGAAAAGGGATTTTATCATAAGGACCTTTAGCTGCATTAACCGCATGAGTTAGAAATATATTAGACAAGTTGAGATCTACCTTCTCCCTAGAATTTCATCCTGTGTGACTAGTCTGTTCCAAGATGAGCAGATTCCTCCCAAAGAATACGTTTACTGTTAAGGAGCTGGCTCTCACAAGGGGTTTCATTTAACAAGTTATTAATACAAAATTTCTAATCCACTACACTCCCCTCGTGTCCTGTTCAGTGCTTTGGCTGTCTGATACCTAGACACACCACTATTCTCCCCTGTGTAAATACCTTCTTGCAACCACTCAGAACATACTAAGCTGGAGTGGTGGAAAGCTGGAGAAAGTTAGTCCTTCTGGTCAAATGTCTAGTTTCCTTCATTTCTGGCATTTAAAATTATTCACTGATTTGTATCTTTCAGATAATTGCACAACCATATGTGGGGAATACCACATAAGCTTTCAAAATCTGGGAGGGAGATGGCAAGCACTGTGAGATGACAAAGACTCACCACTGGAGACTGTTAGCTAAATCTCAGCACACCTGCAACCTTTTGCTCATGCTGATTTAGAAGGTCATTAATGGCAGCACCTCTCCAAGGAACATAAACACAGCCTCAAATCATGGCAATCACCTTACAGGCAACGCTGTACAAGGGTCAGCTTGACCAGGCCATAGCTGCTGGAGATCTCTTACCTGATGCTATGAAATGCCACTTCCAAAATGCAGCAGCCACCAGTGCTCTGGGTAACTCTATAAAATTTCCACTTAGTGGTGTTAATTGGATTATTATTTTAAAGACATGCTCACTGCCCCCACACTAATAACAAATGACTTCTCTATAATTATTATTAGAGTAACTCCCATACAATTTAATGATTAGACCATTAAGTCTGTGCAGCTGAATTGCCATTAACTCTTGCATTTGAATGAATTAGCTAATAAAGTGCCATTATAAAAGGAAATTCCCTTATGCATTTCTGAATTCCTTCACTCATACCAAAAGCATACAACAAATGTCTGTTAAGCACTTTCACAGATGCTTTTTCTTTTTATTAAATGTTAGGCTGAAATTATTCATTATAAATTGTAAAAAAAGACTAAAACCTACATTATTTTTCATGTTGTGCATTTGCAAGACTATCAAATGCAAATTTTTAAACCTCTGAGTACAGCATAGTATGACAGTCAGTCACAGGTCTAACATCAGAATAAGACAACACTTCATTAAGCCCCAACCAACAGTACAGCAGCAAGTAAGATTTTATGTGATATGGTCTACAACCTAGAACTTTCTAGATGTTGCAAAACAATACAAATTACACTTTTTCATAGAGATTTAACCTAATCACTTGTTATAGTATTTGAAGCAATGTATTACTTACACTACTCCAGAAAAAAGCAACAGCACTGTCTCTGGAATCTTAACTGAACATTTATAAATATAGGATTGAGTCTAAGACACACGAATACATCGTAACAAAGGTAGAAAAACTGTTGTTTATTAAGAGACACACAGACCTTTCAGGGACATTAGGCAACTTTATTTACACATTCTGTAGTCATCCAGTAACACAAAAAGGAAAACACAGCTTACAGCTTCATTTCATACAGCTCACAGCTGCATGTCTGGCCTCCAGGCCATGAATGCCTCACATCTGCTTTAGACTGAGCTTTCTACCCTCCTAATTATAAACACTTTCCAAAGCATTGCACTGAGAAAAAGGAGACCTTTCCCTCCAGCTCACAGGCATCACCCCATTTCTTCCTAACCTTTTAGACCATAATTTGTGTACTCTGAACACTTGTGGGTTTTAGTATTACTTTACGGAGGAGACACTATTGTCTTTAAATTTCTACACCACAAAAATTAGAACTTGCTAGAAATGTGTAACTGCACTGCAGGAATTGATATCCATTAACATTATGGGCAGAGTATCATGAAGTAGAACATTAGAAATTGCATTGCTGTGGATATGATTACTGTCCCCTTTGGGGGGAAGGAGAAGCAAGATATAATTGGCATTAATTTAAATGATCATATTGCTCACAGCAGCAGGGCTACATCATTTGATATTAACATCCTTAACATGGATATTAAAACAACAACACTGATATAATTGGAAATGGTCAGCATCTCCTTAAAGGATGAAGAGTAGCAGTGGCCAATATTTCCTATTACTTTTTTAAATGACACATTTGTATGTGGATTAACTAGCAGTGTGACCGCAATCTAGCGCAGTAGTCATAGGCACATATAGCCAACCAAATAGGTAAATCAGTGAGCTATAAACATGGCTTATTACACCAATCTTGCCCAGCACTGTTAGACCAGGAATCAGACACATACTCTTACCTTCCCAACAATTCACTATAACACTGAGAGAAAAGCTGCTTTATAGATTACAACTGGAAAGCAGAAAAGCATAAAAACTGCACAACATTAAATGGAAAAACTTAATGCTCTTACTCGAACAAGATTGTTTCAGACATTCAAATTTTGTGGTGCAGCTGTGTTTAGTCATTTTACTCATGGGATTAACAAAACCAACTCTGAAGACAGCCTAACCCTCACAAAGTCCCAGAAAGTCTACATAAGCACTAGGGAAAAGTGCTTTTGTCACACACTTGGCTACTCTGCTTTGCTATACTGCAATTTTCTCCCCTCAGGATGCAGAGGACAGGGCTGGGACACACTAAGAGCCACCCCTCCCTTCTGAGCCACGCACCGGCGGCCCTGGCTCCCGCTGTGCCGCAGCATGGCGAAACCTTCGGGACTCTGCTCCGAGCACGGGCTGGAGACTCGAACCTGAAAATAAGTCAAAACAACAAGGGCTTTTAACCTCAGCACCTCCCTTTGGGCAGCTGGAAGAAAAAAAAGCCCTCGCTTCCACGCACAGTTAATGCTCTGGGCTGCCACCTGCGAGGGACTTGACCGGCCTCGGGGCCGCGAGGCCTCCCGGGGCGCCGCAGGCAGCGGCAGAGGGGCCGCGAGGCCTCCCGGGGCGCCGCGGGGCACCCGCGCTCCCCAGGGGCAGGAAGGGGAAAGGGTCACCCTTGGCGACAGCCTTTTAAAGGGAAAAAGGCGGGAAGAGGCGGTCACGTGCCCAGCGAGTAACGGTTAAAACGGTCAGCGGCGCAGGCGGCCTGTGCTTGCGCTGAGGTGTCTGTGCTGTTGCTGCTTTCCTCCTGTGGGTTTGAAGCGGGTGGAGCGGTGGTGCTGCGGGGAGTGCTGCTCTGTGCCGCTGGGGAAGAGTGCAGCTCAGCCGCCGGCAGCCTGTGTTTGACTATTTAGTCTGTGTTAAAGCAGAATGGCCTCAGTTAACATCTTTCACTGTGCTAATGCACGACATGATTATTTTAAACTCAGACTGAAACCTTCAGGAATAGGAGCCTAACTGAAATTACTAGGAGCCTGCTAAATCATTTACCTTCAGACTACAAATCTATCAGTGCAATCTTGGTGAGAATTCAGCATTCTTTATATAAGTTCTGTGCAATGTAAAAGACATTTTATCCATGAGGGTTTTACCTTGTGTGCTTGAAAAGAACATGCCTATTGTCTTGTTAACACTGAAGTGTGAAAGTTTGAAGAAAAATACTCTGGAATTGTTGTAAAGGTAGGAAGATGAATTTGGAAAGCAGAACATCTCCGGATGTTTCAAATTATGAAATTAAGGCATGAGAAGTTAATAGAAACTCTATTTTTAAACTGGAATAGAACTCTTTTCATCAATGGATTCCTAGGCCCAGAGTGAAGCCTTAGCCATTGCCTGTTATTAATCACAATATTTGCATTTTAACAAGCTTTTTCAGGGAAAATCTAGGTATGCAGGTTAGTCCCTGACTTGGATATTGTCAAGCCCTGTAAAGGAAAGCACCCATAACAGAAAATATTTTGATTATGTTAATATTCCAGTCAAGATTAGTTTACTGTTTTAAGACATGAGCTTAAGGTCTGAGCTATGCAAGGGTGCCTCTGCTCATAAACAGTATTCAGCATGACTGTACAGGAAGTATCCTCTTGTCTGGAAAGCAAAGCAGCTTTCCTGTCAGCCTGTCAATTTGGGGAAAAGCAAGATACTGCTTCTTGATTCACGTGGCCCTAACATGGCTTTGTGTTAATTTTTAAGTGATGTGTTGCAGGGCATTTAGACCATTCAAATCAGAACTTGCTTGAAGAGCCAACAATATTGCAGCAGTTGGTGGTCAGCAATGACAACTTGGTCAAGACAAACTTTTACCAAAATCATATCAGCTTTGTAAACAGGTTGATATCAGTAGCTAGGAAAATGCAAGCAAAGAATAATTTCCCATAGGGGTGCTGCTCTTTAGGTTTTAATTGTACCCAAAGAAGTGTTGGCCTACTTATATTTTCCAAAGCTGGTGGCTCAGAATTCCTGGTACCTCCCACATGCCAACAGGACTGGGATCCTACATGCTACAGGCCAGAACTTTTTTGGGGCTGTTTTTTTGAATCTAGCAGTTGATGTGCATGCAGTGAGGAAGGCTGATAAGAAAGAACTTAGTTCTTTGTAGCTGTAGAAGTTGTAGCCTTCCTCAGAGCTCTTTTTTCAGAACCTTTTATCTTCTGTTCTGTGCTCTAAATTACAGTAACACTGACTTCTATACTAACCAGGCCTTTCATTCAGGATACCAACAGCAGAGCTGCAGATGCTCTCGGTCTAAATGGAAAGTAAGCGAACACCATTAGCTGCCATAATCCCAAGCAGACTGATGCTAAGGCATTAGCTGAGGCGGAGAATCAGCCCGAAGCTTATAATTGCCTGCACTACTAGTGATGGAAAAAGATGCCTTAAAGAAAAAAAAATTAGTGATGATTTTGAAGTTGGGGTGTGGGAAAAGCAGTTTCAGTGCTGCTTTTCCTGGCTCACAAGTCAAATTCAGTGAAAACCCTCCTATATTCTTACCTCTTGTCTTAACTGCTTATTGAATGTGGTAAATTCACTTGTCTAAATGAGCTCTGATTTGGCTGGTAGTCCTATGTGCTACTGCAGTGTAAGTATTAGCAAATCCTTTTTCCCTTCTTCCCCCAAAATACAAGAAGATAGTAGAAAGGTGACATCTGAAAGAAGAATAAAATGGAAAAACAAAGTAATGGATTTTTACTTTGAAGCATAACGTGGTATATTTGTCAGCTTACTTTTCAGAGCTGCATCTATCTGTCCCTGCATCCAGTGCATCTTGGCTGCTATAGACTTTATGTCTTTTTTCTAAGACTTGCAAAACAGCAGAGTCTTGCAATTGTCTTCAGTGGTATTCCCTGTATGTTTTTATTACACTGGTCAGACAAGATGATGATGCTTGAGGAAAGGAGTATGCAGGATGTTCATTTGCAATGCTACTAAGTCTGTCTTTGACAGTACCAAAGCAAACAAATTCTGATAGAGTGCCTTGGAGCATACTGCATTACAAATTCATACCTTTAGTCTAAGAGTACAAGGAAATGCCTTGTATTGGAGGCAGATGTTTCTGGGAAGAGGCTCTTCTGAGAAACAAGAAGTAGGCATGGGGAATAAAAAGGTCAGCTAAGAAGAGTTCTCAATGCCAGGAATGACATATTGATTTCTTTTTTAAACTGTAAAATCATTCTTAATGTGTTCTTTCCAACCACTGTCAGGGCTTATTCTAATCACTGTCTGAAGAAAATGAATGGGAAGCTACCAAAGAAAGCTGTAATATGGAAAATAGATTCTTCAGGGAAAAAAACATTTTGATTGTGATTAAAGGTGCTTTTACTGACTGAGTTTTCAGGTAGGTGTAATTTCTAATTACTTTAATTATCTCATAATTATAAAGCTAGAGTTATTTTAATTTCTTATATGATTTATCAAATTAATTTTCAAGATTCATTTGAAAGTTTTAAATCACTAGGATTATAAAGCTATGCTTGTTATTCTGTAGTTATTCTCTATATTTACTATTATCATGAAAAATCCCATATCAAAAGGGCTAGAGGGAAGCTTCAAATGTCTCTTACACCACACAGAATACTCAAATGGTCTGTAATTTTTTGTACATCTGAAACTTCTGTTGCAGCAATACAACTGAGTTATTACAACTGGCAGTCCATTGTGTGGCTTGGTATTACATCTCTGATGAGAAAGTAAGAGATTTGCACCCTGTGCATTTTGTACAGCAGCAGTCCTCCCTCTACAGGAGCACCAGGCAGCAAGTACTTCATAGTTTTCAAGAATGAGAAATACAAAAAAAATATATACTGAAAAGAAATGGATAAGTGATTGATATGGAATATATACTGTTAGTGATTCTGTTAGAGATTCCTTGTGTGACCTTAGAGTATATGATTTTCTTACCTGTTAAATTGAGGTAGGACCCTTTCATTTTTGCCTCTTTTGAATTCATATTTAGAAGTTCAGTAGATAAAGAATCTTGCTGCAAGTATAGAGCATAAGTGGCCTTTTCATTTTAGGCATTTTGTCATAGAAGTGAGGATGTCAGGAAAAACACAAGAGCACTTTCATGGGACTTAGAGTAGAATCTGGTATGTATCTACAAATATGCATTTTTTTTTTTACAGGTCCTTTAATATCAGATAAGCTTTTATTTCAGTGAGTATACAATTAAATACTATCTGCCATTCCTGAAACATTTTGGAAATGTGCATGCTATTTATAGCAATGCCAGAGGATTTTTTTAAATTAAGTTAATGCCAAATAAATCAATTACCTGCCAGGTTTCTCTTTCTGCTCTGTCACTTTTTTATAACAGAAAAGTCCTCTAATTGTGTTTGTTTATAGACTGAAACTCTTAGTCAATAAATGTTTTTATTGACTTGCAGGGAGTTCAATATTTGGTTAACATTAAAGTGACTGGCTTATGGGGTAGCTCTGAAAAGTGACTGCGAACCCTGTAAAATGGACAGATAAATGTCTGTATGCTCTGAAGTGCTGATGGGGAAAAAAGTCTTTACTCCCCTGTTGCCCCAGGGGGTAAGTCTCTTATCTCTCTATTCCACCCTATGTTTTTCTCTTCCCAAAGGATAAGGATTTTCAATTCAGTGTTTTTTTCTCTCCATGTCATAAACTCTTTTGGAGGAAGTGAGTTTGTCAAGTGTGACATTCTAAGGTAGTATGAGCATTAGATTCTGAAGATATTAATCTCCAGGTCATTTTGGGAGCCAATAGCCACAGAATGAACTCTCTCAAATAAGACTGTTCTCTAGACAGCATTGATCTAGGATTTAAGATCAACACAAACTATTAAAACAACTGTGCTCTGTTGCACAGCAGTAAAAACACTTCTGATTCCTTCCTGCAGAGCATGGGAATTCCAGAAGGAATGAGAAACCAAACTAGAATTTCTAATGTCATGCTAATGAACCTTCTGGCTTCAATCAAGTAAGATGAATGACTAGTGGAAAAGCAGCTCTGAAAAATGTATAGCAGTTTGGAGCAGTGGCAGTTTTTGTGTTGTGAAGACCACTCATTACAAAACAATACAATGTTTGGAGCCATGTATAGTTAGCTACGCACAAAGGTGATTAAGCTCTGCCTCTGTTCTGTCTCCTTTGCTCTTCCCACTTGCTTTTCAGTATACCACTTGTAAGACTGAGTGAAGAAAGTGGGTATTACATTACCAGCAAACAAAATGAGGACAGAATCATAAAAGTAGCAAGATGGCTTTATTTTAGTTAGGGACCTAATTTATGCAAAGACAAAAGATGGATCCTTACACACATATGCATTTGATAGCATGTACAGGGAAAGCTGTAGTACTGTAGCACTGTAGTTGGCTCAGAAACGTAACATGATAGTAAGTAAGCCTTTATAAAAAGTGTACTTTGAGAACTTTGTCTAATGTCACACCGACTTAGAGATACTGATTTCCTCTAAATATTGCAGCTGGAAGAATATCAGAGTTGGATTCTACAAAGCTGACAGGTGAAAAGATAAATTTTGAACATGAAAATCACTATGTAATTTTAGTAAAATCAGTGACCCTGCTATATTTTGGGCATGCTTGTATGCTGTACCATATACTATAAACAGTAGAACTAGTTCTTTTAATTGTGAAATTTTAATGGGAATATTTGTGGCCAGGTTGAATCATTTAAACTTCCTTGACTTTCAGATGTCGAAGTAGTAAGTTATAGTATTTGACAATATGGGATGGACATGTAAATTAAACTAAACTTTTAAAGAGATTTTCAAAGTGGAGCTGTCTCCTTTTCTGTGTGAGTCTAAAAGGAAAGGTTTGAAGCAAATAGTGTTTTGTAAAAACTTTATTGAGACTTTTTGGCTGATGCATGATGCTTTACTATAACCATTTGAACCTTAACAAAATTAGTCAGGTCCTGTCCAATCAGTTAGATAGTTTAAAGTAGTCAGTTTACACCATTTTCCACTAGCATATATCTGTCTGGCATTTGCTGTCATAGGCAAGAATATTGTAAAATCATATGTATATATTGAGCTCTGTCTATTAAAGCTTAATTTAATGCAATTAAACATGAAATAATAAGCATTATTTAATAGACAATATTTTAGTGAAGGTAAATTCAGAACAAATTGATGGTTATTTTTTAAGGTATCACTTATTTTATGCTTGCTTTGTGTATTTCATCACTTGCTACTCACAAGGGCAGATTCAAAAGAGCACTTCAAATTGGTTTTATGGCTAGCTGTAGCCAGGGAGAAATATGCTCAGCCAAAACTGTTCCATGCAAGTAGTTACAGAATGTTCAATTGTGTTGCCTTTCTGCATAAGAAGCTTCTGAATTTACATTTAGAATTCATTAAGTAATTGAAAAGATGTATGGGATACTAGGTATTTTGTCCTTAAAACCCTTTTTTTGTATGCCCTCACAAGCATAGGGATCTCAACATACCTTACTCAGATGAAAGTGAAATATTTTATCTTAGTTAATGTAGAGGAGTGGCTTCTGCTTGTAAAAATACTGAAATACAGAATTTTGCAATCCAAAGAGTGAAAGCCTATTTCATCTCAGTCAAGCAGCCTTATTTTTTCTCCTGGCTTGTTTGCTTCAGTGTAAGGTAGTAGCAAGGTCAGAAACATCCTGTTGAATTTGGAGATTTAGAATGCATAAAGAACTGATTCTACTTTCTCCTTTTATGCAGGTTAATCTTTGGAAAACTAACTACTGTCTGTATTTCACTGATTTGATCAATTTTTTTGTTTATTTTTTACTTCCTCTCACGTGTGTGTTTACAGCAGATATATTTGTGGGAAGGATGTGATACTTAATTAACCCTGTAATTTTTATATCTGATCTGATTTGCATTTAAATTGGGGGAAGGGTGTTCTATATGTTGTTGCTGTAGTCTCTTCCATAAAATCTATTCCTCTGCAGCTAGGATATTCTTGCTTAAGTGGTTTGTTTTAATGTGAAAATGTTAATTTGCCTTCTCTCATGTGTACCCTCTAGCCTATTAGTTATATTACATTTGACCTGATAAATAGCATTACTGGGTGTTCAGAAAATGAACAAGATTCTGATTATCCTGAGTCTATTTCTGAATAAGCTTGGAGAGCTAGCTTGATCATCATTTACATTATGATAAATCAAATCCAGATAAATTTGCAGATAATAGGATTTGGATGTGGGCAAATGCATTCTTGTTTTGAGTGTTTTAGTCCAGGTACATTCAGTCATTCCAGCTTGCAAGTTTGAGAACTCTTGAGAAAGGTTTGAGGAAACCCTGGCTTGAAGATGGCTGGATTTTACAGAAACACTGCATTCATAATGGAGATGAAAGAAATAAAGGCATTTGAAACCTTATGCTACAGCCCTCCCTTCATATCAGAATGTGAAACAGGGTTCTGACATTAGGCGACTACAGTAGAAGTTATCTTCCATTAGTGTTATTGCCTTTGACTCTTTCATTAACTTCAGGCTCTACTGTCACTCCTCTATGATGGATAGATTGGAGATGCCTAAACTTGGCTTGAAACTCCTGAAGTGTCTCCAGGCAAAGAGAAATAACCGTTTGAAGACCTCTGCTTCATGAGTAGGATGCAGCCCTCTCCCGAAACTCTTTGGCTGTGAGTTGAATGACTCTAAATATTTCAGTTCTTAAAATAGTGTCCCAAGTTTTTCTGTCTCTGCAGGGCTAGATTGGGGTGGTGCCTTGTAAGATCTGGTATGTTCAGTTATGGTAGTCAGATCAGAATATCCATAGAAATTAAGGATCTTGTTTCTGGAACAAGGCTTTTTAAAATATAAATAGTAGCAAGCAGTTAAATGTCCAAACTCAAAACTGAGTGATAAACAGTGTCCCTGTAGGCAGTTTGTAGCAAGTAATGAAGCCAATTTCCTATACCTGTGCTTCTCCATGTGATGGAAGGATTGCATGAGGGGGAAAGATTTGACCAGTGTTGAGTGGGGTTCTTTTCCAGACTGTGGTGATTTGGGCTTTTGTAATGAAGTCTTTGACTAGAATGGCTTAAAGCAATTCCCCTCTGTCAGTTAACATTCATTAGTTAGCTTTTGAGCTATGTGTAGTACAGTATGCTGAGCAATTGCATGAAGTTGAAACTCCTCTAGAGGGAACAGAAGGGGAAACTGGAGACATTTGCTCTGTGAGGGAAGCGAAGAATTACCAGCCACTGAGGAGTCAGGAAAGGACAGTTATACCACAGTGATGCTCTGCCTGCTTGTTTGAGGCTCCTGTTTGGGTCCTTTCTGCTATATCCTTAACTTGCAGTATTTAGCTGGCATTATTTGCTCTGAAATTTTAAACACTTTTACAGCAGTGTATTTACCACCTGCTTCCTAAACCTGAGACACTTGCAGCTAATTGTCAATCTCAATGAAGCCTTAATAAAGACTTAAATTTAGATAATTTAGATTTAAATTTAGATAATTTAAACAGCTCTTTTCTGTGATATCTTATTAGCTACATGACTGTCTTTATGTACACAAAGTATTTTGCTGGATATAGCTTGGTTCAAAGGAAGCTTGAAAGAGTGTTTTTGAATAGCTCTTTCTAATTTAGAAACACTGCTTGGCAAGGAGTTTTACTAGAGTTAGACTGAGAAATGTATGTCCTAAATATGGTTTTATCACACTCTTTTCCCTTCTAACACCAATAAGCCTTTGCAGGCTGATAGTAGGTATCTGCATTTGCAAATGTCCTTGCTAGAAGATAAATTTATCTTGTAAGGTGTGAATATAGTCTAATTCACACTAGTCTATTTTTGTGTACACATTAGGAATTTTCACCTGGAAACTATTCGATCATGAAAACTTTCTTCATTTTTGTTTCAGTCACAGTAGAACTTGTTAAAGAATTTTGTTAATAAGTTTTCCTAACTGCTTGGAAGTCATGACAAAAAAAAAACCCACACTTTTCAGGCTTAAAACTTGTCTGAATTTTATTGCAGATGCATAAGCTAATATTCTTTATCATATTGTATTGACCTATTTTAAAGCCAGTCTGAATACAAGTGTTTAGTTTGAAGACCTAATTAGAATTCTGGAGATTACCTGTGAAGATGATTACCCTTCACAAATTGAAATCTATAGCTCTTAAGAAGTTGGTGCTCAGCAAATGTCAAAAAGGTTGGAATTGTAACCCCCTTTCCAAACAATATATCTGTTCTGGATCAAGCTTAAGTGTGATGAACAGTTTTCATGTTTATCACAAGGAGAAGCTCCTAGATAGAAACGGCTTATGAAGTATTTCACAAGAAAACTATCTCTTTTCAGAGCATGCTTTAAAATCATGAATGGCAGATCTATATTCTAGGTTTTCAGTAATGAGAAGGCACAGCCATGGCTTGTAATAGTAGAATGGTTTTATGAGTTGCAGGTTTTCTTGTACAGAGGTCCATGACACAAACCTCTCCAGTTATTTCTTGGTAGTTTACTATGATGTGTGTCTAGCTTTCAACCCATAAACTTTAAGACTGGATGGTTAAATGAAGCTTAGTGTCTTTTCCATTTGCAACAAAGATTTTTCTTTTGGCTTGTTAATGCTGCAACAGCCAAAAAAAGGTGAAGATACTGCAGTATAGAACAAGGGTGCTGATATGAATTTACAGTTATTATTGTATCTGCAAAAGTAATGTTTGTGATATAATGCATTAGGAAATGTTTAACTCAGGTGACATCAGATTGATTCAAAAGTAATTTGAAAGTATCACCTAGGAAACCATGTTCTGTTCCCCTTAACCACTGCAATGAAGTTAGATGCTCAACATAGGTATTATCCACTTTGCTGAAACTAATCCAAACCATGCTGTGAAGCATGTGAAAACTGAAATTAATCTATTGTGCAGGAAACTTAAGCACAGTGTGAAAAAGGTGTGTATGTATGTATGCACAGCACTGTTGATGTGCTTACTATTCTTGAGGCTGACGAGTTGCTTATTATTGCTGACACTTTCTACTGTGAGCAATTGAATGTAGGGTCTTTGTCAAAATGTACCTATTTGAGCAGGATTTTCCATGCCCGAGTACCTTCTGACTGACGTGATTTGTTTCTGAGGGTAAACTTGGCAACTTTATTGTTCTTTTATAGTGAGGAGGAAGTGTGTTGGGGGTGATAGAGGGAGGGGAGCAGGGGGAAAAAAAATAATGGAATAGTGTCTAGATGAATTTGTCTATACATTCTATACACTATACATTCAGACTCTATGGCAGCTAGGCTAGGGATCCAAAACATGACAAATCTATCCTGATTTCTACAGCTTAGTTCCATTCTGGATCATGCTTGTCTGTTCATGGGGGCTACAAAACCACTTGAAATATGGAGCTAAACGTTCCTGTCAATGTGAGGAAATCCCAGATGGAGAACAGCTGGCTGGGATGTTGCCCTAGGTTTTACTTGATTTTTCAGAGAGATCCTAGAGGATTGTTAGCAGTTGTCACTGAGAGAGCATCTGGGACAGTGCTTTTCAACCCACATGTTTAGCATTGCGCTGAACATAGCTTAGCTGCATGTGTGGATTAGGTTCACATGCCTCTTGATGTTTTCACTGTGACTGAAAGCTGCAATATATCTCACTCATTGAGTGAAAAACTGTAAATTTCTAATACAGAAACTACTATCAGAACTAAGCAGGAATAAACTGGTATTACTAGTGAGTCAATGAGATAGCATCAGTATGCTTCATGTCACTGATTTGTCAGATGAATTGGTTAGAATAAAAAGCCAAAATAAGAGTGGGATACAACTAGCAACTTGATTATTTCTGCATAAAATGATCTTTAGCATGTCCTGGTTCACCACAAATTTTTGGTATAATTGCAATACAGTCAATGGCCAAGACTGTCAAAAACAGCACAATCAGCTCCTCTCATGCAGCTGAGGATCAAAGACTATGGTGGTAAATCATTTCCTTCAGTAGATTGAATCCAGCATCAATGATGAACTGCCAAAAAAAAAAAATGCCTCATGCCTGAAGCTTGAATTAGAGAAAAACTGCTTTTCTTTGCGAGCTCACATGCTTCAGTGAACCACAGGCTTTAGTGCCATATTTGGCATTAAATGTTTGGCCTCATAGCAAAAAGGTACAATGCTTTTTAAGCTTGATGCCAGATAATGTGGCTACTGGGAAAATATGAGTCTATAAAGAGAAAGGACTGGAAAAGGCCAATAAATAGTGTTAAAAGGTTTACCTGGCAGTTATCTCCTGTGGTTTTTGGAAGCCTTTATGTTTGTAACTGTACTGTGAAGCTGAAGTAAACACGGAGTTGGCAATGCATATCATAAAAGCATGAAGAGCTCATTAGCCAAGTACAGTAATACCAGACCATAGCTGGAATGAAAATTGTCATAAAAATCTGACCCTAAGTAAAGTTTGCCTTAAGGGCAAAAGAAACTGAAATGATGATGAAATCAATATTCTTAGGTGGAATTCTTCCTTATCACATGCAACAGTAGGTTATGTTCACAGCTGTGATTTTGCATATCCTTATGATTTGTTTCCAACATGAGCTTAGTCATTTAGGCTACATAGCATTAAATGGCAGCTTGGTTTTCTGCTGGGGAGAAGGTTTGATCCCCTAAACATTATTTTAGACCTAGAACTTTCATAGAGGATAAAAATCAAAGAGGATATACCAGAAGTTAATTCTGCCTTCTAAGATGAAAAATGAAATATCTACAAATCTGGCTGTAAATCAAGGCTGGGAAAGTAAGTGAAAAATGAAGCTCCAAATCCTTTGGCACTCCTGTCTTTTCACCATGTAATTATTGTAATTTGCTGCATATTCAGCATATTTGGAGGAATCAGATAAGGTAGTTAGTGTTGGGGCTTTGATCTATCGAGATCCTTAAAGAAAAGCTTTGATCTATTCAGAATCTTTGTGTACTTTGATAGGAGTTGTAGAAAGATTCTTAATGAATCCTTTTTTGATTTGAGGCTAAATATACTTGCATGAAGTAGGTGTTTTGCCTGACCACTTTTTAATATGAATTTTAATTAAAATGATACGGCAGCCTAGTACCTAGCTGGCAGTTGTGTGTTTTCAAGTGGCAGTGAGGCAGAGTTCTAGCAATAGCATTGGAAAATTTGGGCATGCCAAAATACACTTTAATAGATATGATAATAGGGTGGCTTGACAGCTGGTATTTTCCCCTCTGGCTTGTACTTCGTATATCTTTTTGCATATAGATGATTTTCCTGGAGAAAGGATGCAGAGATTCCAACACACTTCTGAAAAGTGACTGCATGAAGTATATAACTAATGAACAGGACAAGATTTTGCTTGCTCTGGATAAGGTTTTGCTTTCTCAGCATGATGAAATACAAGAATCATTACTGAAGGTGATATTATATTGTTATTAATAAGAGAATTAGCTTTAATATTAATTTTTATGTAGAATTGGGTAAGACTGGATATAAATACAGTTTAAGAATAAAAATATCGTTACCTTCTGGTAAAACTACTGAGGACTACAGAAGCTGTTTTCTGTGAAGGGATTCATGACTGGTTATCTTGATTGAAATATGAACACTCCTAAATATTCATATAACCATGGGTAAGCTCAGTCACCTTGCTGCAAAAGCTGAGATAGAGGAGATATAAAGGGAGGTGTCTTGTCAGCTTTCGGATGTAAATTGGGATGAGGAGTAGGCAGTACCAAATAGCACAGCCCTGAGTTTGTGTGCTAGTTCCCACTGGCCCTTTAGCAGCCATAGAGAAGTTATCCTCACTTGTACCAATCTGAGTACCGCACTAAGACAACAGGATAGATTCCATGCAGTTATTCGTGTCCTTCCTCGTATTGGCTTATGCAGACCTCTGATCAGGAAAATACTGATGAAATGTGCCCAGCTTTAAGCATGCAAGTAAGAAGTGCTGCTTAAGAAAGAAGTCCCACAAGGTTAGAAGCATATTGCAATTATGTTAGAGCTTTGGATTATGTACCAGTTGTCAGAACAGCAAAAGGAATCACAGGTAGTGTCACTTTGTGCCTTAAACATCATTTGCAGCAAGGGTGCTGCCCAGAGATCTGCAAAAACACATTTTGACTGGCAGTTTCTGAAAATGAGTCACAAATTTCAAATGTTCATCATGTAGCATTTTAAAATAAGTATTCTTTTGGGCAGCAGTTTCTTTGGGGAGAAGTTTGAGCAGTAGAAGTTACCTAGAATAGTATTTTTCATTACGGTGTGAATTCCACAGTATCCCTTTTAAATTCCAAAGATTTTTACAATGGTGTAAAAATAGATTTGTAGACTTTGTGGCTGGAGATGGCAAGGCTAGTAAATGCCAAATAAACTACTGTGTGCTCATTTTGGAAAATGTGGTCATTCTTGCAGGTTAAACAGATGGATTCCAACTTACCCTTGGAAATTTTTGCATTACTCCTTTGTAAACCTGGACTGTTTGGGGGAGTGGGGGTGAAGTCCTACCTGAAAGCGCTAACTTTCTCAAATTTTGGCTACTACATTTAATAGGATTCATCACCAGTGGCTAATGGTATAGCATAAAAGCCGCAGTATGGTTTTGGGAGGTTTTTTGAGTTGTATATCCTATTTCAGGTATATTTTATTCAAGCTTATTTCTGTTTTCCAAATCAAGCTCTAAGTTAATAACATAGCAATTGCTATTATTTAATCATTCTTACAACACAGGCTTATTTGAATATGCTAAGTTCCTTTTCATCTAGGAGCAAAGTTTTCCTTTGTTACAAAAATCTTTTTTTGTTTTTTTTGTCTTAGCGGATAAGAGTAATTATAGTACTAGTTGTCCTTGCTATCTTGGTATCTTAGCGGGACTATGGCCTGCTGCATGGTTGTAGGTGCAATAGTGAGCAGTAGTTGTACCAGCCTTTGTGTAGAGCTAGAGCATAAACTCAAGACAATTGAAATGCTTTCACCAAAAAGCACTGTCACCAAAACTTCAAAGGAGTTGCCCAGTTTGAAACCCTGGCTGTTTGGAAGAGCAGGTACACTAGCAGGTTTGGTATTTGGTGTAAAATAAAAACAGATTTTAATAGTTGGTTGCCTACTGATCACCTACCAGTAATTCCATATGTTCACCTCCAAGTGTGTGGCAGAGACCTTTTTTGTTAAAGCTTACAGGTAGTAACTGAAATCTCTAGAAATTTTCACTTCCATAGCTTCCTCTGCATACAGCAAACAGATTAAACCACTAGTGATCATATTGTTATGTAATTGATATATGGTTTTAGAATTAAGAAGCATGTGACTAAGGTGCTTCAATTGTTTCTTCTGCTATAAAGGATTTTGAAAACCTGATATTAATTCCAGTCTTCGCTTTTATTTCTGCCCTGTAACAAAGTAGCTTGGATAGGAATAAATATTCTTCATGTTAGCTTTAATTTGAGTAATGCTGTTTAAAAGTGACAGTGGGCTGTCACAAGCTTAGGGCAAATTTCTCTCTGATTCCTAATTGTTAGCCTAAAAGTTTATGAAGAGAAAAATGCCTGCTGGCAAATCGACTGGCCAGCATTAAAGTGTGTGCTCAAACTGTGCATAGAGCGTATTCCTGTATATCATATGGATATGTATTATATATCATATAGCATATTCTTACGTAACGTCCTGTTACCTTGTGGGAGATGTAGCAACATTCTTGTAGTGCGTTGCTCAAGTATAACACTTTTACTCATTCCCTCATTCTGTGCTCAAGATGAGCAGGAAAGGTCATCCAGCTGTGAAGGGGACAGCAGCTAGGCTTGGTTCTATGCCTCTGCTTGAGCTGGTGAAACTGCTGCTGCATTTAGAATACTTGCCCCATGGCTCTGAAACCCCTTGGGTCAAGTGAAGATTTTTAGGGACTTTTAAAGCCCTTTCAGTAGTGTACATGGAGAAGCAGCTTTAGAATAGTAATGTATCAGGAAAAACTGAAAGTAAAGTTAATCTAGAAATGAACTGGCCTCACTTGCTCCTGCCACTTTTCCACAGTCTTAATGAAGTGTGGTAAAATGGGCTGGGCAGAGCTCACGTGCAAAAGGCTTTTCCTTTGTGCCTGTTTGGTTTGTCTTCATGATTTTAAAATCATACTTTTTATTCAAATTGCAGTTAGGAAGAAAATTTTCCAAAAGTTAAAATAGGAAGCCCTTTTCTGTAACACACTAAGAGGACAACTTGATAGAAGAACATGGATGTTCTTACATGGATCCTACCAGCAGGTATCCTACCTGTGGAATGCCAGCACTTTATGGGGAGCTAAAAATGAGTGATAGGTTCCCTGTTTCAGTGAGACCTGCCCCCACATATGGTGTGACAGTGTTATCTAGGGACATTCTTTCTAGGTCTCTGTTCAAGTATTTTACTCAACTCTTACATCTTTGGCGTTGTTAGTAGCTACTAGGTTAATGTCAAGGAAGGAGAAAATGGGCTTCCTCATATAGAAAAGGAAGCTAAATGTGTCCCTATTGGATCTTTTTAGTGAGCAAACCCTGCAAATCCTTCACTGATTTGGTGAGACACAATAGCAAGTGTAATTTCATGCTGATTCGCCCCATGTAAACAAAGCTGTGCATGCAGCCTGCAATCAAGTGAGCACATGTGCACAGCTGTGTTTATCTGACACTTTGCAAATCAGGATTTTATTTCTAAATAGCATGCTGACAAGAACAAGGTCAGGGAAATCTTCCTATTAGCACTTAAAAGGAAATACATATTTTTAACATGTCACCTTCAGAGCTTTGGAGATGGTTAATTCTTATTTTTCATGACGGGATTTATGTAGGACTTATTAAATCTCTGCTTAAATTAGTCAATTTGACCCCATAGTTGGTTCTAGCTAGAAAAGGCCTTAATGGATTAACTTTTAAGAAATGAAAACCTGCCTAATGCTCACCTTAGATTTCTAAATAAAATTTTCCCAGCAAAATGTATGGCTTTGATTATGGCATCTCTAATCCATTGCTGATTGCTTTTATTTCTCATTAAGTTCCCTGGAGTTAAAAGACTATAACCGTTAATAAAGTTGAAAATTTCAAGCATGCTAGCTATCATTCATGACCGTAAAGGATATGTAAGAGGTAGTGTTGGGGATTCTCATGTGAAGACAATCTTTAATTGAATTTTCTGAATCTACTTTTGGAAAGAAAAATGGACCATGGGCTTTCAGAAGGTAGTAAAAAAGATGAATCCATTTCTAGCTGACAGCTTATCAGCAATATAGGCACTGGATGACAGGTGTAAGGACAGCTGACAGCCTGAAAGATACTTTAGAAAGCAACCTTGTTCAAGACATTCCTAATAGAATAAGAGACCATCTAGTGATATGTAAGTCACATTTGGAACACAATTGGGGATGGCTAAATCAAACTGGAGACAGCCAAGTCAGGCCTGTGGGACACAGCAGATTTCCCCATCTGCTGTCTATCTCCTTGGATGGTCCTTATTTTTAACAGATTTTAAGGGTGAAGGAAAAATAAGGATAAATGAGCATTTTAAAAAAAGGCAAACATTAAGATCTTAGTATGCCACTGCTTAAAATACAGGAGATAGTTTTCATCAATTTGGTGTGTATTTGGATAGTAGCATCTCCTGCTGTTGGTTGTACTTTGCAGAAGGCTTTCATGCTGGAGGAAGCCTGTGCTGCCTGTGCAGTGATAACTACTGACCTGATAGAGTGATGCTGCTTTAGCATTGCTCCTGGTGGTAGGAGGGGCAGCATGGCACACAATGTGTGTATAGACTTTCACTCCTGTGTAGTGGAGCTTCTGGGAGGGTGGGATCTCGTTGAGCAGGTAAAAAGCTGTGAAATGTGTATTTTGTATCACTGGTTATCATAATGCTGTCATAGCCAGCAGCCCTGATTTGTGCTACCTGTAAATCTGCCTCCAAAACTGTTGGATATATGTTGAATACATATATTCATGAATAATCAAGAACTTTTGGAAAAGCTGTGATTTATAAAATGAAAAATGGTGCTGTCGGATGTTTTTGGAAGTAGTGTGGGACTATACTAATAAAAATGTTTATAAAGCAGTGAGGAAGAAACCCAAATATTTATTATGAACTCATGGTCTTACTGAGCTCAGTTGGAGAGGCCGCCCAAAATGAGAGCCAGGAGGGCTGACAAGGAACTCTTCTGATCACACTGAAAAACAAGCTGCTGAATTATCGTAACTGTTTTATAAGGAACTTAAAAGGAACTAATAAGCAGTCTTAAAAATGAAGATGAATAGTTTGTAGAGGATTTAATGCATTCCTTCCCTTCCTCTACACACATTTGGTTAAGTGATATCTTTACATCAAGTTCTGTTTTAACTCTTTGATAAGTTGACATTCTAACAAGATAGAGGAGGTCTCTTAGACTGAAGGAGGTGGTAGCCATATGGAATGACTGGTTGCCACTTCATTACACAGGAAAATTCCCAAAAGATAAAAAGATTAAGCTCATCTACTTGTAAAAGTGAAGTGTAGGAAAATGTAAAAATCAGCAGCACTGAGAGAAATGGGTTACCAAGCAGAAAGGAGGGGTGCATTTAGCACTTGTAGCCTGGGCATGAATGTTTTTACTTCAGGCAAATACCCTTATTTTAGGTATTTAAAAGTTTCATTCATTATGTAGAGTTTTTCAGGTTGTAAGTGCTTACATCTCTCTTCTGGGTTGCTATAAAGCAAGACCTTTAAGTAGAGAAAGTCAGGCAGAGAGCTATCCTAGGTAATATTATGCAATGAAGTAGCTACATATGTTGTCCACCTGTGCTTGCTGAAGGGGAAATGAGTGAACATTTCTGTTAAGTGTTTCAGCCTACTATTGTGCTACAAATGATTTTTTGTTTTCTTTCCTTTTTTCCTCCAAAATATCTTTTTCTTGAATTAGAATTAAAGAAAGCAGACACAAGAGAAGGAATTTAATGTTTCAGTCAAAATAGTAATTCTCCAGCTCTTTCCTAGCAGGGTAGCATTGGATACATATGCAACATACTTGTGGTGAGATAATTCACAACAGCCATTTTTACCTTGTGCTGGAAAAATGTGTGCTGAAAATCAAGGATTTTTTCCTCCTGCTTCCTCCCCCGGTCAACAGAACTCAGTGCTGCTGAGAAGGGTCATGTATGGTGCCTCATCTCTCTAGGGAACACAGGTCTTGGAAAGTGCAGCTGGTCTTTGAGAGCACTTTAGCCATGCTGATAAATTTTAAGGATGTAGCCTTACAGTTTGCCAGGAATTTGGGATAAGTTAGGGAATTTATTTGAGGAAAAAGCTGAAAGTCCCTGGTTAAACTTGTTACTGTTATGTTCCTCACACAAAAATGTATGTACCAGCTTTTTCAGGGCACTTCTAGACTGTGGTAGCTCTTGAATGTAGTGCTGTAGCTGATGTACATCAGGCTCTGAGATGACGTATCTTAACCTAGCTTAATAGGTTGAGCCTGGTTTATACAGGATGAAGATGTAATTTTGTCTGTACTGGGCTCACAGGGAGGAAAAATAAACTGGCTTAAGGACTCCAAATATTGATGATGGCACTTTCCCTGGAAAGCTATTAGTACGTTTTTAAAGTTCAGTTTCAGACTTTACCAGAATGAGCACAGTATAGTGTCTCTTACTGGAAAAGCTGGAATCTTTGCCTTTTTTAATAAGGATATGACTAGCCCTACAGGTTAAACTACTGTCAGTTAAATTGGATTTCAAATATTTGCTTAAGTACTTGCTGTTTGTTATGCTTAAAGTAGCAGTCATCTCAGTAACTGCTGTAGAGGCGTATGAATTGTTGAACTGCATTCCAGCAAATTAAGCTGGCCCTGAAATGTCAGAGTGATGCCAAAACAAAGTTCCAGCTTCATTCTGGAGAAGTTAGCTTTTTGGATGAAGCTAAGATATTCCTTGACACAGAATGGAAAATTTCTGGAAGGCAGCAGGAACAGTGTGCAGCCTCCAGCTTACTGGAAGCTTGAGGAAGCTCCTGTGACCTTGGTTTGTATCTCCTCTATTCATGTCCTTGGCCAAAGTTTGTTTTTTTCTGATGTACTTCTGTTCCTGCCCTTTCTGCCATTCTTCCCTTGTTCTTGCCCTTTTTCCACTCCCAACAGTGGAGGCCAACTGCCTGGGACATCCCTACAGTGGATTAAAGGCACAGCCTTGGTCTTCAGATGGCTTAGAAACTTCACCCTTCCTGTCTCACAGCAAGTTTTCAATGGTGTGGAGAATAGCAGGTCAATTCTGTTATCTTGGCTGTGTGGCGTAATTCCCCCCTTAAAAGAACATCAGCCAGGGATGAACATAGAGTCATAGAATGCTTAAGGTTGGAAGGGACCTCTAGAGATCATCTAGTCCAACCCCCCCTGCCCACGCAGGGTCACCTAGAGCAGGTGGCTCAGGACTGCGTCCAAGCGGGTTGGGAAGATCTCCAGAGAAGGAGACTCCACAACCACAACCTCTCTGAGCAGCCTGTTCCAGGGCTCTGTCACCCTCACTGTCAAGAAATTTTTCCTTAACTTCCCGTGGAACTTCTGGTGCTTCAGTTTGTGGCTGTTTCCTCTAGTCCTATCAGTGGCCACCACTGAGAAGAGGCCGCCCCATCCTCCTCACTGCCTCCCTTGAGGTACTTAGAGACACTAATGAGGTCTCCCCTCAGCCTTCTCTTCTCCAGGCTGAACAGGCCCAGCTCTCTCAGTCTTTCCTCATAGGGCAGATGTTGCAGGCCCCTGATCATCCTTGTAGCCCTCCTTTTTTCGCCATTCCACTACTGACCTTAGAGGGCTGTGTGCTGATGGATTTCCCACATCTCTCTGGATCAGAGTATAATCTCATTTAAAAAGTCTGTGCAAAAGGAATATGTCTGGATTTATGAGAAGGGGAAAATCCCCCTTTGTTCAGAATCCTTGCTCTAAAACAAGCACTGTGATCTCAGAACAACAGTTAAAATTTTAGTGCTATGCTAGAGAAATATTTTACCAGCTTTGTTCTTGAAACTGTTCAACTCAGTTTTAAAAATAATTCAGGTTGAGTAGATTAGAGTCTAGGCAACTTCAGCTATGCAGTTTAAGTTCTGGGCAGATTTTATAAGAATAGAAAGTAGTTTTAAAATGCAAAAGCTTAAGCAAGTTAAAGTATAGGCACCTGTTACCTAACAATTGAGAAATCCTTCCTGCATGTCACCTGGTAACTTAAGATACTGTAGTTGATATCTATTGAACTTTGCAGCTGTGCAGTATATCCTGTCAGTCAAGGACCTGCATTTTAATTACAATTGCATAAGGTCTTAAGGTATATTGTAATGGGGGTGGGAGGGGTAATACAACAAGGCAGGAGGCAAAGTAATTTTTGCCAAAGCAGAAGATCAGCAGCATGCAGGGAAAGAGCCATAGTGCTCTAGGGCATGTTAAGGGGAGCTGGGGGTGGTTTTCCATTGGCCCCACTATTTGTTGCTGACAAACTATGTTTCATTAGGTTAGCTGTGGCAAACTGGGCAGATGCTGCAAGGACTTGACTGTACTGTCTCTATTTTTAATGGGAATACTAGCAGTTGTAAAAGCTTTTTAGTGATGTTTGCTCCTCTTTGCCTCACCTTGTATTGTCAAGTGTATGAAAAATGCCAGAGTGAACTTTGAAGGTACATAGTTAATGGGGAAAGAAAAGGATTAATGGAGCCCATGCAGACCTCTCTAACATACTGGTAAAAACACAGCAAATATCACAAGTTGTCATCACTCCGTTTGCAGAGAGAAGTACATAAGAGTCCATTCTAATTTTTAAGATAGACTACTGTGTTTTCTTGCAGCTGATTGACAAACATGGAAGTACAGGTCAAATATAGGAAAAAGATAGGAGCCATCAGAGAAAGTTATTAAAATAGCTTTCTCTGATACTGCAAATTTTTGTTGCAATCTAAAGAAAGGTAAAACAAAATTAGACCTCATTGCTGAGGCAGAGGTCAAATTTGAAAATGTTTTCCTTATTCCTTAAACCTTGTTAAACCCAAACAAATGAATCCTGCTTCCCTTCATTCCAGGAGGTTGCCCACAAATATGTAGGTTTGTGTAGGAGTAAAACCAGTGAAAAAGCAAAATTGCTGCCTTGGATCAGTATTTGATTCTGTGTGACCAGTAACAGATCAATTGAGCCTGCAGAGCAGTCGGTGAAGAATTAAATGCAGTAAGTGTCCAGAACTGGCTTAAGCATGCCCAAGTGCTACACAGTGTGAAATAGCCCAGCTTTCTTATCTGCAAATCCCAGAATTTAATAAAAAGATTCCAATGTGGGTTAAAATCAAAAATCTCCATGAAAATCAGGGAGGCAGGAGAAGGGAAAAGATTATGCTGAAGTGTCAGTCATATGATACTGAAAGAGTTCTAGTAGCAGCAGTAATATTACTGGTTAATCCTAATTCCATCTTCTCTTGAAAACCATGAGGAGTCATTTATTATAATGCGGATCTCTGTATGCTGCCATAAACTGTAGAAGTAGCTAAAATGAAAATACTGGCCTGTCAAGAAGCAATGAATTAAACTTTAGTTCAACTTTTTATGAAATTTTAACTTTCCATTACCAGGGACTTGTTAAAAATGGGAAGATATTCTTTAGAAAGCTCTAGTAGAAAACAGTGAGGAGAAGAAAGCACCCAGGAGATGGAGACTTAGATTTTTTTTCTTTTCAAAACCTCAGGTGACAAAGATGAGCAAGAACAGGTTACCACAAGGAAAGTTCAGGTGTCTCATGCCACAGGAATCACTATTTGCCAGTAACTGGCAATATTCTGTAATATTTTCATATTTGAGTTAAATGGAAAGAGTCTTAGAAAAATGTTAATAAAATTTGCATATATAATGTAGTAAAGGTATTAAAGGTATTGGTGTAGGTTATAGGTTCTGATTTCATTATGTGTAATCTAGATTTTTATAAATTAACCCAATAATGTACTGCCTACAAATACAGTCTCTGGCACTTACCAGTTTAAGACAATTGCTAAACCTACTGTTCTTCTAAACAAGATAGGAAAAGTCCTGAGAAGGGACCTAGAAGAGACCTTAATAAGCAATATCTATAAGTAGGCAGAGCATCTGAGTTCAGTTTTCCCCAGTATGACTAGAATAATTATTATTCATTTTATATAATTTACTCTTAATGCTGTTTAGAATGAAGCTTGCTTTCATTTTAGTTTAATCTGTGGTTCAGCAGAGAATACCTTTGGGCTTTGTTCCAGGCATCAGTCTGTCCCTTAATGTGTATCTAGTGCCAGAATTTCTCAGAGCAGGATTAAGAAGTGGATTGGTTTGGCTGCTTAGATCTTTCTAATTTAAGAATTGGAATGATATTGCATATTGTTTTTTGCTGAAAGCTTCTATTCAAGCAAGTCGCCAGCATGTTAAAGCTTCTCTAATTTATTTGCTGGAGAAAATGACCCTTACCAGTTTTTCTTAGTTATGGTTAAAGAAAACAAGCAAGGTTTCCAATTAGAAATTCAGCTTTTTCATTAACGGGAAGACATTTGTTAGTTCTGTTAGTGGAAGAGCAAAAGCAACCCTGTAGTTATTTTAGGGAATAAGGTTAAAGAATCACAGGTCACATGATACATCTAAAATGCAAAGTTTATTTTGAAATGTTTTAAAACCAAGGTGTGTTTTGGGGGTGGGAGGGGAGGAGAGGGTGAGGAAGGTGTGGGACTTGTGCTTTAGTCCTGTTTTAATGTTACTCAACTGCAGGATATAACTTAGCAGAGGGAATTGTTCTCAGTGCATCCTACTTTTTACAACTACTGTGGTAGTGCAAAGCCCACCTTGCAGTAGTTCTATGTCAGAAATTTCCTCTGAAAATATATTGCTCAATTTCTTGAATAGAGAGTGGTTACAGACTGGTTCTATGTGCCAGTGATTTGATTGGGAAGAATAGTTGGGTGGGCTTTATCAACAGAGGCCTACTTGTCAAACTTTAAATCCATTAACAGCGTTCAAATTGTCTTTGTATTTCTACCACATGACAGAGAATCCAATTTAGTGCCTTTTATATCACCTTCTTGTCTTCATTTATTAAAAAGCTGGAAGGCTGCCATTGTGCATGTTGGAAAAAATCAAAGTAAACCAATGAATCCTATCAAATGCTTGGCTCAAACTCATTCTGGAGAGTTAGCAACTCCGTTTATGTCTTAACTGTTGGCACTGACTAAAATTCTGCTTTGGTTTTTTTTTGTTGTTTTTTTGCTGAAAACATAAAGCAGGTCCCATCTAAACTACTGTTCAGCTTCCTTCTTTGTAATTTCTGGCACTAGTCCTACTTCTAGCTTCTACATAGCTGTTAACTGTTACACGTATGCCAATGAGTTTTGCGCTGAGGATTGATAACAAAGCTCTGGTCTAGCAAGTTTTCCTGTCCTCAATTCTGTCTTGTACTGGCTGTATCAGGCCCGTGTTTCTGACTAGAAGGGGAAGCAGTTGATATCTGCAGATGTACTGAGGAAACTTCAAAACACTGGTGAAAAGACAGTTCATTTCATGTACTTATTGAAGGTCACTGGCATAACTGCTGTGGAGGCTTGTGCTTCTCTTTTGGCTTTCATTCCAAATCAGTGCTACTTCAGAGTTGGTGTCCTTGAGGAAGATGTGTATTTGTGGGAGGTGGCAAGTGGCATCACAGCAGATATTCTAAACATGTACTAAGTGGTACCAAAGTAGACAACAATATTGCTGCAATCTGAGTTGTGCCCTGGCTATTCCTCAGCCATGGTCAGATGCGATGGAGGTGGGGATGGTCTGTCCTGACAGTGCACAGGGGTGCCCGACCAGGGCAGCCTTCACCCCCTTCTTGCTGCTGGCATTCACGGCCCCAGCACAGTTCTAGAGCAGAGTCACCATGTGTGAAGTTAGTGGGCATCTTGTCATCCTGGTGTCTTTTTCTGGGATTAGAGTCCTGTTCCTAAGTGCTGTATGGGAAGGGAGAGGGTCAGGTTTCCCCCTATCTTAAATTAAATCTATAAGAGCTTCTATATCAGCTAGGGGAACTAGAGAGTTAGTGATGCTTTTGAAATGGAATTGAATGATGAAAGGTAATGAAACCATTAGGGTTGGAGAATTCAGAACTGTTCAATGAATCAGGATCCTGGGAGTGCTGAGACTCAATTTTGCTGTAAATACCTGCATCTTTCTTATTGATGTAAAGATGATTGATAACAGTTCATGTCCTGGGCCTGGAAAAAATGATTTAGGAATATGGCCTCATTGCACAAGAGCTTCAGAATTTTTCCTTTATTTTGCTCCTTGTTATGGGCTAGCAAAGTGAGTTAGGTACCAAGTAACAGATGTAGTTATGCTCTGTAGATCTGAGATCGTGTCTGTTGTAGGAGGAGTGGAGTGGGAGGTTTAATGTCCCTTTCAATTTCATGGTATCCAGCACTGAAATCTGGGTGCTTTACACTCATGAGCACAGTGAAAACTTGGAAATGTAGGGATAATTTTACTGTTGCTATATTTGACATGTAACCTTTAAATATGAATCGAGCAATTAAAGTGGTAAAAATGAAAGTGTCAGATTAGATCCCCTGTGCCAGCATGCACAGGTCTTTATGTTCTCAGAGACTTTAGATAAGGTTCTAGTATTACTAAGTATTTTTATTTTTTATCACCATAGTATTAGACTGCTTCTACACTTGTTTGTTTATAATATCTTGAGCAGACTTTTCTCTTTGCAAGTTAAATCAGACTTTTCCAATGTTCTTTTAAATGCAGTTTAGGACAATAGCTGCTGTGTGTTTGTTGCTGCCCATGACGTGGTTCTGTATGCAAGCACCACTCAGCTAGGGTGTCAGATCAGCCAGGACCTAGCGTCATGTAAACACTGCATGAAAGGTAAAATACGTTAAACAAACAAAAACCTCATTAAAGACTAAGCTTTGCAAAGAAGAAGCTAGCAGCATATTGAGTTTAAGTGTTTAAGAGTCCCGTAATGTAGTGCTGTTAATATACCTAGTTGGGGGCGTGGGGGGAAGGCTCTGCAATGGCCCATGGGGCAGTATTGTAACATATTACTTGGGCATTTAATTATATCCTGTTAACCATCAAGCTGTTTGAATTTGTGATTCTACAAAGTGCCTCCAGCATTCCTGAAACAGCTTTGAAGATTTCTCCCTGTCCAATAATCTGTCAATTTAATTAGTACACAAGATGGCTGATGAGATGAGCAAATAACCTTCCCAAATAACTGGCATGCCAGTTCTGCAGGAACAAAATCCTCATACTCCACCTCCCTGTTCTTTACTGAAAAACCAAAAATATGAACTCTGTTTCTCAGTTTAAAAGAACAAGAGAGAAAAAATACAAATATAGGTGGTTGTGCTGCAAGACTGTTTCAGGACATGAAGTGAAATATTACAGTCATTTAGATATTGATGGAAAGCTAGTTTTGATTATATGACTAATGCATTAATTATATGACTAACTGCATGAAGAACTCCAGAATGTTTGCCCTTAGTTTTGAGTAGTCTAGGCATTTTTAATGTATGTTTGCACTTTCTGTATTTTACTTTCATTAAAGCATGGTCTTAAATGTGCATGCAACAGGGATTAGAATTGTTGTCTGACTTCCAGAATAGTTCTTGCCAATAAACCGTGTGGCTTACAGTTATTATTGTGCTCAAATATTGCTTTTGCCTATGGTGAAATTTCAAGATGCCTCCTTCGTGCTTAGAGGTGAGTTCAACTGCAGCCTGAGGTATATGAGCAAAGCAAGATGGCTAAGTATAACTTAAGAGCATATGTGCATCTCTAGGTATTTGAGCTGTCTTTTGTGAAAAGTTTTTTTCCAATAAACTTTGGGAACATAGGACACCTCATGTTCATTTAAGGGTTTTTTCCACTTTCAGTGTTTAGTTATGTACAGTTGAATTGATCTGAAGATTGATCTAGCTACAGAGAACATCCCAGACCCACTATTCACTGTTTCTATCTTTTTTCATTTCTTGTTCTCATCAGTACAACAGCCCTGCAGCTGAGGTTTCTGGCTGCTGTATACCTGTTCCTGTCTGCTGTTTTCTAGTATCTGTCTGGGCTTCTGCCCCACAGACTTGGCAGTCTTTCTGGCTTTACCCATTTTCATGTTTGAAGCAGCAAAATTTTGCCCTATAACAGATCCTTCTGTTAGAGGAAAATGATAGGTTAATGAATGTTTTGATATTCAGTTGTTGCCCATTTTCTTATGAGTTGATCTGTAAAAAGCTGCAGAGATTTTGGTCATGGAGGGTCTCATCTGAGGTTCTTGTAACAGCTAGTCCATCATGGGTTGTGGTGCTTCAGCCATTGTAACATCTTACAGTGCTGCATTGGCCTGAAGGAGACTGCCATGGAACCTCACTTACTGGTCTTCCTCTGGCTGGCCCTTGTTGTTGCTTCCTCCTCTCCTTCCCAATCCACCAAATGTTTGAGCAGTTGTTGGAAGGCAAAGTTCATCTGTCATTTCTTTGGCTTGGGATGATAACTCTACAAGTGTCCAATCAAAAGTTTTTTTAGCACAGTAAGAAAAGAACAGCACACAATGGTTTTATTTGCCACCTCAGTGGCAGAGAGGAGAATTGATAAATTCAAGTGCATCAGCTTGGATTTTTTCCCCTCAATCTCCCAGGAACAAGTGCAACAGTATTAGACCTGTCAAGAGATGGCCAGGCAAACAAGGAGATCACTCATCAGTCTTGGTGACAAGATTCTGAATCTGACAGCAAAGCAACATGAGAAATAAGGATGACTTGATAATGGAAGTGCATAAGCAGCACTCCAGGCCATCAGAAAAGCACACGGGAATGGGAATGAGCTGCTGTCACCATCTCCTCCATGGTGATGAGAAAAGGGGGGGGAATTAGAGTTTCTTTATGACAGGTTTGAGAATCTTTTGCAGGCTATGAGCTGCAGAGTCAAATCCATAGGAAATGAGAGCCCTGTGAAATCGCCTTGATGTTACCTTATGCTAGAAAATATTTGGGACACTTCCTGGAAGAATTAAAATTACATGGGCTACAGACTACCCAGTAGTATGGACTTCAATATATGTCTAATCTTCTGAATTCCAGATGCAAATTCACCAGCTTGCCAAGACTCCAGCTAGCATTTATATGTCATTTGGCCAGGCAATGAGCTAACACTTTTACCATCAGATAATTCCTTTTAAGTGTGAAGAAATGAATCATTTTAAAGTTGCACAGTTAGATATGACAGCTGTATGAAACTTGAACAAAAGTGGTGCTGTCCCATCAGAATGCAGATTCCACAGGATCTTTTTAAGAGACCATGGTGTAGTCTTTGCCATATCTGATTGGTTATAATATCAAACAGGTATATAGGGGACTTGTCATGGAATGAGTGGTGGTAGGGGTGAGTGACCCAATGCGCTTCGCTTGCGCAGAAGAAATAGTAATAGTTTTATTGATAGGGACAATGTTTTCATGAGACTCTATGGCAAGGTCACTTACTATTTACTTCATGGGGGACTAGAAATACATAGAATTATCAAGGAGTGGATAGAATTATAGATAGAATACAGAGAATTATCCTGTTGAGTCACGGGTTTCAGATTGGATCCCCTTTTTTTCCAAGCTACTCCTGAGAGGAGTCTGGGTGTGGCTGGATGCAGTCCTAGTCCCAGACCTGGTCAGCTGTTTCTGACTATTGGATTTTGTGCACAATTATGTCAGCAAAGTTTACAAGCTCAAAAAGAGAGTGCGTGCTAGTCACTTACCACGAATCTGTTGTGGGAAGGATATCCCTCAATTCCAATGAGCCTCCCTAAGAGGCATCCCTGCTCAAGGGCAGATCCTGGTGCGCAGCCTGCTGTGATGCAAGGAGAGCTCCATGGGCTCTCGGGCTGTCCCTGTAGTTATGGGATAAGGTGATTGACTTCTAGTCATTCTTTCATTTCAGAAATGACTGTTGGCTGATGTATGCACAATTAGCCTTATCTCCCCATCAGAATGTAGCCATCAGGACTGTTACTGATGGTTAATGTCTGAGGGGGGGAAGAGATGTGGGGGCAACTACCAGGATCAGATAATGTCACTGGTGGTTAACACCTGAACAGGGCTAAGTGTGAAAAGTCAGGCTGAGCTGGGGAAGGAGCACATCTGTCAACTTAAGAGCTTCTTAGGCTGGTTCAGGAGCAATCTGATAGTGAAAAACTCTGGAGCAAGGACTCCAATGTTTCTTGCTATGAAAGGAACCAGTGCCCATCAAAGTACACCTGCATATACGCTCTGCCACTGCTAACAGCACAGTTCACACTTTACGCAGGATGAGAGCATCACTTAAATCAGTTACTCATTTATGTTCTAGTCCTCAAAGTCACTGCTGGTGTTTCCACAAGTTGAAGACCATGTGGCTGAGGATTGCTTCACCCTGAAGCAATGACTACGAAGGCTGGCTTTGACTGCCCCATTCACAAGGATTGTTGCAAATCTTTCAAAGGTGCCAAAAACTCCCTGCATCTTTGGGTGCTTTCTGACAAATGTGTGTTTAATGAAAAAGCCAACATATTTGTGATGTGGAATCTTTAGGAAGTAAGTGGCAGCAGAGCTGGATTCAGCAGGCTCTGTGTGTTAAGTAGTGCAATGCGGGCAATGGCGCTGGTAGCAATACTGCAATATGAGTGAATTAAGAAGAAAACTTATACAGTGTCCTCCTTTTTTAACATGATTGTAAAACACCTGCTCTGTGTTTTGATGCCTGAAAAGAGATGTTTTCTATTGCCTTCAAGTTGCATGTGTGTTATTGGTTTATCTTGTTTATGCCTATTCTCCACTTAGAAACTTCTTGTAGCTGTTATCTCAGGCTGGAGAGAGCATTGCTGAAAGCTACAGGATCTGCTAGAACACCAGCACATATGTTTGGAGGGGAATGAGGGAGAGATGTTCATGTTTTCTAGCGTCAGGTTTCTTGACAATTCTCTACTTAGGCTTCTTTCAGCAATCAGTGCTCACAGTGATTTCAAGGACCAGTGTTTCATTGTCTGGATTTTTCTTTCTCTTTCTTCCCAAAACAGAAATGAAGAGTTCCATAATTCTTTATTGCAAGTAACTCTCTAAACTGCTTGTGAAAAGATGCAAGTCAATGTGCAATGTTAAATGTGCCATAAGGGGAAGTAAGTGGGGTGTAGTATTATCCTATTCTGTGTTTCTTTTATGAATTTCCTAGGAACATTCCAGTTTTTGATGTCTCAGAATAACAGTTATTTTGGCTATGACTGCGAAGCCTTCTATGGGAAATGCAGACTTCACCTATTTTAGAGATAAGGCTACAACATCACTGCCAGCAGCAAAGCTCACTTGAAGGTTTGCTGTTCACACCTGGCATTCTGCTAATGTGGCAATCTCAGCCAGAGGAGTGGGTATTTTTCACATGTTAGGCCAGCACAGAGATGGCAAAATGTTGTAGTATTGACTTAGTACACTGCAGTGATGTTGTTGATGTGGGTCATTAGTTGCCACTCTAATATTGCTGTTTTCCAAAAGTAGAACATTCCGTAAGTCAGCAAAGCTGGGAAGCCTCTGGCCATTTCTAACCTGCTTTTCTGTGTACATCAAAACGTAAGAATTTGAAGTACAATGTTTTTTAAAGAAGTACCATGTCCCGTCTCTGTTGGAAAAGAACGTTTTTGAAAGAGCAAGTAAATGAGCAACATATACACTTAGATATAACTTTTTTCCCACCATAGCTTTGTTTCAGAAAGTACTTTAAATCACATCTAAGGGAATACTGTCAAGACAACCAGTTTTATTTAGTTAGATTAATTCCATTTTAATATTTCCATTAGCCATTTTAAACTTGGCACTGCAAAGTAATAAAATCCTCCAAATATTGACAGATAGAAAAGTAAATGCCACCCTGCCATGACAATCTGTTTTTCAGCCAACTTCCTAGAGATAGAAGGGCTGCTATCATAATTTATTTATATATTAATAAGATATGTGATTTTTATCACTTGTTATTCCCATCTATCAATTAAGGCAAAGCCGATAAAATCTTGACTAAGTCAACATCTTTGTTTGTTAACTTTTGGAAATTCATAGCTAAAATTCATTCTGGTTTGCAGACTGGGAAGGAGAGGACATAGCTTGTTGTAGAGCATGACAGTCAAACCTGCAAGGTAACGCCCAGGGGAGGGGTGGTGAGGGCGTTAAGGCACTGCAGCAGAGCCCTGGCTGAGCCTGCTTGGCTACTGGAGGTGCTCTATGCTCTGAGCCTGGTGAGTGCTCTCCTTGTGCTTAGCCCTGGCGCTATGGCACCGTTAGCGGCAGATACTGGTATGCTCTGCAGTCTAGTTAGGCTTATGGCAAATGCTAGAAGGTAGTATAGTCTAGTTAGGTTTTATATTTGTAACCTATGTGTGAGAGTTGGTGTATTCTGGACTTGAGAAAATAGCGAAGTCAATGAAGCAGGAAGTGAAATCTAAGAAATCTTAGGTGAAACCTAAGAAATACAAATCTCTGCAGCCAGTGGTCTTACATGCTGTCTCAGTAACTTTCATCCACAAAATGACACTAACACTTGGAAATGCTAATGTGAGGGTCAAGTGACCATTTATGTAGAAAGACAAAATCCTGCGCGTTTCTACAGGATGTCTTTACAGTTACTATGAATTTAATCCTTGGTTGCTAGATTTTGCATCAGACTTAGTATTTAAATAATAGTTATGTTGCTTACACATGGCATGGCAATACTTTGTTGTAAATATTTGAAAGGTAGAACACATCTGTTTAATTGCATTTCCCTTTCACAGAATGGTCCATCTGGATCCAGAGCTAGCACTTCAGCTGATGTCAGTACAGCTCCAGAGAGTCTTGATCAGCTGAGAAATTGCCCTCTTTAGTTACAGTGCTTGCCTGAGTATCACAGTAATGAGAATTTACCATAATGCTTTAGAAGTTTTCTACTATATGACTGCATAAAGAGGCAGCTAGGCCCTGATAAGAGCACATTTCAGAAAAAAACAATCTAGAGCATATATGGAAAGAACACATTTCCTGGTTTTCCAGCTGTGACCTCAGCGTGCTCGGCAATGTTAGGAATGCAGCTGATCACATGAGCTTTGAGTAGCAAGTTTGTTTTGCGAAATGCCACTGTGCCATGCTTTTGAGGAAGAGAGGAATCGCCGTTTAATATGATTGCCCAGGCACAAACAGCAAAGTCTCTCTCTATGTGTTAATAAAGTCTGGTGAAGAATTTTTTTTAAAACGTCGTTACCTGAAGAAAATCCATATACTTCAGTGTCTGGAAAGATAGGCATATGTCCTGTGAGAAGAAACCTTGCTACTCAAGGTGAAGAGTTTGAATATAAATGGATTTCTGGGATAAACCATACAGGATATTTATACAGTCTGTAGTTGAACAAAACCCCTTGTCACAGCTGAATTCCAGATTCAGCAAGAATGGATGTGCATCTGAAAAGGATGGCTTTTTTTAAGCATGTATCTTCACTGCTGGGCCATCAATTTAATAGGAGTGAAACTGGGATGTTACTGAAACAGAAGTTGTTTGTTATAGAAAATTTTAGAACTGTTGCTATTTTTACCAGTTCATATCCAGCCTTTTAGGCTATATATTAAGCTATAAAGTATTAGTATTTCATTATTAAAGTATGAATTATTATCTTAGTATCAAGATATATATTCATTTTAAAAGTACCAGATACAAGTTTGGCAACACATTTGGCACTGTTAGAATTCAGCAAGGCTTTTGACACTGTCCCTCACAACATCTTCTTGAGCAAGCTCTGAAAGTGTGGGTTAGATGAGTGGATGGTGAGGTGGATTAGCAACTGGCTTGATGGCAGGTCCCAGAGGGTGCTGATCAGCGGTGCAGAGTCTAGTCGGCAGTTAGCAGTGTCCCCTAGGGGCCAGGCCTCTGTCCAGTCCCCTTCAGTTTATTCATCAATGACCTGGATGAAGGGATGCAGTGCTCCCTCAGCAAGTTGGCTGATGATACCAAACTGGGAGGAGTAGCTGATACCCCAGAGGGCTGCGCTGCCATCCAGAGGGACCTGGACACAATGGACAACTGGGCGGTGAGAAACCTTACGAAATTCAACAAGGGCAAGTGCTGCAAGGTCCTGCACCTGGGCAGGAATAACCCCAGTCACCAGTACAGACTGGGGACTGACCTTCTGGAAAGCAGCACTGCAGAGAGGGACCTGGGCGTCACACGGTGGATGACAAGTTGACCATGAGGCAGCAGTGCCCTCGTGGCCAAGAAGCCACGAGGGGGATCCTGCCCCTCTACTCAGCGCTGGTGAGGTCACACCTGGAGTACTGTGTCCAGTTCTGGACTCCCCAGTACAAGAGGGATGTGGAGCTGCTGGAGAGAGTCCAGCGCAGGGCTACGAGGATGATCCGGGGCCTGGAATATCTGCCCTATGAGGAAAGACTGAGAGAGCTGGGCCTGTTCAGCCTGGAGAAGAGAAGGCTGAGAGGAGACCTGAGCAGTGTCTATAAGGACCTCAAGGGAGGCAGTGAGGAGGATGGGGCGGCCTCTTTTCAGTGGTGGCCACCAATAGGACTAGAGGTAATGGCCACAAACTGAAACACCAAAAGTTCCACAGGAACTCAAGGAGAAAATCTTGACAGCGAGGGTGACAGAGCCCTGGCACAGGCTGCCCAGAGCGGTTGTGGAGTCTCCTTCTCTGGAGATCTTCAAGACCCGCTTGGACGCAGTCCTGAGCCACAGGCTATAGGTGACCCTGCGTGTGCAGGGGGGGTTGGACTAGATGATCTCTAGAGGTCCCTTCCAACCTTAAGCATTCTATGATTCCTCATTATAAGCACAGTCTCCAGATGTTGCATTTGATGCTGCTATTCACTGTATAGTAGCTTTTAAGTCCTCCTCAAGTTAGCTGTAAAAGATCCAAAGGATTCATGTACAAAGGGAAGAAAAGGCGTAAATGTGTTCTGTGGGTTTGTTATCGACTCACTGGATCCCTAAATTTGCTCTACGGGCCCTGCTGACATCATTTACAGCATTAATGAAGCTCTTTAACCTGCAAATCCCTCAGCTAGTGAAATCAAGCTATGTTTTCTCAACCAGAATAGAAGTTCATAAAGCTGCTGTTTTGTAATTTACTGTTCAGCTACAGTAGCTCAAATGGCTGTAGAACTGTAAAATGTAAAGTATGGCCTAGGTTTAAAAAAAAACAAAGAGTGCCTGAAGTGTTAATCTGATAATTGTGTGGTTCACCTGGGTACTGGAACACAACAGGGCATGTGTTACTCCATCCTGAACAGGCCACCTCGGAGGGCCCTTCCACTGCCCAAGAAGCACAACAGTGTTCAGTAAAGTGCACACAAAGGGCTTTGCTGCACATGTCACGTGGGTCTTTCCAAGCTGTTTCCATTCAAAGAGATGGAGTGTTTGATTTGAAATATATTTTCAATAGACACAAATCTTTTATTATAGCTTTATACAGGGGCATAGTATATATGAGAAATTGAATGAAGCAGAAACTTCAAATGCTACCCTAAGTAATATGACTCTAAATACAAAAAAAAAAAAAAAAAGAAAAAAAGAAAAAAATACTTAAGAAATAAGGCATTTATTAACTGAATTGCTTTGGTTAGGATAAAGGTAAGAATTACTTGCCATAGCTAAAAAAGACATTAGATATTTCCCATTAATTTAACTGAAAAGACCTCTACTCTGACATCTGTCTAATACTGAAGTTCTGGTAGTAGTGTAGCTGTAAGAGATTGGTAGCATGGGTAAATATTTCCAATGTCTTGGTGTGTCTTAATATCCTGAGTCCACACTGTTATTTATATGAGCACCACTGAGCAAGTGGCTGATACTTTTGGGGTTTAGTATAAATCAATAATCAGGATTCAAGATTCATCGATTTAAACAGCGCTTCCCTCCTGCAAAATATTGAATGTGTGTTCTTAGAACCCAGGTGCCTAAGTAATCTTTTTTGCTTTTCTTTCTCACGCTTAGTCTGCTGTTAGCCTCCTCTTTTTTTGTTTTTGGGAAATTAATGCTGTTTTTACTTTTCTGCATAAGTTTTTTTCCTGTATCCCACTGCAAATACCTAGCATAGCTGAAGGTCTACTGTGCTTCAGGGCAAGGCAGATGCTGTAACGGATGAGACAATTCCCTCAAAGTATCCAAGTCGGGTATTATATGATGCCTTTCTAATGTGATATTACAGAGAGAAGATGAGAAACTTGTATTGGAAAGTGTCTGCGATGTGAGTGGTAGCTGGAAGGCATCCTGCTGTAAACCAGTTGTAGACCTCAAAGTCTGTCATTGGTCTGAAAACAAGACTGGAGTCTAAAATAGGCAGCCACATCTTTTATGTGAAAACCTCTGTCCTCTTTACTCTCCTTATAGCACTGTTGCTATAAGTTGACCAAAGACGTTTTTAATTTGTAGTGCTGAATTTGAAGCTTGGCCTATTATTTTCTAATGGTATGATTACTATACCATAATTGCACAGCTGTTACTTGCCATTAGCCTTGCACATTGCTCACTACTTGTAATGGAATCTTCTAATTGAATAACAAGGCACAACAAGACTAAGTACTTGCTGGCAAACTGTAAAAGCTGTGATCGCTGGGCTGTTGTGATCCCAAGATGAATGATGTTCTCCGGGGTTGGTCTGATGCTGTTAGAAGATAACTGTGAGAACTCTGGCAAGAGGACTTTAGTTCATGCTGCCGAGCAGCTTAAATGGAATACTAAACTGTAAAACAAACTTTCGCAACAACGTTTTGTGAAGGCAGCTAGGGTGACTTTAAGGCAAAGAATTTGTCCTAGGACTCATAGCAGTTGGGTAAAGCTTCAGCAGTTCAAAAGAACAACCCAGGGTTCAGAAGACTGCCAGGGCAGGTATGTGATGTGGGTTCAGTGTGCTTTTGGCAGAATTAATATCTGTTCTGTAGCTTATTTTGTACCAGCAGGACTCGACTTTTCAGTGAAAGTCCATTGACCGTATCATTTATTTTACTGTGATATCTAGGATCTTGACAAACCTATTATTGTGCCAAACTCTTCTCAAAACAGAGTGAGAGAATGGCTTGGACTGTGATTTGTATCACCTCTTATGAACAGCCACTTGTTTTACTGTTATTGCATTAGGGATTTCTCCAGTTGCAGGCCTGTTCTTCACGGGGGAAAAATGAGAATAGCTTTTGTTATGTCCCTATACAGCTGCAAGGAGGCAAGCCAAGAGCTCAGGAAGAGAGGCAGCTTTAGTCCCTCCCATCCTCAGCATAAGTGGAAAACATATTCTGAGAGGATATGCAGACAACTAGGGAGTCAGTGTGTCTGATCACCTTGAAATGCTCACCAACAAATATCCTAGAAATGGGACTGTGTTCCTGCACTGAATAACTATCTCCTTTGTGATGAGACCCTTGCAAGCCAAATGGAACTTGTGTGCTACTGTACTCTGGTGTGAAACTATTTTCAGAGTGATGAAGTAATTTGCTCATCACGTATCTAGCTCTTCGACCAGGGATTTACATTTATGCTGTAATATGCCTGGGGATGTAACTGTCACCAGGAATTCTAGTTGCAAATAATTTGGCAACTGGTGTTAAAGCGTTCAGCTCTCTAGTGACAGCAGAACCTATGGTGCCATTATCAGAGCTTTTACAATCACAAGAGTATCATCTGTTCTGTGATAACTTGCATGGTATTTGTGGTCATCAGCCACTATACACATCCAGATTTCACATATTTACAGTAAAGATTGTGTCAAAATCCATCTAACTCAATTTGATCAAAAAAAAGCATCAGTCTGATTTTTAAAAAAGTCTTATTCTGTAAGGCCCTGGACAAAAGAGAGGCCTAGATGAACTGGAAAAAGAAGTTTCAGCTCTGCTCAGTGTCCTAGGCTGGTCTTTGGATAAAGGTTGGTTCATATTCTCATCCGCGAAATGGAGGTAGCTGCGCCTGCACTCAGTGCTGACCTTGAGGGAGGTATTCTTTCTGATTAGAGCTCTTAGGGCTCCTCGCACAATGTGTGTTATGACTATCAACAGGTCCTCATTGTGCTCGTTATTTGCTAAAAATGGTATGTCTGCTGAAGTTTGGCTATTCCTGGTAGGTGTTAGTTTAGCTCATGTTCAATGCAGACAATAGTGACAGGCAGAAAATAGCTGGACTCTTTTACTTTTTGGAAGTGTGTTATTGATTTTTTTCTTAGCGGTTTGTGTGCACTGATGCCAGACTTAATTAAGAAATAGTTCTGAATGGCATTTTGGAATTCGTGCTTATAAATAAGTGATCTGTTCAACCATTCAAAAAGGGGAGGAAGTTGCACTGAAACGGCAGAGCAAGGATGTGAAAAATAAGGGAATATAACTGTGTATTGGACAATATATTTCCTCTTAGCAGCATCTACCTGCCCTGCAGGAAGCAAGGGCAGAGGCACAAAGCATCCCAGTTTTCCTTCTTCCTTCAGGCAGTTCTCAGGCTTTGCCAACACCAACCTCAGTTTTCTCAAACTGCAACCTTTCCGTGCTGTCTGGATGATGTGAGCAGGTAGCCCTGGCCAGAGCTGTTTGTGCCAGACCTTGGCAAGCTGCTAGGCCTCTGTCCAAACCCTGCTGAAGTCACAAGGAAACTTTTCACTGAAGTCTATGAGGCCTCAATGGGGAGGTTTTCTTAAAAGATCTCTTTTTCATAGATGCCTAAACTAAACAGATAGCACCCATGGCACTGGCCAAACATTAGAATTTTGGTATCAGTAAATTATTTGTCAGTTAACTTGAGTGGGGAGAAATCATTATTTCTCTGTTTTGTTAGTATTAGAGATTTGATCTAAAGCTCATTTACATTAACATGCTTTTCTGTTGAATAATGAATTTGACTGGGAGGCAGAAGTCCCTAAACCCAACCAAAATGGAAGAAAGATAAAGGAAAGACAAGTTTATTTTTGTCACTTGCTCTTTGTGTTGTTATATGAAGTGTGTTCAGCAGAATCTAAGCACGCAGAGCAAAAGGATGTGAGGGGGACAGAGCGCTGTTGCAAACTTGTACTAGATCTGATAGACATCAGTTTCACAAGTTATTTAAGTGTATTGTGGATGTAAAAGCCAACAGCAGTGCCTAAAATCCACTGTTTAATTTGTTGCTCTCATTGTGGTCAATAGGAGTTTCAGCGGGATAACAGTCCAGTGACTGGGAACTAATTCACACCCTCTGATGCTTGTGTTAATACCCCTCTTCTTTTCCAAGACAGATCGCCGTGTTCTTGCTGCCAGAGGAATCCCTAGTCTCGTGCAGCCCTTGAGCACTCCAGAACCAGGCATTTCGTTGGGAATGCTGAGCTACGCTTCCTTGCAGTTTCCTTTCCAGCCATCAGCACAGTTGTGTTGTGTGTATTGTGTTCGAAATGTCACACTAGCTATTTTCCAATGCAGGGGGAACTGATCTAGCAATAATCTATTAAGCGTGATGCAGAGAGAATTGTTGGAAAGATACTGTTGCATGGAAGAAATATATAGTTCCATATTTGGCTTTACTGCAGCCTAGACTGCTGAAAAGCTTTTGCCTGTGCTTTACGTATGGATTAATCTCACTGCATAGAACAGTTCAGCTTCTGCTCATTTTTTCTGCTGCTTTTCGTGGCCCTTCTGCTTGAGCTGGCTCTTGCAGTTGCTCAGACATTCTTTCAAATTCCAGAGTCTTAATGTAAAAGTGTTAAAACCAGCAATACTGTTTAATACACAAGCTGCCAGTTGAATAGGCATTGATTTATGTAGCCTTAGGATGGTTTAAGATATTATTTTATAATTAATTTTAGTTTTCTTTGAAGGAAGTGCTTTTAGTTGCAAAGAAAAACAAATTTTGAACTGTGTAGAATGTTGGTAGTAGCATTAGTTCCGATCAACTCCACTTAGGCCCTTTACTATCTTTCCAAGGCAGCACTTGCTCTGCAGTGCCCATGTTTTGATCCTAGTGCAGGACAGTCTGAAAGTGCATTGATGTTGAAATGCTAATTATGTTATGCTATAACAGCAGGAGAAATGTGCATGGCACTGTTGTTTTCCTGCTTACTGTGTGAGTAATATTGGCCCTCTCCCTACACCACCAGTGTGAGACTCGGGCCTTTTAAAAATTGCCTGCAGCACTAAAAGAACAAGAGCCCATCATCCCTCAGCTGTTATCAGGGCCAGCCTTGGGGATGTTGTGCTAACTATAAAAACTGGTAAAAGCTAACTACCCGTTGTTAACCCTACAGGACAGTAAACGTTTTATCAGGTCTTTATACTGATCTAGTTGGAGCTTTTCAATTAACTGTTCCTGTTTAAGCAAGAAACAAACAAGTCAGAGCCTTCATTATTCAGATTATAAAAATACTCACTACAATGGGTACTATGACAACTAATGATAGACTTTCCAGACCATGTGAGTGACTAGCTTGTGAGTGACCAGATATTTGAGGAAAAACACTGAAATAGCAAGATGGGCAAACAAGTTTTTTAATTAATGCAGCAGACTGAACTACTGCTGTGTCAAAAAATAAATGTAAATAGTTTGAACTATGTAAAGTTATTTTTAGTTAGCATCCCAATAACCACTAGTATGAAAAGCAGAATAGACATCTAAGAGATAGTAGGTTTACAACACATACAATTCTTATTGTAAGAACTGAATTACAGGTGTACAGTAGGGCTCCTGAATGTAGTATTGAAAACAATTTGAGTGAGGATTCATAACAGTAAAAAATCTGAGACCAGCAAATCGTTGTGTAGTGTCCTCATTCCCCTATATTTAGTGTTTTATATGCAACTGTGGCTGTTCAATGTTTTAGACAAAAAAAAGGATGTTCGATTCTCTCATGGGGAGCAGGTAGGAACATGTGTCAAAACTTTCTAAGAGATGGGTTGGGTGAGTGTGAGGTGGCGCAGACCAGTAGTGTCTGGGAAGTGCTGCCCTCCTCCCTCACAAACAGGAAACTCAGTAAGCCCTGGTTGCTACAGTCTCAACTCCAAGGATGTAATAGGAGCTAGAGTTAAGCGAAGGTTTCCGAGTGACTGTGCTGGACTTTAGATGAAGCCCGAGGTGGTATAAACGGAAGCTTTCTGCAGCCACACATTGGGAAATCTGCAGAGTTTGGAATTCACCTCTCCTGCAAAATCTGTTCCTGTAGAACTGTGGCAATGCCCACGGCAACTCAGAACAGAAGTCCTAGTGTTCAAAACTGAACTTTGTCATGCCTCAAAGGTCGAAAGGCTTTTGAAGCAAGTAATGAAACTTCAAATTCCATTGGTGAAATGTTTAGAGGACCAAACTGGAGCTCCTCTTATAAAGTCTTACTGTTCTGGTTTAGTACCAAGGAATCTGTGAGGCCCTAGAGTGGAAGAGAGAATTCTCTTTTCAGAAACAAAAGAAACAAATGTTGACTGTGGAACTACTAGAGGTAAAACCCCAGTGTTTTCCAACCTCTATCCTCCATCTAAATACTAGCTGCACTTCTTGGAAAGCTGTTACAAAAACCCTAGAACTGCCTTAAAAAGTGCAAGACTCCAAATATTGCCTCATTTTTAAACACTTCTGTATGCAAACATGTTCAAGCTTTTCTGCAGAACTACAAATGCTAGAAATGCATGTAAAATACAATGTAATCTCACTATTCCCCAGCCCTTGAAGACAAGGGTCCAAACTATTTCAGAGCTTATTTCCGAACTGGGAGGTATCAATGTTGATTCTTTTCCCCACCTCTAATCGCAAAAAGCCCAGGTACCAGGCTATGCTTTGGATGCGCCAGGTGTGGGGGCAGTTGAGATGTGATTTTAAATAATGTGGTCTTTCTTTGTAATAACAGGTTAGAAATATAAAGGCTCAATCAAAGTAATTTCAAAATAAACATTTCCTAAATTGTGAAGAATAAACTATTTCTTGTCAGGGTTCAGGATGATCACTAATCTGTTTTCCTGGGTTACTTAATAGGAAGGAGGAAGGATTTAGCACACTCGAGAACCTGTGCATATTGATGAGTAAATGCCTGCATGGAATGAGAAGGAGACACTGGTAAGAAAAAAGAAAAGTAAACCATGTATAATAGATATTATATTTTCTCTTTAAACACATACTATCTCCTGAAATTAGTAAAACAGAGAAAAGAGCAATAGTTTTAAGAGCAAGCCTAGAAAATGGTGGATCCATTGACTGGATGGATGCTGAAGTCTTGGCTGATTTTAAATATTGTTATTTGTTACAGAGAAAGCCTGCCTGATAACTTTCACATATATTTTTATCATTTCTTCTTAATTTTCAAAAAAAAAAAAGAAAGAATAAATTTTCAGAAAGAAACATGACAATTCAGTCCTGTGTGACGGTCCCTTAGACAGAGGGGTTTATAGACACAAGACTACAATATGCTGTTGGAGACTGAGCTCCTCCTCCAGAATGGTTTGAATTGCCCAGTTTTCGAGGGGCTCATTCTAGGGAGGAAGCAGGATTTGGATCACACAGTCGTGGCCACCACTCTGCGCTGAGGTGGATATTACTCCAGCATAAGGTTTGTACTTTTTCTGTAATGATCAATTTTGTGTTTCTATCCACAAGCCTTCTACCTCTGAGAAGGTTCCAACCGTTACTGTGTCCTGTTTTCTCAGTTTTACACTGTCCAGCCCAGGATGCTACCGCTCCAAAAACAGCCCCTTTTATCCTGGGTGGCCTGGCAGACATGGCTGGTTATAGATGAATGCAAATGCTTGATATGAACAGTGGTAGGAACTGACAGTCATCACTACCCAGACCCAATGCAATGTTCCTGTTGATAAAATAGATGACAAGAACTAACAGAAAAGCTTATCTTCCCTTTCACAAGAACCTTCAAGCTTCCCTTTTTAAATAACTGCTGATCTGTTAATTGGTTTGACCCCCAATTTGACCTGTTCATTAGAGGAGATGATCACTGTGGCTGGTTTGAAGACTGAAAGGTAAGGTAATCTCTCAGGACTTTGACCGGTGAGTGTGAACGAGGTTCTGCTTTTCTTCTGGGCAACATGCTGTTAGATTTATTGTAAAAATCTTACAGCACCACTAATAAAGAGATTTTTAAACCTCATAAATCAAGCAGTGCCTTCATTTTGTATTTAAGGACAAATCAAGGATATATTGAAGTATCACTGAAGATAATACTTTAAAAAAAAAGAAATAACTGTGCTTGATAATCCATTTAAAGACTTTGAGAAGGGATTGATAATTATACTGGCATTTTAATAGCTTAATTTCTTCAGACTTTGCATCTCTTAAATTTACATTACTTTTGCATCTCTGACTTTTGAGGTGGTATTTTTAGGCTAATTTTTTTATGCGATTTCAAAGTCTCATACTTGATGACAAGTCTCTGTGAGTATAAATGGGGTTGCAGTTCCCAAGGGGAGGCTTGTTAGAGAAGAAATTTATATAGTACTTTCTTAACCAGAATATTAACTTCATCTGCATCTTGCAGCAACCTCTGGAATCTGTCATGCACAGGCTTAACTCTTACCTGTTCCCTAGGACGGTGCATGACACGATTAACTCTTCAGTGATGGTTTGTCTTGAAAGAAGAGAGGATTCACTCTGACTAGGATGGCAGAACAAGACAGTGAAGTTGTCAGAACAGCCCTTGGGATAGAAAAGATGAATGTCTTGCCATGCTGGAGTCTGACTGTTGGGTTAAAAGAGGAGGGGAGCGGTGTGTGTGCATGTTTAAGGATGTGTAGACCAAAATAACAAATGTGTTAGCTGGTTAGAAACAAGGAATGCAAACTTTTTATTCCCTGAGGATGAACTGGACAGAGGGCTTCAACCCAAAGTGCACAAGCAGGAAATATTACATTCTGCTCAGCATTTGAGCGCCAACTTTGGTCTCGTGCTTTCTAGTGGTGGTTGTGGTTCAGATCCAGATCACTGCCCTAGCCACATGGTCTGGTGTGACTGGCTATCTGTTCTTGAGCAACCCAAATGAGGCCAGCCTTATCAAAATGTGACTTTCTATCAAAGCTACCAGAGCAGGACAATGAACTTCTGCCCAAAGCAAAAGATACCAGTAGAAATAGGGCAAGGGGCCCTGTAGGGTCCAAGGGCTGTGCTGAAGCTGCGGCCCAGGCCCAGCTCCCGGGGGTCCCTGTGGCACTGAGGGAGCGCCCAGTTTGCCAGCAGTGCTCGTGCTTGGGGAGGACCTTGCTGTGCAGTCGCTGCTGGAGCCCGGCTGAGCTTCTGTGCACATAGAAGGAGCTGGCCCCGGGCATTCCCAAATAGCCAAGTTGGAGGAGGGGGTGGCAAGTCTGCTGCCACCTCCTGGTGCAGCGACCCCTCGGAGGCAGCTTAGCTATTGTAAGACAAATGCAGTCGACATGTGAGACACCCCTGTACTCACCTGGAGACAAGAAAGAGCAGGTGTCTTTAGTGTGACCCATGCCAAGGGGGAGCTTGGATGAGGTTCCGCTGTTATCAGGAGAAATCACCCTGATCTGAGGCTACTGCAAGTATAATTTGCACTCGTCCTTGTAGCTGTAGCTAAATGTTGCTGCAAGGAGAGGGTGTATTGAGAGATGGTGGCAGCTGCAGCACTTGCGCAGCCTGGAGTCAGACCTGCCTGCTCATACCCCAGCCTAAGAGCCTGTAGCAAATGCCAGCACCAAGCCCTGAGACTTGTGGCAGCAATGTTTCTTCCTCTTAGTGTAGATATTTCAGCCATATAGCTAGTTTAGGGGACTTCTAGTCACATGTCTTTGGTGAGGTGTTTTGGAGCCTTATCCTAGCTTAGGCTAGCTGTGAGAGACAGCTCTTTGTGACTATGAAAAGCGTGCTTACTGTACCTGAACACACGCTTCCAGTATGTGGTTACCTTGTGACATTTATTGCAGAAAGGGTCCAGGATTTAATAAGCACTGCTAAACATTCCATGCAAATTTAGTCATGTGTTTTGCCACAGGATGGTTTTAAAGCTCAGTTTACTTACACTAAAGTACACCCTTCTCAAAGTTCTGACTTCTGCCCTTTCTGCTGAGCTTTGGACATGGAAATCTTAGAGCTGAGCTATGGTGCAATGCAGGAATTGGAAATCAACAGGGAACCTGAAAGCAAATGAACTCTTGAAAACAAAAGCATCTTTTTCTTGTAAATTCCTCTGCTAAAGGAGGAGAACAGAGAAGCAGAAAGCAAACAGGCTGAAATAACAAGTTCTCCCAGGGAATTGGTGCTCACTGAGCTTGGTGAATTGAAGTCTCCTTACCCTTAAGCACGGTCAGTAGTGCACTCTTGTCCATGCCAATTGCAGAACTGACCCTCTCCTTGGCAGAGCTCTGGTATGGAAACTGCTAGTGCCTGGCATGCCTGGGCTTTGCTGAGGATATTTGCATCCTAAACACATCAGCAGTAGCATGAGAAGTGGATTGGGCTAGAATTTGCTTTTAGTTTTTCCCTTGAATACCTGATGACTTAGGGCAGAGTTGGGCTTTTTTGATGGCACATGAGAATCTAGCTTTGCAAGTGAAGTCCAAGCAAAGTTTGCTCAGCTAGTGTTTATGTTTTAAAAAGAGCTTTATCAGTATTTAACCTGTAATAATATTAGAGGCTATTGTACTAGAAAATGTTCCAAACACATTTTAGTGTTTTCTACTCTGTAAAGCTTACAGTGTAAACTGAGTGACATTGTTACTGGATTTAAGCAATTACGTTTTGTGCTCTGGGACCATTAGCATCTGGAGGTTTTAGTTCTGGGAGCAGACTGGACATTACAGTCTACTCGGGCACTGAATTTGGGACTATTTGAGTTGCAGAATTATAAAGAATCATCCTTAGGAGGTGCCATACAATAGGATGAGCCATTGCAATGTGCTATACTACATGAGACAATCTTAAATAAACAGTATGATGAGGCTTGCTGATAGTAAGGTTTTTAATGGTCAAGCATGTTAGTTGTGTTCATTCTTTGACCTTTATTTCCTAAGCAATCTGAAAGATCTTCCTTTGGAGGGATATTGCCTTTAAATTTGAAGTTTTATTTGTGGCCTATAATAGAAAACAGCATATTTCTTCTCCATTGGCTGCAATTTTCTGTCCTTCAACTTTCTCTTTCCCCACCCTTCCTTTTTGTTGCCTTGCCTTTCTTCTGGTTGGCATGTAAAATTCCTGCAGTGAATGAAGCGAAGCGCTCTAACTAGGTCAACCAGACGCCGCTGCCAGGACCCCACTAACTGACATGTTGTAGCTCAGCCAGCTCTAGGCAGATGTGCTCAAAGTGGAGAGGGAGAATCCTAGGGTTAGCTGAAATGCAGTGTTAGCTACAGTTTAATAGCTCAGACCTTCAGCTCTTCTGAGAGTCAGTGGCTACAGCAATGGATTTACAAGTGGAGATGAGGCACATGGTGATGTATTTGTTGAAGAGGAAGTGGAATGAAGGAAATGCTGGCAAGAGCCCAGCAATACTCTGAGAAGTACAGAATGGATGCAGTTAGAAGTGTATTCCCATTGTCTTGCAAAAAAATAAAGCCTTCCCAATGTTAGGTCAGCTGCCTTTTACAGGGAGCAGGTAAAAGAACTTGTGTTTCTGCCCAGCTCGTGTTACAGCTGTGCGGGGCAGCTGCTCCCACCAGCCAGAGCAGCTCGGAACTCCCCTAGTACCTTTATTTCTCTGATTAATTCTCTGAAGAGTCTTTCAGATCAGCATCCTTTTATAAAGTTATTTTCCCTTTTCCTCACTTAGGCAGCAGTGTGATCTGTAATCCCACTCGTTAGTGTCATGCATTAAGTGGCTACATGATTTATTAGGGCGCAGACCCGCATGTGAGCGTGGCAGCTGGGGCCGCAGCGCTGGGGAGGAGCGGGCAGGGAGAGGCCAGGTCGGCTGGAGCCCCTGCGCCGCACGCGCAGTTAGCGCTGCCCGCCCTGCAGGACGGCTGGCTGCTGCCCTCGCCCTCGGGCTCCCCTGCAAGGCTTTTTGGTGCTGACGGCAGTGATCCTCTGTGAGCCGGGGTCGCGGGCTGGGCTCCCGCGGGCTCTGGCCGTGGGTTGGAGTCTGATGGAGGAAGCTCTGGGTGCTCTTCAGCTTGTGACCGCTAAAGCCATTAGCCTGCACGAAAGGGTTTGTTTTTGTTGTTCAGCTGCCAAATGTGGTAGCCAAGAGAAGACAAAGAATACTAAGTTTTGGAATATCTTTAACCACACATCCATCACTGGTCTTTTTAATTGGATTATTGTTTTTTCTTAGAGATCCCTCACATAAGTCATCTGCCTCTTTCATTCAGAAATCATTTCACTTTTGCATTGCAGGACCATGAGGCTGAATGGCTGGGAGGAAAAACTACTCTTTGCAGAGATGGAAAGGATGATTTTGCATAGAAAAAAAATGCATGGGGCACAGTGTGGTCACTACTGCTAAACTTTCTGGCTAGAGAGATTCTAACCTGCAGCAGGAGGATTTTCAGTGAGCAGAGCTTTCAGAATCCATTGCCAGTGCGTGCATGGTGAAGGATGTGCCCCATACTGTTAGTCCTTTGAAAAGGGAAGGGCTATGGTGCAAATGCATGGTGTGCTTCTTAGCACAGCTGCTTTGCCTGTGATACTTGGTGGGCTGTAACATGCAAGTGCACAGTGGTGTTTTCATTTGACTCCTGCTTTGAAAAATTGTAAAAAAAAAAAAAAAAAAAATGCAGTAGGTGAGAAACTGTCTGGCAGGTCCTTGATGAGCTGTGTGTGGGTGAATGAGACTTGACTGTTGTGCACTTGTATCTGGAGTGTTGCAAGTCTGTCTTGAGCATGTCTCATTTGTCAGCTGGAGGCTGCAGTCAGTAACTGGCAGGTCCAGGGCAGCTCAGGTGTTTAGAGCCCAGGAAGGCTGGAGAGGAGCAGACTTGTTGAAGTGCCCCTCAAAGCTACTGACGAAGGCAAAAACCGGCTGTGCTGTGCTCTATTTCTGTGCTCTGCTTCCTTTTCACCACCGGGAGGAGCTGACGGAATAGGCTCCCAAGATGCCCCGACTCCCAGTGCTCCTCACGTTTTTGGTCCCTGTGGAGGCAGAGATGCTGGGGAGATCCAGCCCAAAAAGCAGTTCCCTGCACGTGGGCTTCCTGCCCATGCTGCCCTCTTGCTGCAGAAAAAGCAGTTACTGCTCTCAGCTCAAGGTCGTACGTTTAAATAGCTCTTGCCATTGGAGTAGACTCAGTAGAACAGCCAGCAACCAATCTATATGGGGTGATTTATAAATATCAAAGACATGTCAAAACAATCCAAAAGCAAAATTCAGGTTTCAGCCAAGAGAGAAATGCCTGCACAGGCCTCCAGGCTGTTCAGATGCTGCAGATAGTTTTCCTGCTTCAGCAGGCCCCATCATTCATATTATGCAACATGACCAAAATGTGGGTGGATGAATGTAACACTCTGAGTGGTCTAGGGTGTTGGGGGAGAAGGCTGATTTGTTTTTTTGTTTTTATTGTTTGGGGGGTTTTTTTACACCTTTTCTGAAGCATCTTGGCTAAATTGTCCCATGTATCTCAGCTAAGATCTGGAGAGTGAAGATTTACTAAAGAAACAAATTAAAAAAGCTAAAGGTCATATTGAGAGTGATAATGACAACTCTTTCCTCTCGAGGCAGTAAAGGGACAGTGAAGATGGACATGTCAATGATGATTTTACATTAATCTGGTCACTATTTCTTGCTTTTACTGCTGTAAGTAATCAGAATTAATTCCTGTGCGATGTGCACGAAATGTATAGTATTTTTGATGCCTGGCTGAGCACAGACATAAATATTTTCAAAAGATCCCTTTGGGAAGGCAATTTTTAAAAAGCTGTTTGAGGATGGAACAGTCAGCTGTACCAGCCAGCAGTGTAGTGTGGAAAGGCAGAGTGTCGCGCACTGCAGAAAGGAGAAGTGAAAAGGGAACCAAGTAACACCTTGAGCTAGAATTTGCTTCTGGTATGATGGCATCTTTTGGTGTTAACCACAAATGGTGCCAGCGTCTCATGGCTGGGAAGCAGCACAGGTTCACAGTTGAAGCAAGAGAAGGAAAGCAGCAAACTAAGTGAAGTTCATACCAGTTTATGAACTTCTAGCTCTGCTCTGAGTGGCTGCAAAAACTACCGTAGCGAGAGCACATAAGCCACACAGCCTGTGGCTAGTTGGGTGTTTCAAATGTACTGTCAGGTATGGTCAGCTTACTGAGTGATCTGATTTGCTGAGCCCGCCTCAGCCTCTGCTACAAATACAAGAATGATTTGGTGAGAAAAGAGCATTTAAGCAGTTTGTTTAATATTTTCCTTCCGAGCTGCAGGATGTGACTTCCAGCTAATTACTCCAGAGTGTGCTGGAAAAGAAGTCTTTGAAAGTCCTTGAGATAAGGAGGAGGGAAAGAATAGGTTAGGTAGCAGGGAAACGATTGGGGTCTTGGCTCCTCAGGCCAAGAACACTCCCTTGCATACCCGAACTGTTTGTCTTTTTATGCTAAATCCCATGCCGGGTAAGCAAGTGTTTCTTCCATGTGTCCGTAGGGATCAGGCAGATGTGCTAAACTTCCATCAAAGGAAGCACGTGCTTTGTGGGGAGACAGGATGAGACCCAGCACTCAAGCTGCCGTTCAGCTATGGAAGGTAATCATGGTACGAGCACGGGAGCGCGTCTGCCTTTGTAGGCTGCAGTTTGGTGTTCTGCTCTCCCAGGAAACCGCAGACTCCAGCAGGAATCCAGTACCTTACAGCAGCTCCTTAAGGCAGACTTCCCACAATATCTCGGATAAACCTGAACCCTCTGACAAACCTGAGGCATTTTCCCAAGAATAAGCATAATCCATGAGGAATTGCTGAACAGCCATAATCTCACAGCTTCCTGGTCCTGTGAAGATTTGGGCCAATGACCTCTGCTTCTATTTCCTTTAGCTTCTATGGTTTCTATTTGCTTTTGTTGTTAGATTTGCTTTTACACATGAGTTTTCTATCTCCTTGCTATACATGTTGAGTTTAAATATATAGTATAGGTTGACAGATAGTAGCCAGTTTTGTTCTGTGGTTGCTCACAAGGAGTGAAGAGTTGCAGAATGAAATATTTATTTGTGATTTACTTCCTTGTAAATTTTTCCCACTCTAGTCCTTTTCTGAGGACTGTTGGCAGATACAATGTAAGCAACAAGCCAAATATAGCAAAATAGCGAAATGGATTTCACCCACCCAAACCTTTGAAAACACAACAGTTACAGAAAAAAAACTTGTGTCTCTTTCTGCCCTCAGATGCTTACCAAAACACTGCTACATCTGTACTCTGCTCCTGCTCTTACCACTGCAGTAAATATCCAAAAAGGTAATGCTATTCCCGATCACATTTGAATTCTAACAAAACACATTTAATAGACTTGATGTGGGTTTGCACTAATACACCTGAGCATCACAACATCCATATGTTTGATGAGATCTTTACTGCAGAGGTCACAGTTTCAGTTAAATCTCTGCTGGAGTGGCTGAAGGTATAAAAGAGCAGATTATCAAGCTAAGAAGCTTGGTATGTTAACTTTGGGATATTTTTTCTATTTGGGCTAAAATCCTTCTGACAAACACCACCTCTAAAATCTAGAACCCAGGGTGAGAAGAGCATGGTATGGCCAAAGGGTATATCCTAAATATTTTTCTGACTTGCAGACAGGCGGAGAGAAATTCACCACCATTCAGAGAGGTGAACCACAAGGATAAATATTTAAGCTTATAGAAATAACAGTAGCTTGTTTTTTTCATCTGACTATCATCAAAAGAAATATCTCGGAATGTTTTTAATTCTGGTTTGCCTTTTGCCATTTTAGGGGCACTTTTAAAAATATATATATATTCCAATTTTGGATGAGTACTAAAACCACAGTATGCTGTAGCAGGACATGCACCATAGTTATTTGAGTTATATTTGGAAAATGATGCCTGCTAGCCTGAGCTCTCCTTATTGAAATAATAGTTATAATATTTTGCCCCTATGCTTTTATACCTAGATCTTCACAGTCACCACCCAAATGGAGTGTTTGCTTTGCAATTGGGGGAAAAAAAAAACATGACAGATGGAGTGCTTTCACATGCATTTAAAATCATTCAGGCTCAACTGCCATTAGTTACAAGGGAGGGATGTAATATCTGTGAGTTTTAAACTCAATAGCTTAAATGGCCAAGAGAAACTTTCCCTGCCAAATTTAGGAGTCATCGCTTTCTGATTATATTTTGTGGGTTAGGGCTTTGGGTTATATGTGTGTGTATATATATATATACTTTAGGTCTAGATTACAAGACAAACTGTTTTTCCCATGCAGCAAATATTTCCTTAATCAAGTAGGAAGGAAGGGCTTTCATCACAGCCCAAACTTGAGTGACACAAAGGCCTAACAAGTAGTAATTATAAAATATTTTTGATCTAAAAATACATATGTTGCCAAACATTTGGAATGTGGGAACCCTCTTCCTTCATGGCAAAGGAGAACGTGTGCCGTGGAGGCTATATCTGGTTTACTGTAGCTAAACACGAGGCTTCAGCTTCGGGAGGGAACTGTCTGAAGCGATAGCCGTGCAGAGACTGCCAGCTTTTCGTAATATCTGAAAGGTCATCTTGTCTCATGGGAGCAAGCACAAGGTCAAAAAGCTAATATACAACAAGCAGAGAGCTGGCACAACACATCTTTAGGCTTTATTTTTAATTATTAATTATTTAGAAATTGTTCATGAAGCATAGGAATACATGCAAATCGTGAGTGGAATAGTACAAAACATTAGTATCTGCTGTTAAAAGCAAATCTCTTTTTTTAGTCTGCCTTCTTTTTATACTTTTTCAGATCAGCTATTGAGAGTCCAGGGTAACTTCCTCGTTAGACTTAGAACTAGTATTTAGCCAAGCGATTAAAGGGACAAATGGAGATTGCATTAAGCAGTGCAGCTTAAATAAGGCTGAGCAATGGTCAGATGCAATAAGGGAGTGTTAAGTAGTCATACCTAGGTTTTTGCTATTCTTTTTTGAAGTAACTAAAGATGGCAGAGACTTGTATGCTTGAGAAAGAATAGGAGACTTATTTTCACAGTTCAGTCAGCAATAATAACTTCTGGTCTTGTTGCCTGCTTTTGCAAGTCAATGGCAAAGTTGCAATCAAATTCATTCATGCCACATCTAATTAACTGGGCAAGGGAAGAAGGAGGAGGGGAGGGAAAAAAAAAAACCCACACACTTTCATATAGATTTATCCCTAATGGTTTTGTAATCAGTTTAGGTTCTGTTTGTAATCAGAGAAGCCAAATCAATATTAAACTAGGCAAATGTGCTATGGAAGCAATTTTTCCTAATGCTAAACCCAGAGTAATGCCAGCCTACATTGTTAAGAACTTTCAAATCTCACTATTAACAATGTTAAATCTTAAATTTCCTGGCTGCCAGGTTGCTGTGAGGATGTCCTGCTCCATGCTGCCACTATCTTACCTACCCCAATAATTATGATCAAGCTTGGTGATAATCCTTGCAGCATCTTTTTGGTGTAAGCTCTTCTTACTTACTAATAGGAAGAGTAAGGCGGGAGGGTGGTTAAATAACTTGCCTGAGGCAAAAATGTAGCTGAGACACAGAACTGCAGGGCCTTGCTGTCAGCTCTGTACTCCGAATTACAAGTATGGGCCTCCCTCTTTCACTGCATCAATTTATTGGTTGTCTGTTCTGTCAAGGATAGTGGGAATACTTTACAGGGACATCCTTTTCTATAAATATGTGCATCTGAAGAAAAGTTCTTAAAAATCTGTGTCAATTTTAGGCTTTTAATGGTGCTTACATATTTAATAATATGCCTCAAACCAAAGTACTAACATTCACAGTACTGGGTTTTTTTTTTTTTTTTTTTTTTTTTAAGCTTTGTGATGCATGAAAATAATCCAAATCTCCTCAAGTTTTCCTAACAATCCAGAGAATACTAGAATCTGTTTGGCATCCCAGAGTTGATGAGTTCCAGGTGCAGAATTCTGGTTTCTTCATTCGCATTTTTTATTTAACAAATTTCTGTGGTATATTTTGGGGCCCAGAATCTGTGTTATTTCTAGCACTTTTGAGCAGCCGTGCTGTGTTTGTAGCTTGTAAATTCACAAACCTCTGCCAAGTGGAACAAAAATTGGTACTGGGCATATTTGCAAGTAAACTAATATTGTAGGTGGATGTTTTATTTTTTAGTTTTTAGAAATTCTTCTCTAATTTCCTTCTAACAGGGAAACTAACTTGCTCTCTAATACCAAAGGAATTCAGGGGAAGACCCTGAGTGTAGACCCTGACAGCTAGATTTTCTTTCAGGCAGCAAAGCTTGAAGCCTGATTAGTCTTTCAGGTAACAGTTAGTGGTGTGTCCCAGTCTTGCTGGGTGGCTAGCTGAGATTGTGAGGTCTAGCTACTGAACAGCTGTTGAGCATTTACAATTACAATATTGTTACTAAGGAGTGTATTTTTAATGCAAACATGTTCCTGAAGATATGTTTGTCATATCCAATTGAATTTTTAAAATTAGGTGATATATTTTTGCCTTAATCTCTCTTCTCTCAGATCCTTTTCATGATATAGTGGCTTTCTGTGACCTCAGATAAGTGTATGAAGGTATTTTGTTCCCGTATATGAATGCCTCACAACCTGAAAGTAAGGAGTAACAGAAAATTTTAAACGGATGTTTCTATTTCTCTCAGATTAAGATGGGCTTAATGGTCAGAAAGTAAGGTCTTTCACCATACGTTGAACAATGAAGACAGAAGCTGTGAAGGAGCTGCTTGTTCTGTAGGCTTCATCCGTTGTAGATAAAGTGCAGCCCTGTAGTATAAAGGAAGTGCATGGGTGTAATTCAATAGTGTCTTGCATAACAGAAGAGAGGCAAATGTAGACTGCACACAAGGCTTCTAATTCTGGAATTTTCTAAGTTCCAAGTGTTTGACTTTGTAAACATAAGGTTCTTCTCTTTCTGAAATGCAGTTTTTAATGGGTGGCTTCCTGGCTGTGCAAAATCGCCCCGTGCGCCCTTGCCCTCTCCCTCCTCAGCTTCCGCCGCCTGAGCGCTGGCACAAACCAGCGGGCGCTGCCAGGAGACCTCAGCGCTTGGGCTGTTGTGCAGTGGTGTTCTCTGTGGCCAACACTTGGAAAAGGAAAGGGCTTTGGCTGGCTGTAAAAAATTCTTCCTGGCAAAAGAGAAATGGCAGCTGAAGACAACACTGGGTGTTCTTGGCTCTGCACGTTGCTGTGTTGTAGGTAGTGAGTTCCACTCGCAAAGTTCTCCAATCTGTGGATGCCCCCCCCCCTTTTTTTTTTAAAAAGTCCCTCCGATCGCTTCTCCAGGATCCTAACTTAGGCTGTTCTCCTGCCTTGATCCTCCTAGATCTGTCTTTTCTCCTGTCTCTCAGCAAGGATGGCCACTGAGTCAGGTGGACATAGGGGACTGAGGATGGCTTAAGCATGAGCGGGGAGTAAGGAATCTGCAGATACTGCAGCTGCTAAAATCTGGCTCTCCACTGACACCTATGTGCTGTGATTTTCACTTATTTATGCATTTTCTTCTACAGCAAGAAACAGTAATTTTAGGAGATGGACAAACAGAGCATTCCTCATAAAGAAATAGTCGTAAGTGTGTAAAGGCTACAACTGAGAAATGGACTCTGATAAACGCTGTGCTTGCAGTAAGGACAATGATACCCGTGTTCTGCCGAGGGTGCCACTCTTAGCACAGATTTACAAAACCCCAATCCATTGCAAGTTCCAATAAATCCCCTTGCTACAAAGGCCCTGTTACAAGTCAAAAGTTCTTCCTTACAAATGAAAGTGTTCCCAAGCATTAGGAAAGAAATGTTCTGAAGCTGCAGGGTTTTCTTTTTTTCAAAGTTCATTAAATGATTATGATAAAAATGGTGCATTTTGTCCCTACACCATCACAAACTAATCTACAGAATGCTGTATACTGGCCTTCTTTCCTGTCTTCCTAGTTCTTTTAAGAATTCTTCAATTCTTCCAGTATGAGGTGCTCAGAAGGATAACTGCACATCCCAGGTGCTGGAGCGCAGCGTAACAAGCTGCAGTGCTGTGAGCTGGTCCAAACGATGCAGCCCTGCCAGCTGCTGCCAAGCGCTTCGCTTGGCACCAGAGCCCAGTTGGGTACATAGGCCCATGTAAAACACTTCCCAAAGCTCTGGCTTATACAGACAGCAAATAACCCCCTATTTTAAACCAAAAATAAACTTGAGAGGTAGGAGTGGGGGTGAGGAAGAAACCTTGCATGCAAACCATGGCTTGAGCTTGAGTCTAAGGAAACTCCTTGCTTTTAAAACTGCCATTTATTCCAGAAGACTCACGCATGAAGTTTTTTTACTCCTGCTCCTTCACAATAGCAGTGTTTAGTATTAAAGGAGGTGTCAGGTATGGGGGAGAGGCTTCTGCCTTCAAAGAAAAGATTCTGTGAATTTTTCATGTTTCAACAGGAAGAGAGCATCTGTTGGGAATAGGAAACAGGAGAAAGGCATGAAGAAATAAGGCGAGAACTGAAAAAAGGGACAATAACAGCGGGGCTCACTTAGCGGGAGAAATATATCTTCAGGCCTTGGTTCCTCGCATGGGGGGTAGAACTAGCAAATATTTTCTTCCTCTAGAAAGTCTAAGCATGCAGAGGAGGAACAGAGATGAAAAGGAAGAACAAGGATTTTCTTTAGCTAAGTTGTTTTTAGGAGCAAGGTGACTAGCCCTCTAAGTATCTGTGACTCCTGAAAGGCTTTTTCCATGTTCCATGTAAAGGGATTGACTGTATATGTCAGACTAGCATAAATTCAGGTACAATTTTAAAGTGATGGCTTTGTACACATAATCAGAGAGATGACTGCTCGGTATGGGAGAAAGAGGGAGCGTTTTTGCCCGCTGCTTTAGGCTGTTGATACATCTCAGCAGCAGTTTGTGCAGCATCTACATTCAGATATGTTTTTGATACAGTTAAATTAGAAACCTCCAACAGTTGATGCAACGTATCTAAATTAGATGGCTGAGACTAATTCAGTCCTACTGCAGTGTATTTTAGTTGAAATCAATTCTAAAGAGATGGGAAAATTTAAAAAAAAAAAAAAAAAAAACAGGTATTTTTATACTGTAACTGACTTCACCTAAGATTTATACTATTTTAACAAGCCATCTATTTTAACAAGCCATCTATAAATTTAGATTGGAAGGGACTAGTGCTTCCTAATTTGCATCAAGTGTGAATTCAGGTATTCCTTTCATCGAAACACTGCTCTGAGGCCAGTTTCACAGCAGTTCCCTGCGGAAAGCGAGCAAGGAAGGGCTGGGCCCTACTGCAGCCGTCGGGTAAAGCAGCGGAGGGGACGTCGGGCAACGCATGGAGCCTGGGAAACCAAAAATCTCCAAGCTGGGAATTCGGGCAGCAAAGCTCAGTGCGAACTGTGAGCGTCAGGGGCTGCAACGGGAATAACGGTTTGCAGATCCAGGCAGGCCGCGCAGAGCAGAGGGAGCCAAGGCTGGAGGAGAACTGGTGGCCAGGGAAGAGGAGAGGTTTCCGCTGCAGGGAGGCAATGCAGTGCTCACTGCGTGCAGGTCCTGACCCTTCGGAATCTGGGAATACAGAAGAGCAGCACGGAAGGCACTGCAAGGGAATGAATCTTGGCAGTGCCAAGATAGATGGGCAGACTTAAGGAAGTGATTGCGGTGGTATTTCAGAGCCCTCTCTAATCTTGGGTTCTCTTTCTGCTTTGGCAACCATAGGGTTTTGCCAAAGTTGACAAAAAGCCCTAAACATGTCAGTGTTTTCAGCCCGTGGAGCTGCCATAGTACAGGGAGCACAGGAGTTGTGCTTTATGTAGGACTAGGGAGAGACAGCACTAACTCTGGGACTTGGGCAGTTGTTTGGAGTAAGTGGATCATGTCCCAAAGCACGTCAAGGTTGTCCTGAGTGAGCAAACTGAAGAGCACAAGGTCCAGTGCTTGTCAAGGCTACCAGAGAGCCAAAGTGGGGGGATCTGGCAGGACACTGCAGCATGGCTCCCCCTGAGGTATTTTTTCTGAATGTTAACCCTTGTCAAAACTTTATATCCCTTACTGTGATTGCCATTCATTAGCCAAGATATAAGCCACTGGTAATAAGTTTCAGTTCTCAGAAACAAATGTTTTTCTGAATCCATTTTGTGGAAAATGGGGTTTTGGGTCACTTGATAATGATTGAGCACATCCATATCAGCACATTGAAAATATTTCTATATTCACATTACTTAAATTATACTTTTTAAAAGCATAGGATGAGGTTTTCTGTTAAGGGTTAGTATGTGGATCTATAGCAAGACATTTTTATGGTTTAACATGTGGCTCTCTGCCCCAAAAACACTGTTGCAGGTACTCTGCGGAACAGCAATATCCTCCCCTTGATGCAGCGATGGCAAGCAGCAGAGACCAGCACAAGTTACACCTTCTGTTCCTCAGTGTTTTCGTTAAGGCTGGTGCCCAGGACCAGCATCCTGTCTGTTCCTCCCCACAGATGGGCTCAAGTGGGAGGAGGGGGGCTCCCTTTCCTGCTTAGAGTTCCTGCTTCTTTTAGCCAGCATCCCTCAGAAATTGTCTGTCCCTTCCCGTGCCCTGATAAAAATTGTGCTTTTTAGACTTGTCTTTTGGAGATATAATTTTTTTGGAGGGGTTACCTAGGGAGATGCTGTGATCTGTATTATCCCCTCCATAGAGGTTCCTGTTCCACTCCAACACAGGAAGACTCAGTTATTTGAAGAGCTCCCAAACCATTGCAAACTACACCTAAGATAACACGGAAATGTTGGTTAACTGTCTGGGAGGTTATTACCATTCAGCTCATGCTGCTTAAAAATCTCTGGGAGTGGTGAACCAGCCAGATGGCTATGGGAACTGCAGCAGCGCTTCCTACCACGCAGTCACGTTCGTGTTGCTCCAAGCCCCCTCCCAGAGTGACATCCATTTGCAGCAATATTCCTGAAAGACCAAAGAGAGGAATCATCGAAAGAGTATTCTTGCGTTTCCCATTTTGATACTTCCCTTTGCAGCATCTTTCAGTTTGGTGCTGCCAAGCGGGGCTTGCTTACGTGGCTGCAGCGGCAGCCTCGAGGCGCTGCCGGGGCTGCCCGGCACGCTGCGCTGGCAGCCGCCTGCAGGATGCTGCGCTCTGCTGCGCAGGGCTTGTTGCACATCCAAACCAGAGCCGCCTGCTGACAGCTTGGAGGCCTCCCCTAAAGTTTCTGCTTCAGCTTCTAGAATCTTCCATGTGGAGTGGCTGTCTCTCTTGAAAGACCTTGCACACTGCCAATTCAGTGACAATATATGTTATATAGAGCTCGGACCTATCAGTAGGTACCTGTTTGTGACCAGCTGTGCAGAGGAAGGGACTGGCCACTGCTTCCCAGAGCTTCTGTAAAACCACCACAAAACTTCTCCGAGATTTAAGTCACTCACTTCCAGGAAAGATAGGAAAAATCTTCTACTATGTTGTGGTTATTCTCTGAAGAAAGGTCGTGGGGTGGTTGCATCCTCTTCTGGTTTCTGGTTCACTGAGGGCATTCAGACTTTTTGTGTGGGTGGCAGCAGTAGCTATCAGCAACGGTTATGCGTTCTGCAGTTGTTCACACAATTGTATGATAAATTTATCAGAGGAAGAAATGAAGGTAAATGCAGAGGAAGTTGCCCCCTCTGCTGTTAGCGTCCCCCTTTCCCGTGACGTGTGTTCTGTAGGACACAGGCTGCTGGCCTTCCCGCGGCCAAGCACCCGCTCTGCGTTCTTCCTTAAACCCCCGCAAGCCTTCGGGGTCACGGCTCTTGCTTCAGCTCCCGTCACAGGGAAGTCCTGGCATCGCTCCAGTTCCTCTGAAGCGGCGCCTACTCCGGGGACAGCGGCAAGGGTGGCAGCGAGTCCCCTCGGGAGGGGAGAGCCGGGGCCGCGGGCGGCGTGGAGGCCGAGCTGCCGCGCGGGCTGAGCGCGGCTCTGCTTCCTGCGCAACCCAGCACGCCTCTGTGCTCGCCCGCTCTGCGAGACTCAGCGGCAGGGTAAATGGCACATCTATATGCTTCCGCTAAAGACAAGTCATATTTTTTTATAGTGTTTTCATGTTTAATTATCTCTGCTCTATATAGACTAGCAGACTCAAATTTATTTTGCTTTTCCTCTCCTCGCTTTTCTTAAGAGTCCTTCATGCCAACCAAATGCAGTAGAAGTTTCTGTACGTATCAAGCTTAGTTCTAGTTTTTATTCATATAGAAATGAAGTGGCAGAGCTCTGTGCCACCAGCTCTTGGCATGGCGAGACGCCGATGAGCACCGTGGTGCCAAGACAGGGGACGTGCGTCGAGTCACTGACACCTGTCAGGTGGTTCATTTCTGTCTGTAGGCCCTCAAAGAGCTGAGTCCCCTTTAAGTGCACATCTGTAAGCATGGAATTGCCATACAGCCAGTTTACTGTACTTCCTTCAGCTTATTTCATTACATAGCTTCTTAATTTGGAGCTTAAAGGGCAAAGGACTAATTACTTTGGTGTAACTTTTTTTTCCCTCAGTTCTCATGAACTTTCATATCTCTACTTAGTCAGTTCACCATTAGTGTCACAGTGTTGGCAGAGAAGGATGAGTGCCTATTCCAATTAGTTCTTTCCCTGGAGGATCATGCAGAGATCTGAAGTCAAAATCCTGTAGCATATTTGCTTTAGAATACAGTTTCCAAATCGAGTTGTTCCTTTTTTGATCAAGATCAAGGAACTGATTCTATCAAACATTAAGAAACAATGTGTGTGTTTACATGATGGTTATGTGTCATGTAAGTTAAGTCCCAACAGCAAAGAGACAAGAATCTGCCTCATGAATTGTAGCAAGGAGCATAGAAATAAAACAGAACTGTGTTTCCTATAATGTTTAGATTAATATCTCTGCTACATAACAATCTGCGTGCCAGCAGGCTTGGCTGTGACCCAGTCTGCAGCTTCAGGTCACTGGGAGAAGTGGCTGGGCTGTTTGTATGGAAACGGCTCCGCTGTCGTCGCTGCCTGGCCGCCTGCTCTGTATGCAGACAGCGTGAGCGGGCAGGAGCTTTGCTGGCTGCTCTGGCTGCTTTCCGAGCCGAGACCGCTGCCTTGCTGTTCCTAGACACGTCTCACGCCAACGCCAGCAGCCTGGAGCCCGTGTCCCATCGGTGCTGGGTCCTGCAGCGCAGGGCGAGCGGTTACACTTGCTCCTGCCTAACCGGCGTGTCACTACGGGCAGCAGCTGTGGGCTGCTGTGTGGCTCACAGAGCCCAGTCTCCCCCACATTTAATCCCCGTGTACAAATGGGCAGTAATGCTAATAATACGCCACGAGCAAGTAGGCCTGTGCTTTCCGTCCAGCCCCAGACAGCGCCGTCTTGCAGCTGTTGCAGAGCACATAGAAAAAAGGCTTCAATGAGGAGCAGCTGGCACCTTGTGCCTTCTCTGTGGGCCCACCGGCTCCTCTCTTAGGTGGATTAATGCCTTGGAAACTGTATATGCTTCAGCTGTAGTCCCAACTGCCTGCTTAAATTGTAGACGTGTGTATGTTCTGAGAGCTCATTTAAGGTCTTTCCAGCATTTTGAGACTCTGGCAGACATTCGGGGTTGCCATCTGCAGTTACACAGCAGTGTGTACACGCTGCTCTAGGGAGCTGAACTTTTGCTTACGTCTGTCTACGGGAGACCTTGAGGCGCGAGCTGCAAAAGGAGGCTCACGGGGTGGATCTGCCTCAACCATCTTTCCTTTGCATGACAGAAGAAAGTCATTAGGCAGCTAGCACGGCATTGCCAGTCATATGCTGGCCTCATGCTAGGAGGCAGCTGTCTAGATCTACAGCATCCACATGGGAAGGGGGAGCAGGATGATACCATAACCACACGTCTGCGAAGGTGGTCCTAAAACCTCAGATTTGATCTCTGTAACTGCTGAATTAGACCTTCCGGCTGTTAGTGCAGCCTTTAGTGGCTTCTTTTTTATTATTACTTTATTTCTGCCAGGGTTTCTAAGGTTGTCTTTGCAAGCTTTCAGACAGGGGATGTTTTTAGTGGTCCCAAGAAAGCAGTGCAAGAATTTGAAATTGGAATGATTTCTAATTGCAGTGCTTGGTCTGGCAGATTTTGACATCATTCCGTATGTGCTTCCCAAAGTGAAACGGAGCCGGTTGAACCAGGAGCAGCAGTGACCCTGCTGCTGGCGAGAGCTCTGCTCGCGTGGCTGGGTGGTGGCCCCAGCACCAGAGCTACAGGGGCTTTGCCCGCCTTCACACACAGCACTCCCAAACCGCTACAGATTGAGCGCTGGGAGCACAATTATCCCCGGAGAAATGGCAAGATGAGTGCTGCCACTCTGCGCAAATGTGTATGGCTGGGCGCCGCTCCCGGGGCTGCTAACAGCAGCCGAGGAGCAAAGCAAGCTTAGAAATGCCTGTTCTACCGTGTTCTGGAGGTCTGAGTACTGCTATTACAGGCCAACTGCTAAATCATACACTCCGTGACTCTAGCGCTCGCTTGGTGCGTGGAGCGCGCGCGTGTCCCCAAAGCAGCGCAGAGCTGCACTTTCCCTGATACAGCAAGGCAAACAGGGAAAAAAGCCCTATTGGAATAAACAAAATGTTTTGTTCCAGTCTGGTTAGGGAAACAAGGAGCTTTTCCCTTGGGAAACAAATGTAATACATTATTCTTTCTTAATGTTAAGTACTAAAACTTTTTTAAAGGTGTTTTTATTGAGCTACTTCTTAGGTTTTTAAGTATTTAAAGTGGATTTTACACTACTTAAGTTAGCTGCATTATACTAGTTTGTAGTAAACTAATGCAACTTCTGTGCTGAGAAGCCTTTGGACTTCCCCTGCCTAATAAATAATTTATTTATTACTCTCTGAGATAAGCACTTCATTGAGGTTTTGGTGGCAGAGGTGGTATGTGGTTTACACATTTCCTACTGCTGCTGTCTCGTGGGTGGCTTTCTGTAATTAGTTGTCCCCTCTTGATATATCCGAGTTTGTCCTTGCTGCAGTATTAGCTCAGATGTTGCCCCTCCTCTGATATCCAAATGCACTCAGGCCAAGCCCCGAGGTGACAGCCCCCTCTGCCATACCGAGCTGGGGGCTCGCGTGGCGCGGGCAGAGCCTCTGCGGTGCAGGGAGCAGAACGGCTCTGTAGCGCTTAAACAGCACGGCCGGGCACCCCGCTGCGAGGAATGATGAAGAACTTCGGAACGGCACGTGAAAAAATTGTGTTTGTGTAAAAAGCTCTCTAATCTTTGTAGCTGACTCTTAGCGCTGTCCCACCCTGAATAAATTGTGATCAGTGGCCTAACTGTCTAGGTCTCTTCAACTAGGAAAGTGAAGATTAAGTTTAGGCAACACGACTGGTGTAAGCCCGACCTCCACTTCTTCTGGAGTGTAAATGGAAAGTTATTGCCTTCCCAAATAGGGGCCCGTGTGAGGAAATGGGCAAAACCAATAGACCCTTCAAATGAACCTGAAGTGACTCAGTAATGTGCGCCCTGCTGAAAATCAATGGCATTTGTATTCCTAGATCAATTTGATACCTCTGAAACTGCCAAACACAATCTTGGAATTTCCTTGCATTAGGACAAATTATGCTCTGTCCAACATATTTCTGGAGTAGGAAGTCACTGGTATTTCAGTTTAATATTAATATAACTGAGTAAAATTTGAGCTGTTGCTAAAACTGATTTTCCTGCTAATGTGAAGCATAGTATAAAGGAATACTCTTACAAACAGAGCAGAAGAGATTCATTTGTATTTGCCTAGAAGAAAGCAGAGCCTCCTCCATTCACAGCTTTAGTGTAGAGGTAGAAATGCTCACATTTGTTTTCATTTTCTCCAGCATGCTTTCATTCTAAAGACATGGCCTAGGTGATGTTGCAGGTGATGTTCCTGTAACAGGAAC
>VZSV01000236.1:693742-707790 GCA_013398735.1 Nothocercus julius | reverse complement strand
CCCGGGCTGCTTCCCGGGCTGCTTCGCGGGCGGCCCGGGGCTGCTTCCCGAGCTGCTTCTCTGCCACGCACCCCTCGCGCTGCGCCCCAACGCAGCCCTTGCTCTGCCCCGCAGCCCCGTGCGGACCCCATAGCAAACGCGGGGGCTGGGCCGCTTGCCCTCTCTTTGGGCACTTAATCCCTGCCTCAGACCTCGCTTGTCGCCGTCGCGCAGCGCCGCGCTCTCCAGCCTGCCCGTAATCCCTGTTGTCCGAAGCGGGCACCCCTTTCACCTGGTGGGGCCCATGCTGCTGCGCTCCGGGGGAGACGTGCAGCAGCCCTGCCGTGCCCCCTTGCCCTGCCCCGCGCTCCCCGCTGGCTCTGTGCGCCGCAGAAGGCATCCCCGAAGCGCCGCGTTGTGTGTTCCTTGCTCTTTACTTCCATGGGAGACCTGCTGTGCAATCCCTTATGGAACGGAGCTGCCCGTACGCGTGCCCTGTGTCTGCCACATCCGTGCAGCAGGCAAGAGGGACGATCACCTGAAGCCCCAGCAAGCCTCCTCAGGGCATCGCCGCTAGTGCCCAGGCTGTTCCTGCGCTCGCCGCAGTGTTCCCGTGCCGTGATCTCTTTCTAGTTGATTAGCTGGAGAGGAATTTTCTGTTCGAAGTTCTCTGATAAACACAGTGGCTTGTATGAAAACCTGTCCGAAGCTTCTGATTTTACTCAAACTACCTTTGTGTCTTTCATTTTGGGATTTAAGTGCTTTTTAAAAGTCGATGGGTATTTTTTTTGACACCATACATGCCTTCCTTACCATATCAGTGTTTTTATTACAACACTTTGTAACCTGTTTGCCTTAAAGTTTCATTCTTAAAGATGTGCAAGATCTCATGCTGGCGTTTGCTTACGCCATATGCTTTATTTACTTACAGATTGCTAGTGCCGTACATAACTCCTTTAGTGAAAAGTGGCTTTGAAGAAAGTAGCTATTTTAGCATCATAACTGTGTTTCTCTCTTCATTTTTGAGGCATTTTCACCGTCTTTTCGCTAGAGCTTGTGCGGTTGTCGGTGTCCTTCATTGCTGCTGTCGTGGCTGCTGCTGTCTCTCAGCGTTAGTCTCCCAGGTCCTCTGCTGAGATTGCTGCCCAGCCAGGAGCAGCAAACTGAAGCTCATAGCCAGGGGGCTCAGGCTCTCAGGCTTTCCTGTGGTCTCCTATTTTATTTGTAAGATGCTCGAGAACCCCTATAAGCAAATAAGTACCCTGAGCTTGTAGTTACTGCTGAGACTCTCCTGAAGCGTACGGAAAAGCATGCAAACTTCAAGCAGAAGCCAAAAAAAAAAAATGCCCGTTTTGTGAACCTTGGCACTTGGCTAGCAAACCATTAACTTATGTAAAGAACTGTCCGGATATATGAATCATCTCAGACCCACGTGTGTTTTCACTGTTAGTACTGCACCAAAGCGTGTTCTCTATTTGGTATTTAGCTCTGTTATCCTGTGTAGCAGTTTCTTGGTTCTGGTATCGTTACCTGAGAATGGGGTCCTTGAGGTTGTGAAGCAATAATTAAATTCCCTACTGTACCCCTAGCAAGTCGAGAACCAGATGCTTATTGCCTCTTTTCAGTGAGTTGTGAAAAAGATTTTCCTTGCTGCATGTTTTTGGAGCCTGAGGAGCTCTGCACTTAATTCTGGGCGTATAGGAAAAATAATTAACCCTGTCCCATTCCATCATGTCTCTGCATATCCAGAAATAGTTCTGCTTAATGTGGGCTCTTTGCTTCCTTAAATCTAAATTAGAACTTCATTTTCAGCAGCGTAAGAGCGAGGATGTGGAAGTTTTCCATAATCCGGGGTTTGTAGCCTCAGTGTGCTGAACAAAAAGCATACTCGACTGTGGGCTCCTGGGACCCGGAGCCGGCTCTGGGGCAGCGAGCAGCTGCGAGTTATTTAGTGACGCTGTCCTAGGACGCACCGCTCCGGCGCACCGCGGGGGCGGTTAGCAGACACCTTCTCCAAAAGTGCTTACTTCAGGGCTAAGAAAATTGGGAAAAACAGATGGGAAATGCCTTTTTTTTTAAACAGAAAAAGCGATAAATTTTCTTGTCAGAAAAAGAATAGTCTTGTATCACGTCCGTTACATTAAGTGGTTTAATTTTGTTTCTCTCTTCTGAACATTGTATCTCCTTTGTTGCAACAAGACTCGCTTGCACATAAGGCGCCTCCTAGAAAGGTTACTATACGAGGTGGAATTGAATTATGACATTTTCTTTCACTCTATAAGAAAATAAATAAAAGCAGCAAACTACCTTTCCAGCAGCATTCACTCCAATTCTCATGTTATTTACTCCAGTTTTTGGAGAACAGGCTTCAAATTCACCTTTAAATCTCATGTACCATCCTCTCCACATTTGCTAAATTTGCTAAATGTAAACAATTGTCCTTCCAACCATACGTTTTTCTCTCAGAACAAAATAGCTACATTGCGCTTACAAATACATCTGCCTTCTTGGGAATGTTGGAAGGCACGAAGGTCACTCAGTCGTGCCCACACGTACAAATCAGGAGCCTGGAGCTGCTCCTGTGGGAGGAATGCGGTTTTATCACCGCGTAGTGCCCTCTTGCACTGCATTCCATAACGTGCCGTGGTGCATAAATCTACAGGGCAATTGCGCTTTTTATTGTGCTGCTGCTCTGCGTTGAGCTTAATGATTGCGAGTCCTGGGCTGCCAAAGATGGCAAATCCTTTCACTTTTCTTTTTTTTTTCTCCTGTTTCCTTTGCACTGATAGAGTAAACACCCAGAAAGGGGTGGGTTTGGTTCTAATGGCTCAGCACACTTAAATTTTACTCTTTTTTTTTTTTCCCATCTCTGAATCATTTTCCCTGTTTTAAATTCAAAAGACTTCTGGAGAGGCACTTCTTGAAGCAAATGTTATGTTTTATACAGAGCCAGTAAACAAAAGAGATTGATTTGTGTGGGGCTGTAAAACCTGGTGCTCCAAGGACCGATGAAGCTGGCTGTGTTTGCCAGTTAAATCAGTTATCTGCAGTTCTCATGGTGATTTGGATAGAGGGCAGATTTCAAGATTTTGGGGAACGGAGGCCTATTCATTCCTTGTATAGTTAGCCCTAAATAACTGTTGAAAAGAGGTGGGGTTTTTTTTGTTTTATTTTTTTTTTTGTTTGTTTGTTTGTTTTTTCTAAAAAGCAGATGGTAATAGTAGGATGTCGGCTTTGGATCATCATGCTGGTGTTGCAGAAAGCAGAAGCTAAGCATTTTCTGTGAACTGGTCTCAAGTTTATCTCAAGATGATGCCTAAAACTGCATGAGATGTAACCTGTTCAGGCGGTTTTGGGGAGGAAAAAGAAGAGGTCTTCTGTGTCCGCTTAGTTCTTGAAATTGACTCGCAGAGTTAGCGACGTGTCAAGTGCTCCATGAGCGACCTGTCCGTCTCCTCCGCGAGGAGCCCGAGCGACGGCCCTCGGCTCGGGGCGGCTGCTTGCGTTGTCCCCGGCAGGAGCGTGGCGCCGTGCCCTGCCGGCCGCGTCCTCCTCGCCCGCACCCAGCGGAGCGGCGGCGCTGGACGTGGCCCTGCAGGACACCGTGTGCGGGAGCGCGGCCCAGCGCCGAGGAGCAAGGGGACAGATAGCGGAGCAGCGGGAATCGCGCGCTTCCCTCCCCACCTCTTCCCCGAGACCCAGAAGGGCTTTGTTGCTGCCTCCTGGTTTCTTCCGCCTCCTGTGAAAGCAGGAGCTCCTAAGCTGGCGGGCTTCCCCAGAACACAGTATTCACATGGAAATGATTTATAAAGTGCACAGCTCTTAAAAATCCGTTCGGTGTGAGCTGCTCGTTGCCGTGCAGAGCCTGTGTCTTTGGTAGCCTGTTGGAAGGGAATTGTGAGCGCTGTTCCCCCAGCTCATGCACATGCCCTGCGTTCTGCTGAGGTTTCTTTCAGGCACCATGTAGATTGCCTCTTTTTTTGTCGCTTTTTTCTTTTTTTTCTCCCTTTTTTTATGAGCCCCCTCTGGGGGCTTAGTCTGGCCTTTGTGTGTGTGTTTCTATACATGTCTGTCCTAGAAGTTTGCTTGCTGAGCTTTTCATCTGTGTTTCACGCTGAAGAAAAGATGACAGAAGTATTTCTTCACAGTTCTGAGAGCCTTTGCACGCTTGCGCTTTCGCCGTTCTTCCTGAAGATTTTGGATGCTTTAGAAATGAGAAAATGATAAACTAATGGTAACCTGTGCCAGTTAGTAAGACCTGTGGTTAAAGAGCTCCGGGTGGCTCTGTTTGGGAGTCTCTGATGAGCTCTGTGCGGCTCCCCTCCCGCCCCCAGAAGACACAGTTATCAGAGCTCAGCACTTCACTTGTTTGATTCGTCTCCAGCACGATCTTTCACAGCTCCCAGCCCTGTGTCTGCCTTTGCCGAGCTCTGTTCTTGGTGAGGTTCTTATTATATCTGTGCTTAGGAGCTGCAGAGACACGTTGTTAGGACACCAGCTGTTTGGGAGTGAAGGCTTTACCGAGTCACTCCTGTAATATTAGAGCTTTTTGGACACTTGGGCTTATCATTTTTGGTGGAGCTCCATGTGCTGGGGACTGTGAAATTCCCATCGGCAGGGATCAAGGGGCACTTTCCTCCTGTGGCCAATCCGAGCCCACTAACCTGGTAGGAAGTGTCAGTGTAACGTGTTTTCTGTGGCCTCATCCTTTTCTGAGGGCCTTAGTGCTTGGAGCTCTTCAGATTCACCGACGTGCTCGCGCATAGAGCCAGGTCGGCTCCCAAGGGCTGCATAGTTTTGCGGTGAGCGTCTTTAAATTGGACATCATAACTAGGAGTAGTCAAAAGTGGGAACTCTCCAAATTGCTGCCCTAAGGTATTTTATTCATCTCGAGCTTAAAGCTTGTGACTAACATGTAGTATTGAGCCTAATTATTCTTTGTGTTTTGTTTCTTTGTTGGCAGTGCAGAAAGGATGTGGTCCTAGATATGCCCATGCTTGAGTGTTTGCTTTTATTAACTCAATTTTGCAAAGCTATAGCTTTTGGCAGTATTTCATTGTTCTTTAACTAAAAGTTGTGTCATGACTTAGTAATTTTGTTTTTCGACTTCCAAATTTGCAAGTACTTTATACCCGGACCTCAGATTTTGCCCTTTTGCCTTTTATTGTTTTTCAATCAGCAAGGAAAAATCTATGCTATCCTGAGCAAAAAGATTTGATGATGACTTTCTTTTGTTTTTTTTTTTTCCTTTAACAACAGTTTGGAAATAATGATGTAGCTGGTGTACATGGAACTGTATGTTAAGGCCTGTGGATTCTGTGCATTGCAGAACACAGCAGGGCATCATGGATAACGGTTTCAGTCAGATGTAGGAAACAGGTCACTTTTTTGTGTCTTTCTGATCATTGTGCAAAGCCTCTATTTCAAACTTACAGTTATTTGACAGTAACCTTACTGAACATGTGGTAAGAATTTTATTTAACTGCTAAAAATAACCTAAACTTTCAGTGAACATTGTGTACATGCTTGCTTCAGAAAGCCACGGTGGCATAGTCCTAGCTCTGTAAAGCTTGTCTCTGTTTATGCTTGTATTTCCAGTGAATATTAGGGCAGATAAATTTTCCATTATTGACCACTGTTTTGCTTTGTCAGGCAAGGCTGCAGCATGGTCTTTAATTTCTAATAATCACAGTGTTGACAGCAGCTGGGGCCAGGTTCTGTGATGGAGCCCTGCGTGACATGGATGGGCAGGAAGGACGCAAACACTTCGGTAGGGGCCTCTGTGAAGGCACCGGAGAGCACCCAGAGATGAGACAGCCCTGTGGGAGCACCGGAGGAACCCAGAGATGAGACAGCCCTGACAGATTATCTTGTTTCTGAAGTCATGGTTGACCTGAAAAAAAGAAATCAACTTTTTTCCCAATGGAATTAAAGTAAGGTTTCATGAGAAGAATTTCTCACAAATGTAGATCTAAGGTGACAGAGCCTCTGTAATTGTCACTTGATGTACTTCTATTGTCCCTTCTGCTATTGCCATAGCAGAGTACTCTGCTGGAAATCGACTCTTGAGAAGTCACCTGAGGAGTGATTTTGGGAGGGATTTATTGCCATGTAGATACTAAGAGCCTCAAGCCCCTCTATACTGTGCCCGGGCTGTGCGCGTCGGGCTCCACGCTCGGAGCGGCTGCTCCACGGAGGCTGCTCTGTAACTGCCGAAGGAGCAGCTGTTCAGCAGTGCGTGTTTCTTGGACTCTGAGGTGTCTCAGAACTGGGGAGGGTGTTTGCAAGGGAAGCTGTCAGAAGCTAAGCACCTCCGTGCTGGTGCGCAGTAGTTTTTGCCTGTGCTAAATGGCGTACGCAGGTTTTTAGGCCGGTGCTCGGCCTCGGGAGGATGAGCCGGTTCCCTGGGTGCTGCCTCGTCCCTGCAGGCAGCTAAGCACAGCTGAGTGGTGTTTTCTGGCACTTTCGCATTCCCAGGTCTCATGCAGAAAGGGTTGAGACTCTCCTTGCCTGCTGTAGCCTGAATTTCTTAGCAGTGCTAATTACATAGGGCTTTCACCTCTGTATCCCCAAACCTCTTACAAGGTGTGTAGTAAATAGCACCTGGTCCTGTCTTCATTCACAGCCTGAAATAACTCTGAAGTGGCCTGTCTTAAAGCCAGCAGAGGTCATAAATCTCAGGCTTACATTTTTATGTACAGTCCTTTCCTGCCCAGTGACTTTGTCTCTTTCGGAAGCAACTGCTTCTTAGCACAAGTTGTTACTACTTTGCTTTGTACTTCCCTCCCTTCTGCCGTGTTAATGGTAAATTCTGCATAATAGCTCACCTATGTTTTATAGAGGAAATATTTCACAATTTCCTGCCAATTTAAACAAGAAAACAGTGATTTGCAATTAACCTTTCATGGTCTGACTCGGTATTTTGCTGCATAGCTAATCTGCAAGGAGCATTTGCGTGATGCAGTCCTTTCCCTGAGCCCTTCCAGGGGAAGCGGGAGTGCCCGAGCTCCCCGCACCTTTCTTGCATTGTTTTGAATTTTACCAAATTTTCTTTTTTGTTTGTGTTTGTCTGGAAGTATCGTCAGGATCCACTAGAATTGCTTGGACTTTCAACATGTCTGGTGGCTTTTTCCTGTCTCATTTCAGGTCTGCCCGAAGAGGCCTGAGTTCTGGAGAGGTGCTGATGAGGTAGAAGTGCCACCTTCTAAAAATTCCTTCTATATATTGGAGTTAAGAACAAAGCTTAGGCTTAGTTCTTGTGTTGTTATACATGCACATGTATGAGATTCCTAATTGCTAGGAAACCTTCAGGGAGTTTTGAAGGAAATTTTTGTGAAGAATGTGTATGACATTTTTATCCCTAACATCTTTAAAACAGGTCCTTGTGTTTTTTTGTTTTTTTTTTTTTTTTTTTTATATTTTCTCCTCTCAGTCTCTCAGAAAAACATCTAAGCAAATACTGCAAAAATAGAAGTGACTTTTTCGTTTGTTTGTTTAGACTAAGAGCTCTTGCTGCCTGACCCTCCTGCTCCCAGTAAAGATTTCAGTTACGGTGCCTGTGACCCTGTATCAAAGTGCTGGGGGGAAATCAATGCCTCGCAGCAAGGCAAACAGCAGCCAGTGCTGACTCACCACCCGCCTGACAGCCTGTGCCTTCCTGGCGGGGTTCGGAAGGAGCCCAGGAATCGCCAGCTGTAACCGTAATCACGCAACCGGCCTGCCTGCTGACATGGCTTTAATCGTTACAGGCAGGATTACCTTCCGCTGTTCTTTACTCCTCTCTTTCTCCCCTCTCTTTCTCTTGCCACCTGTACCTCTTTTAACTAGGTCTCTTGAAAGAGGGGAGACAGATGCGTCTTGGGCAGTTCTGCGGGCAGCAGAACCCAACACATTTATCCTGCCTGCTGAATCCAGCACAGTTAGGGCCAATTAACATGAAACCCCACAAGAAGGAAAATACCTCATCCGCTGCATAGTGTACTGGAAAGCGTGTGTGTGCGTGGGCATAGGAGCCCTTGGATGAGCACGGGCCTTAGCATCCCTTCCAGGGCCAAAGTGGGAACTCGGAAATCCTTCCAGGCCCAAGTGTCTGAGTCAGGTTCCCATCACTGCTCACACTGTTGTGCCTGGTGTTAATATTAGCTACACATTCAAATAAATCGTCTCAAGCCCTTTCTGCCTAGAAGATTTACTCTTTTTTTTTTGACTGTATTTCCAGATCGGGCTAAAAAACAGCTGCCACAATGCTGTTAATGTGAACTCGGTTTCTGATGTTTGCTGTGAGGAGTGAGGTGGCTCCCATGGTAAAGGCACTATGAGGAAGCTGTTTAGTGGCAAAATAAGTTGTATGTCTGGTTATGAAAGGAGAATCGGAGACTGGCAAGAGAAAAGGAATGAGCTGAGCAGTCCAGAACTGAGGATGAGGAAAAAATGAGGCCACCGCACAAGTCTTGTCTTGACTAGGCTTTTCAGATGTGTCAGGCTCTGTGTTAGTTAACAATAAAGATTTTTGTTAAATAGCAATGAAGTCTTTTGATCTTAATGAAGACATAGTTTGAATTCCTTGCCTGTGTAGGGGAGGGCATCTGCTCTGCCGGATTTTGCCTTGGGAGCTCTGTAGGGCTTGACACTGAAACTGTGTCTAAGTATTGAAAGGAGTAGTGCTGGGCTTCAGCCTGCAAGAAGAGTGCCTGGAAACTCACGCGTGGGTGAAGACAGGGTAGTGTGGATTCCTCAGGGTCTGCGAGACAGCGAGCTGAGCACGTGGTGAAGACATTGGTGCTTCACTTGACGCGTTGCTGTGTGCTAACGGCAAACGAGCCGATCGGCGTGGCCAAACGTGCCGCTGCTCGAGGGACAGGGATGGTCCGACCCCGCTGCTGGAGGCCCCTGCTGAGGCGGGAGCGGCGCCCGTGGTGCTTTCATGTGCTCATCCGTCGGGTGCTTATATCTGTCAGGTCTTCTGAGAGCTTCCTCTTTTTCGCTAATAGTGCTGAATACTTACCCGGATTAAATTTATGCCAGGTTTTGTAATCTGGATGCCACCTGCCTCTGCATCCAGTACCTCTAACAGCAGTTCCCGTGAAAAGATGCGTGTCGTTGCCTCGAGTGTTTCCATGCAGCTGTAACCACAGCAGTGGGCAGGAGAGAGATGCTTGATCCAAAGCTTTGAAATTGGACACTCCTATCAGGCTTGTTCTGTCTGATAGGATTTTACCTTTTGGGAACCAGTAGGAAGTTGTCCATCCCATTCCCATCCCAGCAGCAGGCCCAGCCTGGGAAGTGTAGGTTGTTTACTACAGAAACTGGATCGTTTCCCAGGTGCTTCGGGGAGGGCAGTGGAGTTTGTTCCTAGGCTGGCTGGCTGTCCTGGCTTGCTCCAGCAGGTTTGGTGCCGAGCAGGACGGGCTGTGCACACTCCTCACCAGCACCTTCCCGTGTCCCAGGCCAGGAGGCAAGAGGGCGGCGGTGCCGGGCTGCTCCTTGCAAACGGCCGAGTCTCATGAGCGGAGGCTGCTCCTCTGCTCTGGCACCGTGTGATGCTCCCTCGCACCAGTCACCAAAGCCTGAGGAGCTTAAGCTCCCCTGTGGCTGGCCCAGGGCAGCAGTGCACAAAGGCTGCAACAGCAGCAGCAAACTCTACTTACTGGTGCATTTAAAAAACTCACAAATATTCCTGCAACACCTGGGTCTTGGTGTTGCATTTGCAAGTAGCGTAGGCACCAGTCCTAAAGGGCCGCAGAGCACTCCAGTGCGTAGCTTTCACATCTCACGAAAAGGCTGCTTGCAGCCTGACCTTAAGTATTTTAACAGTTACTTTTGATTGCATTATCTGTTGCATTGCGTTGGAGTTTTTGTTATGCACTGCCTGCACAAAAGTGCCAAGAGATGTTTATATCCCATTCATCTCTCCATTTTGAGGCCACAGGTGACAAAGCTGTTACCTAACAGGTCTGTTAGGGCTGCTGTTCCTAAAGCACACAGAGGTGTGCGGGAGCCGTGGGCAGTGGCTGCTGATCCCTGTGCCGCGCGGCGCTGTGTGCGATACATTCTTGTTATACAGGCCGAAGCAGAGGCCGAGGCTGAAGAGCCGTGGCGGGTGCCAGAAGGCCAGGACGTCAGGCCCGGGTTAGCGGGTGCACGCATGGAGCGCCAGCAGTGCTGCCCTCATCGGGAACACTGCGGGAGAGGAGCCTTCCGGAGCTGCCGGCAGCCAACCTGCATTGAACTGGGTGACAAGGCGGTTGCGAAAAGATTTCCTGCCACTCAGCCGGACGCTATAAGTAAAGATCTTCTAAATATCCTGGAACAAATGCCTTGCTGCAAGCTGTCCTGCTGCCATTGGAAATAACTTCCGCAGAGTTTCCACCGCAGGACACTTTCTTCTCCGTGCTCCAGCTCGTGTTGGAGGGAGGAGATGACACTTGGGGTGCAGTTGGACTATAATGAAAATATGAATCACCATAGCAAGGATGTAGCCGTAACTTATAAAACTTGCTGGCTGCTCACTAGGGTCTGCGCTGAAGCGCATGGATAGTGCTTGGCTGTGATAAAGCCCTGGCTGTCAGTGTAACACCCAGCTGGAAATCCTGCAGGAATTGAAGGACGAATTCCTTAGACATTTGGGAGATGTGTGGTGTTTGGTCTGCCAGATTCTTCAAGCAGGATGGGGCCACCCCCTTCCTAACTGGGATATTTCCTGGCTTCTGAAGCTATTTGGGGATTGCCATGAAAAGGCTGTTTTCCGGAGAGCAGCCTGGCCAGTCCCAAATCTGGGAATAACTGCTTGTGAGAACAAAAAAACAGTTATACTTGTAGCTGTAGGATGGGGGTAGGAGAGACTTGGAGGATTCTTGTCTGCTGCGGAAAGGATCAGAGAGCAGATTTTTCATATGGGAGTTACAGAAGTGCTCACACATCCAAAACCATACATGTGTGTGTGTGTGTGTGTGCGTGCGTGCGCCTGCTGGGATATTTGCAGAAACTTAAACCAAATAGGTAGGTTAAACCCGAGCAGGTCGCCAGAGCTCTATAAGCCATGACATCCTGGATCGTTTTGAGAGGACGTTGTGCAATCTGTGCAAAATAGAGCTAGTGAATTCCGAAGGTACCAGCGATTCAGTCCTTGGGTACTTCAAGCTTTACTGTGTAGTGCTCTAATACCCCTTTCTGCGAAAGAGAAGAAACCTCTTTCACTCGGAGCGCTCTGCGAGGGTCAGCGAGGGCAGAACAGGTTAGCGGCTGGGGCAGGACGACGCGCCGGCGGGTCCCGCAGCCCCGGCCGCAGCCCGCCTGCTCCCGAACATCATTAGCAAGTGTTTACGGTGTGAGGGAGCCCGAGCAGGAGCTGGTTGCGCCAGTTCACTCCGGTTATTGGCCTTTCTTCTCCCTTCCTATTTATAACCCATTTAAGTGTGACTAATGGCTAAGGCTCGAATTACATGACATGTCATATAATCTTTTTTATTTTTTTCACCTTGCTTGATGATGCAAGTTGTAACAAAGACCTACTTGTTTAGGCTGCCTTTTAAACTCTATAAAAAGTTCACATGCTTCCAAACCATGCTTTTAAATCACACCTCCGAGCCCGTGTGGGAAAGTTACAGGCAAGGTCTGAAAAATTCCTCCTTGGTTCTCTTCAGCCGATGACCTTGCAGGGAAGGAGGAGGATGTGCACGGGAGCAGTGTTTGTAAGTGCTGCCCTGAGTGGAAAGGCAGGACGGCTCTTCTAAGCAGATGTCTGTAGCTTTTCGCCTCAGGTCGCTGGATGGGCGCAGGGCGTTTAGAGTGTGGAAAGCTCCTGTCCATCTGGTGGGTCCGTTCAGTGCTGCTCCTAGGGGACAGGCCTCTTCTCTACAAGTGCAACCATCAGCGTGGCACTACAGAGACTCCTCTTTCTTGTTCAGTTTTGGTCAAGCATCTAAGTTTGGATTAGATGGAGAGGCTGAGCTATGTGCCTGGCACATCTTCAAATATTTTAATGTAAAAAATATTAAATATAGGTTGGGAGGAACTAGAGGTCAGGTATAAATTCCATACATGTTCCAAAACTAAATGTGTTAACTCTGCTCATCGCGCATGGGAGCAGGACATTTTACTGTTTTGGTTTGTTTCTTACCATTGAGTTCTTCCTGCCCTCCTCTGCACCAAGAAAAAGAGAATTTCAAGTGCGACACTCAGCTCACTCTCAGCCTGCAAAAGATGCAGTTGGTTTATTTGGCTTGACGCCACAGGAGCTAAGTGAGCCCGTCAGAGGATTCTCAGGCACTTAGGAAGAAAGTCTGGGTTTAGTTTCAGCCATTGAGTATTGAAACTCAAGCGTGGCTAGCGGTTGTGCTTGGTGCTCCCAGGAGAGCTGCGCTGAGGGCTTCGATTGCAGCCCCGGTGCCCAGCGGACAGAGGTGGGGGCTGGCCCGGCGTGGCCCTGCAGGGCTCTGCTCCGCTCTGGAGCGGGGGGCTGGCCCGGCGTGGCCCTGCAGGGCTCTGCTCCACTCTGGAGCGGGGGGCTGGCCCGGCGTGGCCCTGCAGGGCTCTGCTCCGCTCTGGAGCGGGGGGCTGGCCCGGCGTGGCCCTGCAGGGCTCTGCTCCGCTCTGGAGCGGGGGGCTAGCCCGGCGTGGCCCTGCAGGGCTCTGCTCTGCTCTGGAGCGGGGGGCTGGCCCGGCGTGGCCCTGCAGGGCTCTGCTCCGCTCTGGTCCCGTCTGCATGGGTCAGGCGGCGCCGGGGGCGCTGGGCTCCTCGCAGCAATGTGGGTCGTGGCAGGGGCTTCCGGCGGCGGCAGCTCGGGGCTCTGGCGACGTGCACGCCTGGGAATGCCGGCCGGGGCTAGCACAGCCTCCTGCTGCGTCCTGGAAGACAGCGGGCAGCAAGAGGACACTGGAAGATCCCTCGGATCACTGGCCGAGTGTCTCCGTTTGCCTCCAGGCTTTCTCTAGTTTCTTTGGGTGTCCTCGGTGGGGTGCATGGTTACTCAGTGACATTTTTGTGGTGCATCTCAGGCTGCTTCCTGGGCTGTGCTGGTCCCCATCCAAGCCCATTCCCTTTTCCTGAACCAGGAGAGGTGGGAGGCTCAGCTGCTGGGCAGCACGGCATCGGTGCCATGCAGGTGTACAGGGCTCTCCTGGACAAGCGCATTGCAATAAGTGACTACTTGTGTGAGGAGACACCTCCTGTCACTGACCCGTCTTTACTTCTGTGTGAGAGTTGCTGCTCCTGAGCAGACCAGAGGCCCCTCTAAGCTCTTCAGCCCAGGCACTTCGTGGCATAGAAGCCCAGAGCTGAGCGTGGTCGCGTTCCCTGTGCAATCTGACCTCAGCAGGAAACAGCAAAGATGCCCTGCGCAGCTTTAGGAGCTGTGTGTCCATTCGTCGTTCTTGAGTAAAGGAAGATTTAGTGATGTCCTCAGTAGCAAGAAGAATTCCTGCCTTTCTGTTTGTTTGTTTTATTGACAAATTAAAAGTGGGAAAAGAACATGGGTCATTCTTTTGTTTCATTTTCCTCTCCTTCAGACTATACATGTTGGAATTCTTGTACTGGTCATTGCAGTGCCAGGCTCTTGACTTAAATGGGAGTGTTTTTTTCAAAAAAAAAAAATTAAAAGAATGAAAAGTTTTATGCCATGCCAAAAAACATGTATGAGTTATTGCAGAGTGCTGACTTGCATTTAAGAATTTTGGCAGGAAGCAAGGCAGGAAATGCATTATTAGAAACGTTGTCCAAAGAATGTGTAATGGCAGGAGTTAATTACGCTGGCAAGCGCCCTGGAAAGAGGCTGGAGCCGCTGCGGAATGGTGACTGTCTCTGTGCTCTGCCACTTGCTGCCCCCACAGGGACATTCGAAGGGGACTGGGCAGGAGCATGGAGGTGCGTGCAAACCCCCTAGAGCTGGTAGCACTAAGAAGTGTCATTTTCTAGAGGCAATGAGGCGATGTGTCCTAGCAAAGAGCCATGACCATTTTATTGCTTAGAGGACTCTTTTTCTTTCTTTCTTTCTTTCTTTCTTTCTTTCTTTCTTTCTTTCTTTCTTTCTTTCTTTCTTTCTTTCTTTCTTTCTTTCTTTCTTTCTTTCTTT
>VZSV01000236.1:674386-693682 GCA_013398735.1 Nothocercus julius | reverse complement strand
TTTCTTTCTTTCTTTCTTTCTTTCTTTCTTTCTTTCTTTCTTTCTTTCTTTCTTTCTTTCTTTCTTTCTTTCTTTCTTTCTTTCTTTCTTTCTTTTTGTATGTGCATCTTTGGGAACAGTGAATTAAAATTCTTCTAACCCTCCTCAGCCTTACTTTTCTGAGGCTGTCTAGAATATCTTCAATTTGGAAATATATGCATTAGCATTGAATTGCGAGAAATACTTTTATTTGTATTCTTATTACATTTCCTCACTATTCATAGGATATCATAAAATATGCTATTGAACTTGGACCTGTTTTTTAAGCAGAGTTACTATGGAGAACAGGTCCAGACTTATGTACTGAAATCACAGCAAACCGATATGTTTTCCTGCTTTGGAATATCTCGCAACACCAAGCCCTTAATAATTGAAAATCCTGCATATATAGGTCTCTTTTTTCTTCCCTTTCTTTAATTTCCATTTTGTTTGTGCAGTATGAGCTCACTGGCACTTCTTATTGTCTAGGCTGTCTTTTGTCCATTAATTTTACATGTAAATGTGTAAAATGCCTCTCACTTATACGTGGAATACTCAGAAAGGCAGCAGGGCTACCTGACAAGTATCTTCCCTGTTTCAAATAAAACCTGTCTTTGTATAAGAAGTGTTTGGGCTGTAGCTGAGTTGCTGGCAAACCTGCAAGGGCAGCTTGGTTTTGGTTTGCTCTAGGTTACTGTCCTGACGGTTGCAGGAGCTGCTAGAAGAGAGGAAGCTCCTAGTCCTTCTTCAAAATAAGGCTTCCATCCTTGCAGCATTTCGTGGTCTTGGCCCTTAGATCTCTTAGGAAACATCTATTTTTACTTGTTCCTGTTGAAAGGTGTTTTAAAGACCAATACAGGTCTCTTAATGTGACTTGAAAAACACTGCGTTTAAGCTCAGTCTCATTATATGGATTTTAAAAGCAGTAGCAAGTGATTGTAATAGCAGATAGTCGGGGTTGGAGCCAAGCTAGCAACATCGCTGCTTGTTTTGCTCTGTGCGACGTGTGGGTTCCTTGATGAATAGGAAGGTCTCAAATTAAACCACATAACAAAAATACACAGGTGAAATGACTTTCACGTATGTGAAGAGGTCAAAGGGCCTTCTCTTCCCACGCGTTGCTCTAGCACGAGCTGTAAGAGATGGCCTGGCTTAGCGGCAGGAATGCGGAAGGCAGCTCGTTCGTAGCTGTTCCTGCGGTTGCCGGTACCTCCCAGCGGTGTAGGGGCTTCTTGTCAAAAGGCCTGCCCAGGACGGGTGGATTTTTGGTGGTGCTGTTAGAAGGCAACGAGATCTGTTATCACAGCAAACCTACACTAACTTTCAGTTAGTGTCTGGAGGTTTCAGATTAAAAGTAGTGGAAAAAATAGAAACGCAGTGTCAGAAACACACTTTGCTCCTGTTCCTACAGAAAAAAAAAAATTGCAGTGGAGGCTTAAGGATTGAGAGAAAAAGAGGCATCACACTGTGTGTTAAGTCAGGGATGTGGCCTGGGCTTGGAAAAATGATTGTCTGTCACAGGGAGGAAAAAAATCCCATTGCTCCTGGAAGAGCAGTATTTTACTTTGGAAAGGGGCACTGGGGGCTTCACAAGTTCATGAAGTGTCATGAACTGTAAATACAGGGAATTCTGTGACTAGCAAAAGATAACTAGCTAAAGATTGTCAGATTACTTAATGCAAGGGGAATAACGTTCCAGAACTTGATAGGCTCTCATTTGCATGGGGTTTTCCCAACTCTTGATATGTCACCTGGTAATAAACCAGTTGTAGAGGGGCAAAACGACAGTCGCAGGAAGACTTCTATGAGTGTTCCAGCATGTTGTGATGGTAGCATAGAGTTGTCTGTGATAGTGCATTATTGAGCAAAAGTCATTCAAAATAAATGGAAAAAAATTGGGAGTGTCTTTGTCTCCTTGGGAAGGAAAAAAGATGAAAAGCCAAATTGTATGGGACAGTGGTTTGAGAAAGCGTAGTGAAAATGACTGTGACTCCTCACAAAGGAAATACCTTGCTGGATCCTGTTTTCCTTTATGGAATTTTGGCTTCAAAACAGCCAGACCTGCTGTTCTGCTGTTCCTGCCTAGCTGGAAGGATGTGTCCCCTTACCAGCTCTTGGATAAACGTTTGGGAATGACAGGAGGGTCTCTTGCAAGCCAGCGACTGGCGCTGCGGGAGGCACAGCCAGGCCCGGCGCGGCCTGGGCGCGAGCTGAGGCCTCGGGCACGGCGAGGGGTTTGCAGACCTCGGAGACAGGGCATGAGTAATGCTTGCGAGGACTGCGGGAGAAAGGGAAGGTCACTCTGTTTTAGCCAAACCCTCACCCAACCCCATCACTGTGTTGTTTTTCTGATTACCTGTAACACTGCTAAGCCAGCTGGCAGAGCTGAGCAGGGAAATGTGTCTGCACAGCGCTCACGCATTTCTACTGTGGTATTCACCCGTATAAAAGTTTACTGGGTTTCACTCAGATTTGTATGAGTATTTTTACCCACAGTAATTTTTCTTACTATCCAAAAATGGGTGCCTTTTATATAAAGGCACTTCTCTCTAGCCTTTCTAGCCTGGAGAATAATTATACCAAACATTGGCATTAAAAGTAGCTGCCCGAGCCACCTGGCTGGAGAAGGTGCTTTCCCCGGGGCAGCTCGCGTCCCCCAGCGGCCTGCTCGGCTGCACGGCCGTATTCCGGAGCTGCAGTAACAGAATCAATATAATAACTCCGAGCTGCAAAATGACTGCAAGCCAGTAGCGAGTTTGCCGTGTTCCTTCAGCCCCCCTGGAAATGTGGTGTGTCTTCAATAACCGCGTAGCTGCCAAAGCCTGTAAAACGTAAACAAGAATCTAAACACCCATTGAGCTTAGCATTTTCTGCACAGTGTTTTCCTAAATGGAGTAAAAACTTAGAAGAGCTTCTGAAGAAACTGTAATCCTCTGTATCCCAGCTGCCTCGCTGCGTTCCCGCGCTGCTCTCGGGGCGAAGCAACACGTGCCTGGGCTGAGCTGGGTTCTGCTCGGCGGTGGCGCAGGCAGCGGAGGACGGGCAGCCTGTTTTCACAGCTCTTCCTGAGCAACCAGGTTCATTAACAAAGTCAAGGCTCATTCTGCAGCCTCATTTTTTTGGCTTTGAAGAGCTCTGCAACTGATGTGTCCCAACCAAAAACCTCCACAGCTTTGTGTCTGACCAGTGAGTCCCTTTTCTGCCCCAAATTAATCACCACCATCATTTGGAGATGGCCTTTTCCAAAGAGCTCGTCCGTCTGACAAAACCCATCCTGTTTTCAGACTGGGGGCTATAGGGATGCAAACCTAGGAATGTTTTCTGATTGTAATTAACTGTTGTTTCTGGAGCCTTCTGATTTTTTTAGGCGCAGATAGAGAAGAAGGCTGAAGTTGGAGGAAGGGCAGAAAATAATCAGGCTAAGTAGAAAGGAAAACAAACCGTTAGGCTTTTAATCACGGCGGCAGCGTGGGAGCCGTAAATCAGGAAGACAGTCCAGGGTGCTTACAGGAAGCACAAACGAGCAGAAGAGCTTTGACTTCTCTTTAAAAATGCCTCAGCTGCTCGCTGACCCTGCACATACTGCATTTCTGCGTGGTGAGTGCGACACAGAGAAACCAGGATTATGCAGAGAGAGGTCCTTGTGTGAAACCTTTCCCACCGCCACTGCTAAGTGCGCTCTGAGCACTCTGAGATGCGTACACCGCGTAGCCCCCCGCCGCCTGCAGCCTCCGCGAGGCTGGCGGCGTGCGCCGTGCGGCACGGCCGCCTGCCCGCACGGTCCTCGGGCTCCTGCTCCTGTTTCTTGGTGGCTCTTGCGCTTGCTGCCCTTCGGGAGTTAGGAAGAAGGCCAATGGTGCTCACGTTCCAGAAGAGAAGCCAATGAAGCTGAAGGGACGGAAGAGCATTCAGTAGCTTTTCTGTTCGTGTAGATACAGCTGAGATTTCAACTTCACTTCCTACTTGAGCAAGCAAGGGAAAATGGAAAGCTTGTTGCTCTAGATGTCTCGCTTAGAGGCGGCTTGGGGCCTGGAACCACAGCCCTGCCAGCCCAGGAGGCAAGGGCTGAATCACAGAAATGTTTATACGGACAAAAAGAAAAAAGCCTGTTTTTCCTAACTCTGTGCATTATTTTAATCATGGATATTGCATTTCCTGATAAATCTTTCCTCCTCTTCACTTCAGTGACACCCTCTTAAGTATAGCAGTGAACTTTACCTCTCCTTCTTAATCCAGAAATGACCTACTACTATAGCAGCAACTGGAGACTGAAGATTTCTAGGATGTATTTTCTGTTCTGTTCTGTGTTTGTGAAGCCTGGGGCTTTTGACACGAGCCTTATGCCCTCAGAAATGGTCAGGGAAGAGGAGGCAGCGAGAGAAATCCACATGGCTCATGGCTGCGGAGGCACCATAGAAGAGGATTTTGGTGCGAATAAAGAAGCAGTAAGGAGCTGAATTTGGGAGCCCTGCAGGACAGGAGCGAGGAACAGGATCTGGGGAGTGGGCCTTAACCTTGGGGCTCAACTGAAGAGCCGCAGTGTATTCATGAGCAGGTGCAAAGGAGGGATTGTGCTCGGAGAGCAGAGCTGCTGGCACCAGGTTCCCGGGGCTCCTCTGCTTGGTACGTTGCTCTGCGAACAGGCTGTAAGTGCTGCTTGGGTGAAGAGGGGCTTTTACTTTAAAACTCTTTGATTTGCCATCTCCCAGGTTTGAGGACTCTGCCTTATTGCTGGTTGGTGACTTGTTAATATTCTGGAAACTGGAGGTTTTTTTAAAAGGATTGATGGCTTCAACACTAAAAAAAATTCCTTTGCATTAGTCCATTTTAACAGCCAAGGCAATTTTCCACATGGTGGCTTTATGGAAATGGGCTGCAGCTCTTGCCGACCATGACCAGAACATTACAGGAAATGTATTTTCATGGAAGATTTGCTGCAATTGCCAGCCGGAGAAGGGAGGGGGACAGGGGTTTGTTCTGTTAATGGACAACTGTGTGCCATGATGTGAATCCCTTCTGTTGAATAAAATTGGGTTGCACTTGCCACCACGGCTTGTTCCGTGCTGAAAAGAGAGCCGCCGATACACTCGTTTCCTCTGCTAGGACCCAGGTGTGCTGGCATAGCATGAGAGCGTGTGCTGAACCGGCGTGAACAGCAAACACATTTCGATATCTGCCCGAGATAATTTAAGCAGTGCAAACGGTTGGGATATTTCCATGGAGTGCCTTGATCAAAACTGGAACTAATAGAAATTGGCTTTGCAGCCTCAGTGCTTGTAGGTGGTAACATCTGACATGATTTGCAGTAGTACAAAGTAAGTTCTTTACATCTGCAGCTATTATTGTGCATACGTGACTTTAAACATGTGAATAGTCTCTTTAGTGTAAAGCTGAAGCGTTCGAGTCTGAAAGGGTAGGTGCGCAGGAGGAACGGGCAAGAGCGGGGAAGGGGCAGAGAGCAAAGGCACCGTCCCTAGGCCACCCCTTGCTCCTCAGTGAGCAGGCAGGAGCGGGCTGTGTGCCTTTGAAACACCCATGCAGAGTCCTGCTCGCTCAGGTTTTCATTTATTTGCAGCTTGAGCTCAGCCTCCTGTTGTAGGGAGTTCACAGCCGAGCCCTCCAAGTTCATCGTGACCTTGGCACTGCGTAGACAGCTCCTTGTGAGCACCAACCTTCAGCGATTCGGAAGCGTGCGAGGTGGGGTTTGCTCTAGAGATTGCTGTGAGAGTAGGATTAAGCTAACTAATGTGCATCGGAAGCCCATCCAGATGATAAAAATACTGTTTGGAAAAATACTTCTGGAAGGATGGAGGTATTTATAGTGATGTATGGAATTTTCAGTGGCTGCATTGGTTTTGCTTCACATTGACACTAAAGCAACAGTTTCAATATCTATTGTGTGATGTTGTTGATTACATGAGTAGGAAGAGAGGAAATGGTGAAGTAAGAGTAATTTGGTAAAAGTACCTTGAGCATTTAGTGGATGTATTTCTTGACACATTGCCAAACTGCCAGCCGTCTGGTTTCCCATTCCCAACAATTTGGAGTTTTAGCTACATTTGCTTGCCGAGCAGAAGAACTTAAGTGATGGATTGAAGTGTGCTCTCTGAGCAGGTACTGCTTTACATTAACAGCACGTGTTGGACAAATACAGTAGATTCACTTCGCGGGGCGTATGATAGACTGGAAGTCTGTTTGTTTTCTCGTCTGATCTTGTCGGCAGTACTGTAGAACTGTTGCCCAACACACTTCATTTCCCTGTACTTGTCATAATGCTTAATTTTGCATTGCAGAGAGAAGTACTACAGTAAATTAGAAGGTAGCAGGAATGAGGACTGGTGGAGAGGAAAGGGAGCTTGGTGGAGATAAGGCTCTTTGCTTCCTCTTTGCAACTACGCTTGTAAGTGCAAGTGCGTTGCCAACCTGCGGTGACTTTCGTGTGCAAATACTGAGGGAGGAGGGTCCCAGAGCACCTCGGTAGTGTCTGCAGCATGGCATCCTGAAGGGCTCTCCTAAAATTCTGGCGCTGCAGAATAATTTGGAGCTTGGATTTGGAGTTGGAAGCTCAGCCTGCGGAAGGAGCCGTGCAGGGCTGCGTCCTGCAAGAGAGCGAACACCCAGCACGGACGGCGGTTTCGGCAGCGAGACGGCGATCTGTCTGCCCTCGCCATCGCAAACACTCGTCTTCAGCACGAATGCGTGGGCAATGAACACCCTCTCCGAGACTTGCCCCTGAAACCATGGGTTGAGGGGCAAAGGAGGGATAGAGCAGCACACAGCCCTGAGTGCAGCGGGGCTCCGCAGCTCCCCGTGCGCTGGGCGGTTCGGCTCTTCCTGGGGCCGCCCTGTTATCGCCAGGCAGCCGCCGCGCTCCGTGCACATAACTAAAGCACAGGCTGCTTGCTGGAAAACCCAGAGTCAATAAAGCAGTCCAAAGAGACGCGATGAAACAGCACCCTCATTTTACAAGTCACCGCTGCCCTCCACGAGGGTTTGCAGGCGAGGCTGGCGGGACGTGCCAGCCCCTGTCCCCAAACAGAGCTGCTCAGCTGTGGCCCAGGCAGCAGCAGCTAGTGCAGCACTGCCGCAGGGCGGTCACATATTCCCTGGGACAAAAAGAACTGCAGGCAAAAGGAAGAAAATCAAGCTCTCTTGTGCCAAGTGACTATTAAAAACTTGTTGATGAAAAATTACAGCTGAGCACAACTGCACCACACTGTGCGCCAGCGGAGAGCTATATATAGCTTGTTTGCTTTCCCAGTGCTGGTGATCCGGCAAGCGAGCCTGCTTGGGAAAGAGAAAGGGGCTATTCTGTGCAACTGGGTGAAAAAATGGAGCTTTGGGGTGTTGGTAGATGGATATGGTGCTTCGAAAGAAGTGGCTTTAATCGTGTGGCCCGGGCCCTGACCTGAGCTCAATGAGGGGCCGCTCTTAGGCAGGGTATGTGGTGATGGATGAGTGTTGCTAGACACGTGGCCACGCGGCTGAATGTGGTGATGTGCTCTGGGCAAGAGACGACGCGTTCACGCTGCCCGTTCTGCAAATACACATGGCGGGTGCTTGCACTGCAAAGGGCATTGAAAGCTTGATGCATACCCATACAACTTGAGAAATGAAGGCTTTGAGAGTCTTTAAGGGTTTTCCTTGCCTTGGACATTACAGCCTTTAAAAATACAATATTCTAACCTGGTATTTTTTTCTCTTACACATCTGTAATTATGAATGCATATAAGAAAGGCATAAAAGTGGAAGTATATAATTGACAGAGCTCCATCTTTGACTTTGCTATTCATTGACAGAGTTCTCTACCATTTTGCCTAGGCAGGAATTTTTGTCTCTAACATCTGATTACCCCACTGACCTTTTCCTTTGGAGTATATTTTCTTTTTCTTCATGATAAGGCATAGTGGCTGTCGCCGTATCTTGACGTTTGCTATGGTTTGTTGTTGTGACTGGCCTTGTTGTTACTAGCTTTTCCCTCTGGTTGAGCATCTGGCTGTGGACACGGCATTCACGGGTTTGGATAGTTCACTTGTTGCTGTGGTTTTGCAGTGAGTCTTTGTCACTGGGCCAGGCATGAGTTCCTCTTGGGAGTGAAAAAATAGTCTGAAGATAAAGTTTCAGAATTGTCTTCCGATTCTTTTATTTATTTATTTATCTATCTATCTATGTATCAGTGCAGTGCGTTTATTTAAGAGAGCTGCATTGATTCAGGAAAAATCCCAGCTGGCTCCTTGCTGCTTAAATTATAAGACATAATTCAACAAGCAGATGTGTTAGTTAGGAAGCAGCAAGCCCTTATGATCAGTAACTATCTGTGTGAAAAGAATCATGACCTCAGACACACTTAAAGTGGCTGCAATCAATGATACTTCTGACTTGCACACAGAGTCTGCATGGAGTTATTAACAGAGGAGGCTGTATTTTATTTTGAGGGTATGTGGTTGATCTTGTTATGTGCTTGAGTTTGTTGATAAGGTATCTCGCTAAGCACCTAAGAGAGTCTCTCAAGTTGAGAAAATCTGTGGTGGTGATCTCTGAAATCACGATCCATGAAAGCCTCTTGTTGGTGTCACTGTTGCTTGTTCTTTTTACAGATTGTAGACTAATAGGGGGAAAAAAAAAAAGCGAAGTTTGTATCTTGCTATCAAAACTGAGTCCCTCCCTATGCTGGATGTAGAGAAGGGCCCTTGTGGCTGCAGTGGCACTAGCCAGATGCATCAGCCCCCTCGTCACATCCTAGACTGAAGGCACAGGGGGGCTTGGGCTCCGTGCCCAACTGGGCTGCGGGGGATCGGTCTGCGCCGTGGTGCTGGGGCAGCCGGCGGGAAGGCGGCCCCGTGCCCCGCGTGCCCCGCGCGCTCCGAGGAATCAGCGCCGGGGAGCCGCCGCTGCCCTGGGGGCCTTGGTTCCAGGGCAGGGAAATAGCGGGAAATGCTCGTGTTTACTTCTGGCAGTTGTGCACATTGCAGGTGTGTCTTGGTACTCGGGCACGAGATCCCGGAGCCAGGGCCTTACATGGCTGAACAAAATCCCCCTGGGCGCCTTATTAATGCGTCGAACCTTGAGCAACCGGAGCAACAGAGGTCTGGTGCAAGGGAGAGCCACAAAGGTACTGAAGGAGGCAAGGACAAAGATGCTGTTTAAGCCATTCTGTTTGCCTTGAAAATCAGAATTTAGCTGTGATCACCCACCAAAGATCCCTCTTCTACCCAGGCCACTGCTGACACCGCTGAAATCAAGACCTGCCAGTGAGTATTGGGGCTGTAAACTAACTGTTCGGAAAAAGGTTTTCAGTGTTCGAGAACAAGGCAGAGTGTAGCCCGGGAAGAGTGGAGATTTCATGGATGCTCCACTGGAATTCAGTAGTTTCTTAACTGGAGTAGGAAGGCACATATGGATCATTCATCCTTTCTGCAAACAGAAAATGAAATAAAAAGCTTCAGTGGATTTTGTTTTCCTTCCTCCAGGCAGCAGTTGAATGGCAATTACACTCTATTTTTTTCATACTATTAGAAGGAGAAAAAAGCCAGCTCTTCTTATTCTAGCACTACAGATTCAGACAAGAAAAGGAAATAGAAATGTTCATTTACTTTTGTTACAGAGGGTGAGTGCTCGATCCCACTTCCACGGCCATCAGCGGCAAACCTCCGATTGCTGTCAGTGGGGACAGGACTGTCCCCTTGCTGGGGCAGGAGTTGCTGCAATCAGATTGGCTTGCGACAGAGAGGGGAATGTTTGGAGCCAAGAGAGTGCAAAACAACCCACAAAAATGTAGAAAAACATATTGCAAGAACATCCAGCTATCATATCTGGGGGCCTGGTAATAATTTTCGGGGAAGTAAACAATGCCAGTGGACTTTTAAAACATGCAGCGATCAGTAAAAAATACCAGATTGCTGGAAAATCCTTCCCTCAAGGGAAGAACCGTCTCCTATTTTAAATGTAATTATTTCAAAACAGATATGGCAAACATCCTAAAAATCTTCCCAAAGCACAGCAGGGTCAAGGTGCGCAGCCCTGGTGCGGGCTCCTTGCCCGTGGCTTTGTGTGGCCCCGTCTGGCAGCGCTGCTTTTCTGGGCACGGTCTCAGGCTTGCAGTGGGCGCGGGCAGGCGGCGTGTTCGCGTGTGCAGGAACACGCGTGTGCAGGGACACGTGCGTGCACTGCCCCGCACGCGGAGCGCGCTCTGCGCACGGACATCCGCTCTGCAGGCTGCTCTACCCACAGCCGGGAATTGCCCCTAACTCCTGCCTTACAAACGTGGTTTCCACCTCCGTGTGCCGAGTAGAGCTAGTTCTAGTGAGTTCTACAGTATTTGAGCCAAAGCTGGTGCAGTCCGTGGCTCTTCTGCTCAGTAAGTAGGCAGTCTGTTGTCAGCCTTTGTCTTTTTCATTAGAAATCAAAGCCGTCGTTAGGAGCAGCCCTGCAGCGGAGCGCCGGCGAGCGCAGCTTGCAGAGGAGCCGCACGGCTTCCCGAGACGCTAATGGCTTGCTGGAGGGAGCAGGGTTTTAAAGGCAGACAGAAGTTTTAAAGTGATGGAAAAATAGCTTAATCTCTGCAGAGCTTTTGCTTTTTCTTGAGGATACGCTGAGCCAAGCAGGGATAATGGTGCTGGGCAGCTGCGTGGGCTCCTGTCGGGCGTTTGCGCGTACGAAGCTGCTGTCTGCTTGGAAAAGCTGCAAGAGGGGTTGAAGTGAACTCGCTAGGAAGCAGGTTCTGCTGCTGCCGTTCTCTGCTGGACTCTCCGGACAGCAAGCAGCAGCTGAAGTGTCGGGCTGGGGCGGTTTCCCAGCACAGCGAGAGCCCTCGTTCTGGGGGTGTTTTCTGAAGAAGTCCCATTTCCTAGGGAGAAACAGTGTTAGTGCTGATTTCGGATGCAGCAGCTTATTTGGTGGCTTCACAAATGGCAGAGCTCTCTCTTAAAAAACAATATTCAGTGAAGCTCACCACCATGTAATTGGGACTTTCTTTAACGAAGGGGAGACAAGGGAAGTCACCAGCAAATGCTGAAATCGGTCTGTTCCTGACCTCGACTGCCCGGTGTTGTCTGGATTTGGAGTGTTGTCTCTGCTGGCCGGAGGAGTCCTGGCACTGCAATTGCACGTCCTTCTTCAGCAGCTCGTTCTGAAAGTTTAAACGCATTGGGGCAGATGCTGCACTGTGACGTTCAGCTCCCCAACACAACTGTTGGCTTCCTATGCTTCCTTTCCTAAGGATATTTTCAAACAAGCTCTTGAACTTTAGGTGCAGGAGCTTCTCTTTCCACCAGGGCGATGCCAGGCTCAAGAGCTTTTTCGCTGTGTTGCACATAGATTTCTTGGGTAGTTTTGGCACGGCCCGGTCTGTGTCCCCATGAGGTGCTTCCCCCTGCAGGTTTGGGTTCTTCCCGCACGGCCGTTTCCCCGCGCTGAGAAGGCTGTTGCTGAAGAGGGGGATCTGGGCGCTCCGGCTCGCTCCGCGGCGGCGGAGCGGAGCGGTGCCGGAGCCATCGCGGCGCCGCTGCCGGGCACGTGGCTCGCGGGTGCCTTGCGTTTCTTTCAAGCGTGATGGTGGCCGTTTCCCAGCCGGCTTGGGTTTGGGCAGACGTTTCCCCAGGGATGTCTGCAAGGCTCATGGGCTGTCCGTCTGCGTGGCCTTTCTTTCGTTTTGCACTTTCGTTGTTCTTTGAACGTTTCCGTGGGCCCCAGGGTTGCGATTGCCCTGCGCGCGGCGGCTGCTGGCGCGCGGCGCCTGGTGCCGGCCGGGGCGCAGTGGGCAGGAGCCAGGGAGCAGCGTGTCCCGGGGGACTGCGACCCGCGCGGCCTGGCGCGACGTGCGCCGCGCGTTCGCCTGCAGCTCCGCGTGTCGCCCGGCGCCGCTGCCCAGTACAGCTAAGATGACAAAACCCTGCCTCAAAATTTGCTTGCTATAAGGCATTTTTTTCCTACTGACTCTGTAAACTCTTTATCTTCTGCAGATATTCTGCAGCATTTGAGTGCCATTTATCCATAGTTTAGTATTTTAAATTCTGGGAATCCTGGCATGTAGAATTGCTGTGGCTGCTTTTAACTTTTTTTGCATCTCTGTTTCATGTTTTCCTCTTCCTCCAGCGTCTCTGTGCTGGGGTACATATAAAAAGTCAATTCCTTTGTTAAAGGGCAGTTGGAAGGATCAATGATACCATAAAATAATAATTAGTCCCTTTTCCCTGTTACCCTAAATTGAATTTTCATTCCATGTAGTATTGACTTTTAACAGTTTATTGAAAGCGAGATTTGAACAAGTCCAACTCCAGCCTGACAGGCTAATCCGTCAGCTCCTCATAGACCCGTGACGCTCCCGCCCACCAGCTGATGGATTCCCTGTTGTTGTGGCGTCCTTGTTGGTGGGACGATCTCCCGGGTATCTGGGCTAAGGCATGCACAAGTGGCATTCTTGGGGCACGAAGACCCGAGTGTTTCCTTGTACAGAGTTTCTCTTCATCCCTGCTTTGTAAGTGACCTGCTGCTACCTGATCTGCTCCCCTTCCTCTGCCGAGTCTCCTTAAAGCCGATGCCTGGAGAGCACAGAGATCCAGCGGGAGATCCGCAGGGAACGGGAGCAAGCGGCCTCACCCACGCGTGTGGTGATGCACATCAGGCAGGTATGCATGTGTGAATGTATGTATATATGAATGAGATTGTGGAGAGAGAAATTCAAAGAAATGCAATTCAAAAGACTGCAAAAGCAAGGAAGAGCCAAATTCCCTGCATTCCTGTCTGCAGCTGCTGTCTTGCATCACCCACCATAATTTCCTTAAGGATTTTCTGCCTGACAGTTTCTTGTTTAAGGCTGAGTTGAGGCCTGATCCACGTGCCATGGCAAGGCATAGGAGAGCCAAAGCACTAACACAGGTGTCTTCTAAGGCTCCACATAGACACCAAGAGCTGTGGGTCCTTGCTACTGAGCTTACTGCTGTTCCTAGGGGCACAAGCAAAGGGAATAAAACATTACAAACATGGATATTGTGCCAAGACAAACATGTCCAAGTTAATAGAAAGGACAAAACCTAAGGGATCACACGTATTCCTAATGGCCTAGCAAACTGTAATATTCCAAGTGTGGTCCCACCAAGTACTGGCCGGGGTGCTGTGGGAACCTGATAAGGTTATAGCCGCTGGGAGGAAGGGGTTAGGAGAGGCCAGGGAAACAGCGGGATTATTTTTCAGATTCCAGTGTGTGAGTTCTCAGCCATAGCAGAGAAGATAAGAAAATAGCAGCCCTTCTAGTGGCACCAACCTGGTAAGAAGCAATTAATTTGTTTCCAAAAGCTAAATGCATATTTCATTTTCTTAGTCTATCAAGACAGTCTACGTAAATAAGTAATGCTGATCAGTGTTCAGGTCTATTTTTACCAGCCTCAACCCATCTGTTTTGTCTGTCTGCAAAGCAGTGAGTTCTCCCAATCTTACAAGCTAAATCAAATATATATGTATTTTTAATAGCATGATAATCCATGCTGTGATTCTGCACGCATTTGTTCTCTGTTAGGTCACAACTTTTACCTTTGCCTGCTCCCCACAAAGGATGAGCTATGGGATCCGAGAGAGCAGCTGGATGCTGTGTCTTTGCAAGTCCCCTGGCGCTAGTGTGTAATTACTGGTCATGCCTCTACAGATGTGCCTTCGGTGTTGCAGGGAGTCAAAGGGTATTAATAGATTTGGGGAGCTGGCCTGCAGTGAGGGATTTCAGACTGTTTCCCGTCCTGCAGCTGCCACTGGTTGTGGCTAAGCCCTGTGAAGGCTTCCCGAAACAGGGAGTTGCTTGTTGCTGTTTCATTTCACTAGCCAACATACTAGCTTGCAGTAATGTTTCTCTCTACAAAAAGCTAAATACTGCCAGGATCACTGAAAACTCTGGCTCCTTTTTGGGGCAGCTTTGCTTCCAGTCAGTATAGTTCGATGCTTGGGAAACCACGATGGGCTGCTGAAGAACTCTCACTGGCAAAATCAGCTCGTGGCACACTGCCCTAAGAAGCAGTTGGATGGGGGGAATATTCTCAGGGACTCTTTGGAGTTCTCCAAATGCACTTAAAAGAGCCAGCTGGCAAAGGGGCTCCGCAGAGCGGCGCGGAGGTGGGAGCAGCCCCCGCCTCCTGCGCTCTCATGGCCCGGGGCTGCTGCGGCGGCGGCTGCACAGGCCTCCTGTAGTGCCGCGTTTGGGATTTGTCTCTCGCTCTGGGAAGGCAAAGCAGGAAACGGGTGTTTCCTTCGTCATCTCTCCAAACTGGCCTGCAGTCATATTGACTCCGTTGCTTACAAAAGGCAATTTTCCATTTAATGCGGAATGGCAAAAGAAGGGGCACAGGAAGGAGCCTCCTCCTCTTCTGCCCATTGAGACAAATTTCCTTGTTTGGAGGAGAAAAGCCTTCCATATCCCCTGATGAATTCCTCTGCAAATAAACACCTACATGAGCGCTCCTGCTGTGCTGCTGATGGAGGGCAGGGCTTGTATGTGCTTCACATGCGTTACAGTGAGTGTGCAACAGGTGTGGAAGATGATTAGAAGCAACTCTGACATAAACGCATAGGCTTTATTAAAAATGCAGTGTGGGACTAGGTTAGCACGCGATGTTAGCTTGAGTTTCAAAGTAAAAGGATCTGCAATGCCTAATGAGTCCCTTTATTCCTGTAAATTTTTCCTTCCTGTTCCCTCTACCTATTTCTTTAATGTAATTATTTCTGAAATCTGTAAATGTTAACATGCTGGGCCTTTAATAGTAAGTGCAAGGGAGCAGGGTACAGAAAAGCAAACCATCCTCACGTGCTCGGTGGTGGCCGGGGAGAGGAAAACCTTGGCTGTTCACAAAATTACAGTTTGCTTTGGACTGTAACAAGAGAAGGCAGGAGTCCTAAACGGATGGGCAAAGGGGATAGGGCCTGTTCTCGCGGCAAGGCCCCCGCTCCGCGCAGCGTCTGGAGCGCTCGCCGCCGCGCCGCCCTCGCCAGCGAGGAGCCCCGGCAGCCCCCAGTGCCCAGCGAGGAGCCCCGGCAGCCCCCAGCGCCTCCCGCCGCCGATCCCTTTGCTTGCCCTCCGCACCCCTCGGCTCTCCTTGGAAAGTCCTTACGGCCATATCCAAAATCACTCTCAGACGGAGCAAGATGGGCTGAAAGTGGCTAGGGAGAAAAACAAGAAAGGTGGAACTGGGATGAGCCGCAGCCACATTTATATTTCTGCATGATTTTTTTCTTTGTAACATTCACTGCTTCTTTGCGTTTGCCTGGTCTCAGGACATGACCTGTGTTCCTCCCCAGCCTTGCTGTGCGGAGCCCCACGTTGGCGGTGTAGCCCGTTGCTGGCAGTTCCTCCGGGACTTCTGCTGCCCGCTTGCCCGCTTAAGTGCAGGCGCCCCTGGGGACGTTGCTTATTGAGCAAAGAATTAATTGTCATCTGTTGGGACACCGTCATTTCTGTTGTACCAGCTTAAAATTTCACCCTTTGATGGCCTTGTGGTCTCCACAGCCATGATGCTATGAAAATTGAAAGCTTATGGAAAATATATGCAAGTGATCTAAGCTGATTTTGCACTTTTGAGTGTATTTCCTTCAATTCTAGATGACTCTGTCACGCGAGAGACTTGGGGAACCTTCATCTCCAGTGAGGAGCTGGTCAGAGCTGCTGCTGTGAAGGTCTGTGGAGGGGCAGCATCAGCTGCATCTGTAAAATCGCATTTGCTCCAGTTAGGTCCAGCAAGTCAAAACCTCTGGGCTCTACTGTAAGAGTAAATAACATCCACAATAGTGAATAGCCTTATCAGCACTTTATAGTTTCCCGTGTATAGCTTCTGTTCATAATATATAACTTTGTTTTCTCCTTATGTGAATTAAAACATGTCAAGTCCAGATAAAAATCCCGGCATACTCTAATACAATTAAAAAATAAATTGGCTCTCAGGAAGAAACACTGTGCACTTGAGTCACTTTAAAGAGAAAATAAAGTGGGTAGAAATGCTATCTAGATGGAAAACATGTCAAATATGCATGAAACTCTCAGCCCAGGGGGTGGGGAGGCTGCGAAGTGGAATGTGTTTTTTTATCAACTAAAAGAGCCGTTTGCTTTCAGCCTCACCTCTAATCCTGATAAAAGAGTTTATTGAACTCGGATGCTTTTCAAAGAGAATTGAAGGGTATGCTCTAATTTCACTGCTCAGGGAAAGCTCAAATGATGAGGTTGCCTTCACGTTCTGGGTGCTGCTGCTGAGTCGGGAAGGGAAGCAGGAACAAAGCGGGAGGACCCAGCCTGTGTGCTCCGCTTCCCCGGCCGCGGAGCAGCGATGTTGTTAAGGTGCTCGCACGCTCTCCAGAGGGAGCGGAATCCTGGAATCAACCAAGGCTGAGTCCCTCGACCCGCGAGGGAACCAGCGTGTCCTGTCGCCCGCGCAGAACTGGAGCCCGGAAACCTCCGGAGGAGGGACCTGCGTTGACGCCTCGGCCGTTCCTGCTGCTGCGCTTGCCGAAGGGAGCAGCAGCCAACGCTGCTGGGAGCCCGGGCCTTGCTCCGCAGGGCGCTGTCCTGAGCGGGCCGTGCCGGGAGGCGGAGGCAGGCAAGGCCGGGTGTGCTGCACAGCGCCTGGCGCGCCTTTGAAACGCCCCTGTCTCCATTAGCAGTTGTTTAAGGCTCTGCACATCAGAAAAGATTAAGCGCAGCAATTAAGGGGGAAATCTTTCCCAGTGAAGCACCGCGTGCTGCTCCGCGACGCGGTGGTGGCTGCTCGGAAGCTCGCGGGGAGCCGTGGGTCGCGTGCGTGCGGCTTGGAGCCCTGGGCACGTGTTGGGGTCCTGCGGGATTTGCACGGCTGTAGATCTGCAGTCCCTTCCTCCCCGCCTCCGCAGACAGCTGGGCGGATAAAACGCGGTGGGAGGTGGAGGGAGCTTGTCCTTCCTTGTAGGGGCGGGAGGAAGGTTTCCTTCTTCCGTATTTCTCCACTTTGGACTTTTGAAGGAAGCCTTGCTGTCGTCATGGCCGGTCTCTTTTCCCACTAAACAGCTGCCTACAATACACTCTCTACTGCTTTCATCAGAAATACCCCTGGTTCTGTTCAAAATTAATCATTTTTTTACTTACTGAGCCTAAAAAAAATCATATTGCTTGTATGCCTTTTGATTACACGACTGGAATTACCCGAGAGGCTCATTGGATACCCTGATGAAGAGCAGGGGAGTGAACAAACGGCTCTGGGAAGCTGAGGAAGGCGAAGAGAGGGAACAGAAGTGTTTCTTTTGTTTCTTGTTAGCAGTATGGGGACCAGGTCGTGAATCGTCCCCCGCTCTGAGGTCGCTTGCGCGCAGGGTGTGTTGACGGGCCCTTCTCGCTCAGTGGGTAATGCTGCAGAGCTGAGGGTCTCTTCTGTGGTATAAATTACTAGTGGTTATTTTTTAGCTTCTCCTAATCTATTGTTAATTAACAGAGGATGGAACTAGTGCAGAGAGGTTAATTTAATAAATCTTGAACATTTATCAACTAATAAGTGATACTAGGAAACGTCATTCCGTTGTTGCAGCGAGTTGGTTACCTTTGCTGACGTTTGCCTGTTACCCCGGCCTCACAATCTGTGAGCCTCCCTTTTGCTTCTAGTGGGTTTTCAGCCCCTTATTTCGGTTTACCAGTGCAGTAAATTCATCCTTTCATATGGCAAGTTTCTTCCTTGTATTATGCATGAATCTTTCTTCTTTTCAAGGTCTCCAGGTCCATAAATATTCCATGAATAGAAAGCCCCTTATGCCTCCCCTCTGGATTGCAAGTGGTTGGGAAAGAGGAGAGGTTACAGAATTAAGGGTTTAGGGCAAGTGGTAAGCAGTTCTTCAGCTAATTGTAAGAAAAGATCTTTGTGGCTTTCTCCTTCCCCCCTCTCTTTACTGCATGTGTGAGCTGCCACTCACCCTGGGATGGAGCAATAATTTTTTTCCTTTTTGTTTACTTGCTGATGCTTTTAACGTGCTTGGAGCAATTTGAAGGTCAAATACCTGGGAGCAGGGGGACAGCAGTGAGGTGGAGTAATCTGGTTGTTCATAGACAGTATTTGTGTAATAAGCCAAGAAAGGCCTAATGATGCAGCACAGACCATGACTGTGAGCTGCAGCATCTGTACCGATAGGGGTGAAATATTTATGGTTTTCTTCTCCAGGTAGCAGTTTTTTTGTTTGTTTGTTCTTTTATTATTCATTTTTACACATTCAAATGGTGTTTCTTTGTCTTCATGTGGTTTACTTGTTTTTATGGAGCATTTGTAACTCTTAAATTCCCTTTCTATTGCCAGAGCAGCACCTGCTGGCAAAAATTGATATGATTGCCATCTTTAGCTGATAATTTAGCTCTTGTATTGTTTGCTTATTCAGGATATTGCTGTATCTGCCTCTTTCTTTAGGTCCAAGTAGTTTTGCCAATTGCTGACACAGGGAAACCACCATGAGTGCCTTGAGAAAGGATCTTAACGCTCTGCAGCAAGTAGGAAACGGTGCAGAGATGGGCTTAGGGGGGCTTAGGTATCCATGGCAGGAGATGCAAAACCTTTTGCTCCTAGACTTGAATTCAGGTCTTGATAACGAAACGGGGTAACATCAGGCTTCACCTGTGTCCCATGACGCACGTGACCAGCTCGTCTGTCGCAAGACCCTGTGATCCGATGTGGGTGCTGGATCCGCTCAGCAGGTACCGTTAGCTTGAGCAGTAGCTAAGCCCATGCAGGGAATTGTCGTTGTTGTTGAAATGCAGTGAGTATTGAGCTACCCATGACATCTTAGTGAGAAAGCCTAAATCCCTGCCAGGAGGAGGGGAAATGCCCTTTCCCCAGCCACGCGGTAGCAGGAACAGGGAGGCTCCGCTGCCCTAATTAGGCAAGGTCATACTGCAGATTTCCAGGGAAAAAATAGTTGTAAATATAAAAATTAAAAATATACATAGGAATGCAATGGTGGTGCCAGCTGAGGTCCAGCAGGGATTTACCTGGCATGCCAGCTAGGCGTTTTGTGAAAAAGTGGGATTTTGCCTGTTTGTGCACACTTAAGATTTTGGAAAAAAAGATTTTCTTGCAAACTGGTGTGTTCTGTAGGAGAGGGCAAAATGTGGTCTGGAGGAAAAGGCAGAATAGCCCTGAGAGAGGTTTTCCGTGGCGCAGGAATGAGGCTGCTGTGTGCCGAGCGGCACCGCGCAGCCCAGCGCGGGCAGAGGGACGGGAGGGCCCCGGCCGGACCGGCACCCCCTGCGCCACGTAGGGGCACCCGGGCGGGCGGCCTGCAGAGCCTGCTGTGCAGCCCCAG
>VZSV01000236.1:646076-660024 GCA_013398735.1 Nothocercus julius | reverse complement strand
GAGGGCGGCAGCGCGTTGTGTGCGGGAGCCGCGAGGGCGGCAGCGCGTTGTGTGTGGGAGCTGTGAGGGCCGGGGCGGCAGCGCGTTGTGTGCGGGAGCCGCGAGGGCCAGGCATGGCCAGGGCGAGGGCAGCACGGGAGCCTCGCGCCTCCCTTCGCCCGCGTGCCGCTCGCCGCGCGTCCGGGCAGCACTCTCCGCGGGTTCGTGCCTGCTCGCCCCGGGCCTGCTGCTGCGCCGCGCACACCTAGCCCTGCCCAAACGGGGTCTCGGTATGTCGGCCAGCTCCCGCCGGTGCCTGCCACAGCAGGTAGCAATTGGGAGTCTCTGCGGAGCCTCTGTCCCGGAGCTGCCTCCCAGTGAGGCTGCGGGTGCCTGCAGGTTGGGCAGACGCTCCTGAGCAGATGGAGGGATGGAAAAATTCAACACAGCCACGTTCTGGAGTTAAAACACTCTGTGCTGTGGCAGCCGGTCTGAATATCCTTAGAGTATCAACAACTCCAGAAATCAGTGCCAGCAAGAAAGAAAGAAGTTCTATAGCTGCCACTAAGCAGTCGGCTAGGAAGGGTTATTAAAGAAAATATATTCCCATGTAAAAGAACAGAATCATCTCATGGCTGTTCGTCTGGTGTGTGGGAGGCCCCACGTGCCAGTCTGGTGAAGAAGCGGATAAAGGGATACCCACCCACACTGCCCGGGGTCAGGGGGGTTGGGCCCGAGGTCCCCCGAGCCTGCGCAGCGCCATATGTTGCGGAGACAACCGGGGGGGACAGCTCTGGAGGGCTGTGCATCACTGCTGCTGCAGCAGTGCCAAAGGGGCTCAAGCGCTTTAGCTCTGCGTAGGGCGAGGCTCAGAACAAGCCATACGATTAACAACTGCCTCGGCTTAAACTTGTCACCTGCTTCATGCGTGAGGCGCCAGCGAAGGCCGGGACGCAGGAGAGGTGACGTGCAGACCATGCAGGTGCTGCCGCGGCAGCAGCTGCAGCCCAGCCAGCCCCCCAGCCTCTGCCGCCGCGAGGGACTCATGCAGCACCTCCTCTTGCTTGGGAAACAGGGTTCAAGGCTCAACAGACTTAAATTTCCACCGGGGAGCTTGTGCTGTGGGTGGTGACAAGTATAGGAAGAGGTTTCTCGAGGGTGAGGACTTTAAGGACTGGCTGGGGAAACATTTTCCCCCTAGAATTTAGGTAGAGTTGAATCAGTCTTGGGAGCGGGTCTCTTCGTGGTCTTTAAGGGCTCTCAAGCTCTTCTCCGATCTTGTTTTCTTAGTCTTTACCCAGCCGCTTTTGTTTGTGCAAAAAGACAAACTGGGATCCTGCATAAGGCTGCGTGCTGCTCTACTCCAATTTGCAAGAGGCTTTTCTCTATTAATAACCTATCAATAGCCTGTAGGATGCCCAGAAGTGTGGAAAGGTGCCCGGAGGGTGGGCGTTCGACAGGGCCTCACCAGGTCTGTTCATGTGTGGAGCAGGTGGGGCAGGCAGGGGGAAGCAGGTATCTGCAGCCCTGCTGATTCTCCTTCATCTTTTACTTTCTTACAGCTTCTTTTCCTATTTTTAGTGAAACACCACTCATTCATTCTGAGGAAGTTTAAGCAGTGTTTGTTCAGCTTCTGCTTCAGCACAGGTTTGCTCTTCCTGCACTGCCACTTAATACACCTTTTTTTTCCGTATGGAGAACCTGCCTGAGCCGCTGAGCCAGGTTCACCTCCAAGCTCCCTAGAAGCTCGTTGCTGAGCCCACTGCTGTGTTAGCACGTAGCCAGTGAGAGCCTGGTGGAAAGGCGCTTGCAGCCAGCTCCTCGTCACAGAATCACCTTCCCGCTCGGCTCTGGGGCCAGCACCCCACAGCACAAAAACCAAAGCAATGTTCTGCTGCTGCTAAGCATTGATTTATAATTTTAATGGGATTAAAATTGCTTTATAATTCAGATGTTTTGCCATAGACTCACAACAGAATACTAATCTTCTCCTTTCCTTCTGAAAATCAGACAGACTCGGCTTTGGAGATGTCTTCTGTAGGGATTTGACTCATTGACTATGAGACAGGATATTTAAATGGTTTGTTCATTGATTAATCATGTATGAGCCCCATGTCTGTGCCTCAGTGCTGATTACTGATTTACTTCTTCCCTTTAAGCATTCCAGTTGCTTTCAGAAAAGTAGCATTAAAAAAAGAGACATGTGCCCACGCTTGGATTTTTTTCCGTTCTTTAATTCTGCGTAATTCATTCCTGTGTCATGCAGCTCTCCTAAAATATGAATTTCAAAGGTTGTGAACTTTGCGGCTTACTGGGAAATCCTCTAGTCAACAGAGTTCAGGATTTATGATCTTTCCTGCAGTTCCTTGTGGGAAGAGGAAATAAGTACTTTTGGTGAGGGAAGTGGTAATGGGTAAGGAAATTTGGAAGCCTAAAAAGTGAAGACGGGTGTGGAAGGCAGTGCAGCGGCCGGGCTGTGTTTCGCTTGCGTAGCGACGGCAGCTTCCAACACGCACTGCCCGAGGCATCCCCGCGAGCAGCCGTGCTCGCCCACGGCCCCAGCCGGAGGTCTGCGGGGATAACATTGCCTGGAAGATGGTGCATGAAGAATGAATGTCGATTACCCCTAACAAGTGGAATAAATAGGGCAGGGGGAGGTGGTGGGTTTTTTATGACACCATCTGCTTCAGTGGTCTGGAGTCTCCACATAAAATCATGGCTCGAGCTCTATACCGGGGTTAACAAAAGCCTTTAAATAGGGTAACTAATGGGTCAAATGTAACTTTGCTTGTAAGGTTAAGACCCACAAGTCATCGCTTGTAAGAAGGTGGGGGGTGGATCGGTCACTGGAGAGAAAAGCCATTAAATTAAATGTGGTGAAGCAGCCACATGGGACCCCTTAATAGTTTCTGAGTATTATTTTTCCTTAATGAAATGCAGCTTAATGCAATCCCACCCTCCTGGCCTGACAAACATCGACTTTGGTCTCGTGAGGGTTGTCACGTCAGGCCCCTGCCTCCTGAGCGACTCGGTGCCCCTGGCACGCGGCTGCCCTGTCCCGTGGAGCCCGCGGGGCCGGGCGGGCACGGAGCGTGGCAGCGGGAAGCGCCGCCAGCCCTTTCCGCCTCGCTTGCCCGCTCCTTGCTTTCGTACAACAAAACGTAAGATATCTTTAAAGGCGAGAGTTGCACAGAGACCCAATGGTGCATTAAAAGCAGAGGCGGCAAAAGTGAGGGAAGACATCTGTAGAGCATAAAGTATGGATGGGGATTGAAGCCTCTGGAGCGCGTGCTCGAATAGGCCGTGTGTGCGGGGAGACTCGAGTGAGCCTCTGCCCTGGGTTCAGCTACTGGTCAGGACCTGTGTAGAGAGCTCTGCTTTTGAGGAAGAAATAAGTGGAAGTGGGTCAGGTGCAGGCCAGCAGATTCCTTTTAAAAGCCATTTTAGGAAGGCTGAAATAACTTGTATCTTAGACATGTCTTTTCAGCAAGACCAAAGGCCACAAACAATGCAGGTAATTTTTACGATTTGGGGGGTTTTAAGCAGAGCCATCAATGGCAGCAGTTGCCACAAGCTGCGCCCTTGTTGCTCAGAGCGCTCCATCCTGCTCGGACGAGGTCCCTCCCCTGGTCCAGGCCCGTCACGGGCGCAGCTGGATACCTGCGGCTCCCTATCCCTTCCTCCCTCGCACTGGGGCATGCGCAGCTCTGGATCCCACCCACTGTTCTGGCCTCAGAGGAAGGAATTCCTTTTAGGAATGATGAACCTTTGATTTCCTCTCATCAGTATCCTGGGAGAAGGCAGTGCCTCTTGTGTCCCTGTGCTAGGACTTGTTCCCTGGGAGGTAGGGGAAGCTGCTTGGAAGCCAGAAGCGACAGGGAAAGAAGAGTAGAGGTGACAACGTAGTCTGAAAGATTTCTCATTATCACATGAGCATGTGTGGAACAAGGTCAAAAACTCTGTCACTTCAAGCTAGATGTGTCCGGATGTGAATGCAACTGGAGTGTCCCGCTGCATTAATATCCGCAGGGGCACCTGGGCTGTTGTTTCCCTGATTTGCTTTGGTGTTATATTAATAGTTCATGTGCAAAATGAATGCATTTATTGAGGTTAGTGCCTTGCTAAGTAAAAACTGGTGCTCATTAACCCTGATAAGACAGTCCTTTAGCAAGATGAGCCCCCTGACAGTGAAACTAGAGACATCTACAAACCCATGGAAATGGATTCGGAGCTTTTAAATGACTCTTTTATCCTGTCCTATGGCTCAGCCATTGCCTAGCTTTAGTTCTGGAGAGACCTGCTCCAAGTTTCCCTTCTGCAAGGGCTGCTAATCAACGTAATCTGCTCTAATGCAGCAGGACTGGTCACCTGATTGATGTGTCCGTAGGAAAGGAAACTCTGCCAGTGGAACAGAGCTTTCTACCCTCATGGGCGTCTCGGGAAAGAAGCCGAAGGACGGGGCAGGAAGCGAGAGCTCCCTGCGGGCCAGGGCCGGGTCATGCAGCAAGGGGCTGCACTTGCCGCTTCCTGAGGCTCAAGGGCTGTCCAGCCTGGCACAGTTTCAAATCACAGGTTGCCCAGGGAGCCCCAGAGGACGCCCCAGACTGGTGAAGTCCGACAGGGTTGCCGAGTGCTCCTGCTGGCGCTTGCTGCAAGGGCTTCACACGTAGCGCTGTCCTCGCGCTGAGCACCCAGCGACGAGGAGGAGTTTGGGGGGAGTTTCTTGTGCCGGTGGGCCCGGGAGGGCGGTTCGCTCTGGTGCTGCTGTGACGGGCGCGCTGCTCCAGCCCCGTGCCCGCGGCTCTGCCGCGCAGCACCCACCACAGGACAGAGCGCGGGTGGAAGAACCGTCGCCGCCCTGCGAGCTTCTTTCAGGGCTAATCCATTTGTGCTTAATTTGCAAACAGCTGGTTGATTTAAAGGGATTTTCGTACTGTGGTAAACAAGAGGAACATTTACACAGCGGGCGAACTGTCCTGCCATAAACTCCTTGCAGTCGTGGCAGCTATCTGTTTGCATTAGATCTTAACTGCCTCAGTGCAAAGCTAATCCTCCTTGATCCTGTAGTGAAGTCATGATCCTGGGCTTGATGTCACCATCTGTTGCCATAGAAGCAACCATGATGCTGGAAATGAATCATTATGACTTCATGGTGAGGAAGAGCGTGGGCAGGAGCGGTTCCACGAGTGCGTGAAAATGCATGGGTTTACACCATGTCTAAATACACTTCCAGCTCTTGGAAAGTTTAGGAGCAGGAAGGAGCTGAGTGAATATGTTGTATGAAAGGGGAGAGAAGAAAAAAAAGAGTCCACCAGGCTTATATTAAATATGATCTTAAAAAGAAAATCAAGTAGCAAGTAATTCATATTTGGCAGAGGCACTGTGTTAAAAGGTTAGTATGGGTAGAAGCAAGATCAAAATAGAAACAGTGTAAAACTCAACCACTGGCCAAGTATTTCTGTAAGGGTTGGCACTGCTGTCCCCTCACTAGGGAGAAGAGCTCTGGGCTCATCTAGCCGTGTGTGACTGCTGCTAATAACGACTATTTAAGTCATTGTCACGGAACTATCCAGGCAAGGATTGAATGCTGCCCTCATTGCATGGGGTTCTCCTCTTTTTTCTTTTTTTTTTTCTTTTTAATTATGACTTTTCTCTGCATCAGAGGCTCGTTTCCAGCTTTCTAGCACTTGCCTTCCTCTGTGCTTTCTGCCATCAGTGTCCTGGGAACAGACACTCGCATTCCAGGTTTCCTTTATAGCTTTGCCATTCACACTTAATAGAGCAGGGAAACCTTCTCAGTGCAAGCTTCTCCTTTGGTCACAGTTTGAGCTGTTGTGCAGGTTATCTTAGGAAAATAAAGTATGCTTTGGGGATAGGTTTTTCTAGCCATAATCAGAATATCCTCGCGATGTAACATATCGTCACGACATAGTGCAAAGGCCATAATGTAATTCCTAGTTCTGCATCCTTTTTCAGGTGGGCAGGAAGCACTGGTGCATTCTTCTGCACCTAAGTCCACTGCGGTTGCTCTTCCGTGTTTGCTCTTCTGCCCATAGTTCTTTTGCTAACTGTTCCTCGCGCTCTCTTGGCGTTGGACATTTAACCGAGTATCGAGCGGATGCTCTCACTTAGCGACCGGGCTCCGCTCCCAGGGCTTGGACACGACACGGCCGATTCACACGTGGCCGCTGTGTACGGGAAGGTAGGATCACCTTTTTCAGGGTGCACCATTTAGCGTTTTCCACGTGAGTGTCGCCTGCCCTTTTGAGCCCGCACGCTCAGGGCGGCCGTCCCGCAGCTTTCTCAAAGTCTTCATTTCCTGCCCGGACCCGCTGGTATCCACAAACTTTGCTGCGTCCCTAGTTGCCTGTTTTCATGCAACCTGGGAACACGCTGAAGGCGACAGGCCACAGCACAGCTCCCTGTGGGCTCTGTGCTTTCTTCTGCGCTAACCTGTGTCTAAAGGACTATTTACCCTCCTTCCCCCCGCTTCCACTAATATCTTAGAGATTTCTTGTGCTTTGCTGTTTATCAGTCATGTAAATACGCTTGCCCTGTGAGCAGCTTGGAAAATGTTAACTTCTGGTATCAAGATATAGCACTATAATTAAAAGTCCCCAAGATTGGATAATGCTCTTCATTAACGGTGCAGTAAAAAAAGAAATATTTATAAGAGCTGAACATGTAAGCTTTTCTCACTTGTCTCAATGAGTTTATAATCCTTCTCTTTCATCACCAGTATCCTGGTGCGTACTGCCTAGTTATTCTAGAGCTGCTCAGGCATAAGGCTGATCCAGTGATTTATTGCTAAAAATAATGCTCATATTCGCTGTGGACTGAGCTCTTTTCCAAGCCGTTTTCCTGCTGATTTTCAGCAAACACGACATTAGTAGAATAGCTTGGATAAACAATTATTTAGCAATTGCTTATTCACCTTCCTCTCTGCGGTGGCCAGCGAGCACGTGGCTCTGGCGGGGACGGCTGCTTGCAGGAAGGGGAGAACTTGCCCACGGCCAGCTCGGTGTTTGAGCGGGCCCGGGGCTTCCCCCTTGCAAAGGTCGCCAGAGACGTGGCCAGCGCTGGTGAGGAGGAGGCAGCTGGGCACAGGGGGCTCTGCCGGCAATTCCGGTCGCAGTTTCTCACCAGGCCTGGTGGGGGGAAGGTGTTTTCATTATCACCCTTAATAGCAGAAATAGCCTTATCTGGATGCTTACCCGGATAGGGATTATGGGCACAGACTGGCATGCACAGTGGGTGTCAGCTTCTGTGTTGACAAGGAATAATCCCATCAAAACTTGCCTCTAAAATGTAGCTGGTTCATGGGCCTTCCAGGATAAGGGAAAATTCAGCAGCGATTTTTTTGCCTGGATTTTACTCCCATTATTGCTATTGCTTTCTGATAGGAATACGAGAATCTGGGTTCTTCCATGGGACAAGCCCTGGCTATGGTAACTTTTAAAATAGGACAAAATATGCATCTGTTTCAAGGGTTAAGTTTTAGCGAGTTTTTTTGTAGAGCTGTTTTTGAGCTAATTATTATCTACAGGCTAATGAGTGGCAGGCAGCTTTATTTTGGACGGTGCATGACTCCTGCACATGAATCATGCGGTGGTCTCTCCGGGAAGAGCTGTGAATCCAGGGAAAGACGACCTTCCTGCCACTGCCATCCATGCCGGGGCATGGGCTGGCACAAGATTTTCACGCTGGTGTCGCTGCCTTTGGTGCCAGCTCTCCGTGACCCTTGGCTGGGTGCGCTGCGGCAGAGCGAGTCCTGGGGACGTGCTGCAAAGGGCGGGAGGTGCTGAGCTCCAGGAACACGTCGTCGTTGGCATCCATGCAGAGCTTGTCCTGCACGTCTGTCAAACGTGGCACCCTGGGCTGTCCATAACCCCACGGACAGAAGTCGCAGCCCTGAGTCTTGCCCATCACTGATCAGCTCTCCGGGGACACAGACGTAGGGTTTTTAAAGCCCATTTTCTGCTCAGTCTTCAGGACCAGCAGGTATTTTTTGCACTCGTGTCAGACTGGAGCGTCACTTGACGTGACTGACATCTCTCGCCAGTGCCAGAGAAGCAGCAGCTCTGGCTGCTGAATCCTCCAGACCTGCACCCTGGCCTGGGTTTGGCCTGTGTCTCATTAAAAGCATCACTTATCCCAGTTTAATTTCCGTGTAAGCAGTGTAACTTCCAAAAAAAATTACAAGAAAATAAACACTGCGGGCAGCACAGGAATAGCACGAAGGTTTATTTTTAACTTACGGAACATCTGTCAGTTTAGTGCCATGAAGACAACATATCCTAATGCTTTGAAATTAGCTGTGTTTCTGTTAGGATAACAATGCAAAGCACACAGCCCCCCCAAAGGATGTCTGCTAGGAGCATTTCTCTGACAAACAGTCTGAGCTTTGTGGGAAATCCATTACTCACAGAAGCAGGAAAACACAGTGGCTAATGAGAGGAAATTTCAGAGTTGGATCAGCCTGCTCATCTCTGTTTGAAGGGATCACCCTTCACTGGAGAAAGGTCTTTTCAAGTTCAAGGGCAAAGTGTGCTGCTGTTCATGCTTTTCTTTTCCTACAGGACAAACAGTAAGGAAAATGACTCCGTGTGAGCACCTTAGTTCAGGGCTGCGGGCTGGAGGACACGCATGTAATGTGTGTTGTGCATCACCTCCTAAGGACACTGGCAATCGGAGGCCATGCTTCACGTCTGTAAATGTTTCCTGCAGTGCCTCCCGACCAGGAGCCTTTTCTGTAAGACATTTTATGAGCACAGAGCAAAGACCAACCGCCTGGTCTTTTTCCCCCCTGCCTTCACAAAGCGTATTCAGCAGCCCTTCAGCCGCTTTGGGCAGCCTGCTTGTAGACAGGGAGTTTGCCTTTTTTAAAGGGGACCTCAAGGGGCTCTCCTCGTTTGTTCTTCACTGACTTCAGCAGTCCCCTGTGGTGGCATCTGCCGGGGCTACAGTCAGGGTGTCCCTTAACCCGTGGCTGAGTCCCAGCCTTCCGCGCCACGAGACTTCCTTGTCTCTGCTAAAATGCACACGGAAAAATAGTGTTTTGACAAAAGATGGTTTCGTTTGAGGTTTTGTTAATGCAGTATATGATTACTAGCCAGTTCATTAGACATCACAGTTCATTTCCCTGCGACTCCAACTCCTGAGAAAGCTGTCTCAGCTCCTTTTGCTTCTCTGATCTGTTTTTTTCCCTTGTAAACTTGTTATTGCTTAATTAATCAGAGGCCTCTGCTTTCATTTTATACTGAAAAAGCAAATTGCACAATTTTCTCCTCTCTGCTTTTTATTAATTCAGATAAACTTTTTTTTTGTTTTGTTTGCTTTTACTTTTTTTGTTGTTTTTGCTTTTTCATTTTCAAACCTATTTGTAGTAGTTCCTCCACGCATGGAAGCTATCCCTTACCCCATGTGTGGCAGACGACTTGGCTGGCACTAAGACATTTCATGCGCTTTTCCGTGAACCGTAGTTCCTTCTTTAATGGCCCTTTTTTAGTGAAAACTTCGTTGAAAATGCAGATAAATTGTATCCTCTTATGCTTATTCATCTGTTATTCAGAGAATATTGCTCTGTAAAGTAATTTATTATGGTATTACGTCTTACACGAGGGATATCGTTTTAGGCTGGGCTTGGCTCCAGGGGCTGCGGGAAGATGCGGCCCCGTTTTGGAGAGCGGGAACACGCAGGGGTGGACGTGTTGCGCAAACTGCCAGCGCTCCGGCCAAACGAGCGCCACGGGCGCGCGCGGGCCACGCTCCCGTGCGGCAGCTCCTGCCACCCCGAGCCGGGCGCTGGGTTTGCTCATTGCCAAATCTAGCGGCTCAGGGGAATGCAGTCTCAAGGCAAACATGTGAGATGCGCAAGGAGAGCCATTTACAGAGATAGAACAGGAACCAAGGAAAAGGAAAAACTGAGACAGGATATCAGGAAGAAGGAAGGGAAACATTCTGACCTTGAAGCTGAGTTATTTGGGGGTAGTTTTCCCAAAGGATGTTGAAGCCTACAACGATGCAAATGATACTGAGTATATTTTAGGGAAGATGTTTGTAATGGGAAGAGCATGAGCCAGTTAAACAGATTAGCCTGCTTAATCTGTAACTCTTGTTTTGCAGAGCTTTTCTTTCTCCAAATATACTTGCTGGCTAACTTTTAACCTGCGAGAGCCCAGTTACTGAACTGAAGAGCAGGAGCTCCTTCTCTTTTTGGTGATCATAGCCCGCTCCACCCATCCTGCCAAAACAAGTTGCTGCTTAGCTTGGTAGGGCAAAAATCTCCGGGGTGTTGTCCCCGCTCTGCTCTGCTTGCCCAAGTGCCGCTGCCAGAGCAGCGAAGCAGGGCGCACTTGGGCTGGTTACACAAGGTGCAAGAGCATTTTTAGTGCAGGGTCTGCATTTTTAATCCAGTCGTGACCAGAGCATGCAACAGAAGCTGTTCATAAAAAGCAGCTTTGTTTTATTAGCCTTTGTTGCTTACTATCCTCAGGATAATAAATCTCATTTAACATCAAACCCAGTAATAAATTAGTACTTGAATACGTAATTGAGTTTTGTGTCTAAGCTGTGTCTGTAGCAAAATCAAAATTCAATGAACATCACATAAATTGTCATACCTGTCTTGGGGCCAGTATTCGTCTTTGTAAGTGAGGGAACTGGCAGGAGAAGAGAGAACAAAATCAGAAGCAAAATATATTAAATCAAAACTTGCATTTATTTATTTAAATAAAAATAATAATATTCTTCCAGAAAAGAAGTATCAGAGCTTTTAAGTTCTGACTTGTTATGAAAACCTAATCCAGACTTTTAAAAAGGAAAGGTAAGCTGGTCAGATCAAACATTTTCTCCCTTCTGACCAGGTTAATGTTATCTTTTTAATGAGAATAAAGTGACTGTGTTTTGCTTGATGTCTGTGGGCAGCTCAGATCACGCACGTGGCCAAGTGTCCACCACTGTTGATGCTTATATTGAAACAGCAGTAGCACTGTAGTGACAGAGTAGTGAAGAGTTTCAAAGACGCAGATATTATCTTTTCTTACTTTAACTGACAAACCTGGGAAAGCAGGACAAGCTTTTGATGATATTTAATAAGTTGAAATATCAAAGCACATTCTTCTGTCTGCACAGTGTGGGGACTGCGTTTTCTGAGCTTTTCATGATGATTCAGTAGGTCTTTAAATAGCCCTGCTGAAGTGTGCTCAGTCAGTCAGCAGGAGCGAGGCGCCGCAGATTTTGCTGCGGGAAGAGCGTGAGTGTTAAAGCAGAGTCATTCTGTGTGCTTAGGAGATGCGTTTGGAAGCTTCCTTCATTTCAAGTCATGGGGTTTTTTTTGAGGACTTTTTAAGAAATTAGTTGAAATTCAGCAGTGCTTTGTAGGCCGGGATACTGCAGTGATGGAGCTGAGGAAGGGACCCGTTGAGAGACCGTCAGAGGGGAGTCTCAGGGAAAGAGGCTGCAGCTGGGCTTCCTGCCCTGGCACTCTGGTTTTGTGCTGTGTTTCTGCATGTTTTTTTCTCCTTTGCTTTGCTTTTGAATGAAATTCAGCCAGTGGAAGACTCCAGGGTTCAGTGTCTGCTAATAGTGATGGTGAAGGTAAAGCCCTTCTCATTTTTACCAAGCACAGCACAAATGCTCAAGGGAAAACTCCCCTTGGATCTCCCTCGCACAAAAGTTGCTTTGGCCTGGTGTAATGGATTTGTGCCAATGGGTCTTTCTCAAGACCTCTCTCATGCTTCTGTCAGCTGAGGCCCTGAACTGTGTTTTATTTAAAGCCTCTGGCTTTAAGACTCTTCTAGTATCTGGGTGCTCATCGAGCAGCTCTGAGACAGGGATTCATAAGGGAAGTCAGGCAAAATGTCCGTAAATCTCAACTAGACAAAGAAGTATTTTCTAAACCACACCAGCATTTGTCAAATGGATTTCATTAAATAAAAGTCCGGAGCCAGACTTACCTTAAACTGATGCAGCGTGGTTTCCTGGGCAGGCTCCATCTTCTTCAGCCTGATGTCACTCGCTCTTCTTCTTCGGTCCCCTTAAATCTTGCCCAGGGAGGCTTTCACTGGCTCCTTCAAAGGAGGCTCTTTCAGTTCTGTTGCCTTATTTAGCTCTTGATGTGCCCTTCAGGAAGCTTTCTGCAAATATCCTTCATTTCTTAGTCTTCCAGCGTAGGACAGGAGTTTCAGAAAGCTGACAAAGCTACAAAGCTGCTGCTTCCAGGAGTCTCGCAAAGGAAAGTGCTGAGATTCTTGCTGTGAAGTCATCTGAGTAGACGTGGGTAGGTCTCCGTTACAAGCGGCATGATGAGAAAAGGGATATAGATCTGGAGAAGGGATGGGATTTGGCCCGCTGCGTTGCTGAGCACACCTCGGGGCAGCCGGACGGAGCGCCGCCGCGTGTCCCTCGCCAGCTGGCCGCGAGGGAGGGCGGGTGGCCACCGGGGCGCCGCAGCAAGCGTGAAGTCCGCCCAGGAGCTCGGGGTGTCCGTGGAAAGCTCGCCACCGGCTCCGGTTTCGGCAGGCTGCGCTCTCGCATACACTTCCAATCGAACGAAAATCCTCCTTCAGAGTCGGTGCGTAGAGCACTGGGGTTTACCTGAAATCACCAACACTTCAGGGAATGACTGTAGAAAGGTGTGAAATACAGCTCATGTATTTTTGGTAGGAATTTCACCATTTTTCAATTATAGGAATAACCGATCACTCTCTGTGACAAATATCCAAGGAAGCAGTTAAGGAAAACCCAAACACATGGCTTCTCTCCGTAAGAATTACTCTGGGCATTTCCCATTCCCTACTAGGCCCCGCCATTGGCCTGCAAGGTAAATCACACACAAAAAAGGGACTCCAAGTCTGTGGCGGCTTGTGCTGTTATTTCATTCACCATTCTCCTTTTTACTCAGCATTTTTCTCTGTTCTGTTTTCTGGAGAAGATCAGTTCTGACTATGGCGCTCTCAGTATTGAAACCTACTCGGGATTATTTTTGTAAGGACTCTTCTCCTTCCAGTCCTAGAAGCAGTATCTGAATTAGCTGTCTCTCTAAAATCCTTGTCAAAGATTTAAAAATAGTGATGGGGTGGTTGCCGGAGAGGAGAGAAAGGAAGACACTGGCATCTGCTGCCTGTTAAGTCCATTAATTGAAAAGAAAATACTGCTGGTGCCAGAATGAACAGCCCTGCTCCTAATTAAGCACAGGGAAGCAACGGGCTGCCTTTAATTGAGAGCAGTGTCTCCCCTAATGGTGCCAGCAGCTGAAAAACACAAACAGATTCAGAGCATGAAGCACATGCAAGACGGTCCTGACTCTGTATCCAGAGGGTCACACTCTGAAACCTGCATCCCAGAGCGCATTTGGAGCAATCGTTGGGTCCCAACTGCGGGCAGATTTCTCTGTTTTTCCAGCTGTGGGGGCTAGGAGTTTCCAGGACAGATGAGTACTGCTTCCTTCCCGGGAGAGCTGGGGATGCAAATATTCCTGGTAGCTTTGGCGGCAGGAGAGGAGCGGCCGCTCTGCGCCCTGCTTGGGCAGCATCGGACTAAGGGGAAAATCATTCTGAAATGATCAGCCAGGAGGAGTTTTGTGCCAACAAAGGTCCTAAACCATTTTTAGCCTGGTTTCTTAGGGGAATGAGGCTTATGTGATTGTGTCATCTGTTTTCATGCTTGTCACTCCTGCTCTAAAAGCTTTTGAATCCACTAGACAATTTCAGCCTAAAAGTTCAGTGCAAATTGGTGGCTGGGTAGGGCAAAGGGACCCAAATCCATTCCCCTCTCGAGGGGAGGGCTAGGGGTAAGCCCAGCCATACCATTAGACGTTGACGAACCCTCATGGGACACGTGCGTCAGCTTCAGGAGAGGCTCTGATCAGAGCTCGCACTTCTTTAGACGCGGCCTAACCCAGCCCCGGGCCACGGGGGCGGCTCTTCCCAGCGGCGCTGCCTCGGGTGCCTCGTGGTGTCCGGGTGGG
>VZSV01000236.1:621571-636760 GCA_013398735.1 Nothocercus julius | reverse complement strand
GCCTGCGCTCCGCTCCGCAGGAATAGCGCTGCCAGACGAATGGGCCCCGGGGCAGCTCGTGTCCCTTACGAGGAAAACAGAAAATGACAATTAGGAGCTAACGGTCCTGGGAGCGTTGAGGGGATGGTACAAATTAACAAGTGGTTTTCCTCACGCAAACTCCCCATCCCCGCGACATGTAACTGAGCTGAGCAGCGCATTAGAGGAAGCAGATGAACAGAGTGCTGGCCTTGTGGGAGGGGGAACGGCTGATCTGCTTGCAAGCTGCACAGCGCACTGAAGTTTCAACGCTAATAATATCAGCAATCACACATAGCAGCAGATGTCTGGAAAGCAGGAAAATCTGCGGCGTGGAGGGTCCCATGACAGAGGCCTGGCTGAGGTGTCCGGGCACACAGCGCACAGTTCCCAGCGCAGCGGCTTCGGGGCAGCTGACCTGGGAGTGCGCTGGGCGTGCGCAGCGTGCACGAGGGGAGCGGTGCAGGCTGCGGGAAGGAAGGGCCCCCAGCGCTCTTTGTGGTGTTACTCCGAGGCTTTTCTTTAAATACCTTCCCCTTGGCGTGGCGGCGCCCTGTGCCCGTCCCCAAGGGGACGCCTCCCGCTGCAGGCGGAGCTGGCTGGGGCGGACGCGTCCTCTGCTCTCCTTCCAGCACCTGGGGGAGCACGGGGCAGGACTGCTCAGGCTTACCACGTGCGCGACATCCGCACTCGCGTGTGCTCAGGCGCAAGGGCAGCGTGGGCCCTGGCTCTGCTCAGCCAGTGACCCCTTTGCTGGTAGCTTGTGGGGCACCTTTTCTCTGAACGCAACAGTTTTTCTGCAAATTCCAAATTGTGTGAAATATGAAATAATGCTGCAAGTACAGAGGAGACATCGTATATCAGGGATGCTGCTGCGTTTCTGGCATCCTTGAGTCCAGTTTAAGACCTCAGGTCACCTTTAGAGGATGACTCACCCAGAGATAGAAACTAGTCCAGCTTTCCCCAAAGGCTTATTGTGTCTTTACCAGCTAAACAGTCTAAACTTTCTCTTTTTTGAGTTTTTAAGTTACCACCTAGCGCTGCAGCTGCCCTTTGCTTCTTCCTATATTTCTGCATCCCAGGAGTTGCTGCCATGCTCTGCTTTGAAGCCACCTAAGACCAGTTAAATATCTGAAATCCAACAGAACTAACATTTTAACTGGTGGAAGCCTGAGCACGTTTCATCTCCTTTCCCTTCCCCCCGTCTCTTTACTGCGCTTCCCTCATTGTTTCGGCCTGGCCCTTTTGGCTGTCAGGCGGTAAATTCACCGGGAAGACCGTATGGACAGCATGGAGCCCTTCCCCTCCCGCGCCAGCGGAGAAGCAACACGCGACGCAGCCGCTCCGCTACATTGACGTTTCTTCATCTGGCCACAAAGACAGGTGTTTCCAAATCAAAACGGTAGTCTGCTGTCTCCTGTTCTGCAGCACATACCCCTGGCCTGAGGCTGAACCCCCGACTACAGCCAATTAGGGGGGATGATTGCTGAGGGACAGGCTGGTGATTGTGGCCATCACTGCCCGCCCTCGCACGTCTGTGCTAACTAGCTCCCCATAAATGCCCTATTGTTACTCGGGCTCCCTTAAATTAGAAGAGGAGTAGAGGAAAAGGTGCGTGAGGATTGGGATTTAAGTGATATGGCTGTAACTGGAGCTCTTGAACAACAGATCTCGGCAGCAGGATTCAGGAGCTACCAGCAGTTTATACAGTGTTACTTGATGCATTGCTGCTTTTAAATGCTGCACGCTATCTCATGAGACATTTCCTTGGTGGTTATAGCCTAAAATGGGCCTACGCAGAGAGAAGATGACTCTGATATCAGGCATTTTTAATAAACATGCTTTTCCAAGTGTCATTTATTTGGAATGCTGTGCAAAACAGTTCAATTTATCTTAATTTTGCGTGATTTTATTGGATTGCGAAGAGCTGCAAATTCCTCATTTAGGCTGCCACAAAGCATTTGCACTCATTAATTGACAAATTAGCTAACAAGCAACAGGGACGGGTCTCTTGCCGGGCTGAAGCCTGAAAAGCCCATTTGAGGCTTTACAAATGCGAGCGCCTTTAATGAGCTACCACTGGAGCCCGTTGGGTTTCCCGCCTCTCCGGTGCCCGTGCGGGCTCTGCAGAGGCTCTGCCTGCCCTCCCCGTCGGGAGTCCTCCTGGAGAGGCCTTCCCGTCGCGGCGGGTTAGCGTCCGAAATGCGGTTTGTGCAGCGCCTGAAATCTTGTTTGCAAGGGAGTTGCGGATTCAAACTGTGAAATGTTACATTTCAGTGTAAACTTTAATCCCGTCTCTGGTCTAAAAAAATAAACATGCTTGCTGCCAGTGTGAGGAACTGGAAATAATTATAATTAGCAAGGGACAGGGAGCACAGCCGCCTAATTCAGTGCTTGCCCAGACAACTCTTGTGCAGAAAAGTAGTCTTGAAGCCTTGACCGCCGTCTGTCCTTGCCATACCTGAGGCCCATGCTTCGTTATTTGCCTGTCCGTGTATTTTGGCACTTCCACGTCTCTAGGATGCTCGCAGGTACCAATACTTTTGTGTTCTTAGTTTACCACTCTGTGTGCCTAAACATTTAGTAGGATGTTGGTACTAATTACCTCACACAGCTGCCAGGGAATATTTAGCAATATAACACATCAAAGATGCAGAGCTCAACCTGAAGGCAAAACTGTGATGGTTTATTTTAAAGGAGATTTTCCTGACTTTCCAAATTCAAGTTCTGGTTGAAAGCTGGAGTCAGTTCTTAGCCTGACCTCTGAATTGCTAAGAAAGCTGTGCTAGAAGTGCTTTTTTCAGGATAAAGACACCATACTGACAAAGGGCCTTTGCTCTGGGATCAGCTTTACAGGCCAAGCTGTTCTTTGCCCTGTTTCAGTAACACTTCTCCCTGGAGAGCACACGCACGAAATGAGCTCCGCAGCCCAAAGCCGGGTGTGCCAGTACAAACCTGTCTGCACAGAGGGGCTTCTGCAGGCCCAGCAGTTCCCACAAAGACCCTCCTCTTCTGTGGCTGTGCCAGTGGGGTCTGGGCCGCATGTGCGGCCTTGTTTTATTCTAGCTTGGTTATTCACGTGCTTTTGTGAAAGTCCTTGTGCTGGTGACTGCAGTGTGGCACGATGCTCTCCATGAGCCCCAGCCTCTCAGTGTCAGCCTGTCTATTAATCCTTTCTAACCCTATTAAATCCTGCCTCTAATACACTTCCCACCTGCTTTATTCTGCTTTACGTGTTTTCAGGAACAATGCAAGGGTGTAGAGCTCCATAGAAGAAATTTTCAGAAGTGCCTGAGCAACTCTGGCACTTGAGAGTCGTACCCTGCCTAACTCCCAGCCTCACTCGAGAAGCTCTTCTGCCTCCTGCTTATGTTGGCTGCTCGGTTCTCTAGGTAGGGAGTTCTCATTACGTTGTTTGCAAACGTGGTGAGCCAAATACAGCAGTCATTGTCGCCAGTGATGTCACCTGCGTTTCAGTGAAAGAGGTTTGCGCCCAAGCGAGGATGTGGGGCTCTAGGGCTCGGCCCAGGCACCATTTGTGCCTCTAAACTCGGAGAACCCGTCGCAGTGCCCCGTGGAGGCGCTTCAGAAACGGCAGCTTTAGAAGGGCTCCCCTTTTCCAGAGTGCATGTGGCGTAGAACACGTGCAGTGTAGAAAGGCAAAGTGCAGCCTGAGTATGACTGTATTTGAAGCAACTCTAACACTTCTTTTCAACCAGCCCAGAAGCTGGAGGCAGAAAGGTCACGGTTACTGTGCGTTTTCCCAGCAAGGGTGCAGATCGTCACACAGGTCCCTCTCCCGTCTCCAGAGCACCGTGGAGTAACTTTTCCCAGTTCATTTCGAACTAGTGTTATGGATCTCTCCACTTTTCATCAGTCTTGGTGTGGCTTTGTTTCCAGAAGAATATCCCTTTGTTCCTATCTCTTCTAAACAGCCGGACTTTGTAGTGGTCTCAGACTTGAGCACGGGCTCTGTGGGCAAAGCCAGCGCATTCCCAGCGGGATTTCTTCTGTGCCGCAGTCAGCGTTGCCGGTCCATCTGCAGAGAGCTCTCCTCTCCTCTCCTCTCCTGTGCCAGCGCGCAGTCGTTCTCTGATCTGTGCATCCATTTTTAGTTCGTGCGGAGGAATATGCTGTGCTGGGGTTTCTGCAAGTGTCTTTCCAGTAGCACGTGCGTTGGGCAAATCCGTAGTGCTGAGGGAGGAAGGAAGTCCAGTGGGCGCTTCAGCTGCGCCGTGTCCGCGGCAGGGATGCCTTGTAGGGACGTCAGCCGCAGGAGGGAGGGCGCGTGGTTCAGATTACCGTCCCACTCGGTGCGCCTGCTAAAGCAAACCCAGCGCTCCGTGTCTGGGCACCCGGCGCGCTGCCGTGGCCGCAGCAGCGTTGCTGGCCTCGTGCCGGGGCGGTTTCGCCTCGAGGCCGCTCGCTCCCAGCCCCAAAGCGGAGGAAGGAGCCGCCTCGTGCGTGGGGAATGCCGGGCAGAGCCCATGCCACGTGGGTTATGTCCTGTGCGAGGCTGGTTGGGGGCTTCCAAGTGCTCTCCTAGTGGACAGTAAAAGATGTAACGAAAGGAAATTCTCTTTTTTCCATGCTGAGCTTATATCTGACTTTAAGAGGGGCTGAGCACAAAACAGCAACTCTCAGCAACTTCTGGTGCTCAATGCCTTTAAAAATCACCCCGTCTTCAGTATTCTCCAGCTAGCACTAAAAGTAAGGTGGCGTGAGTGAGTGAGTGAGTGATCCCCCAGAACGTGCGTGTCCTCGTGTTCCTCCGCTCGTCCTGCAGCGCGTGTGCGATGAGGGCCGGCGGCCGCGGGCTGCTCGGACGCCCCGCGAGCGGCAGCGCCAAGGATGAGCCGCAGCGAGCCGCTCTGTGCGGGGACTCTCCAAATAACGGGTCTGGGAAAGAGCCTCTCCAGGCCAGTTTTCACTCAGCAGGATGCGAAGGAGAGGGGGAAGGGCCCCTTTTCCAAGCGGAATACGCTCATTGAAACGTGAGGAATTTGTAACGGCCCAGAGGGATTTGGGATTTGGGAGCGGGCAGGACTGACACAGCGGAAAGAGCCGGAGGGCGGGCAAGGGGAGCGAGTGATGGGAGGACAGTTCTTAAAGACGCATTAAACCGCGGGGAGCCTAAAGCAGGCTTAGAGATGAGCCTAAGAACTGGGGCAGAGTCTGCTCAGAAGGCCCAGCTGGGCCTTGGCTCTGCCTGTTATCCGCTGGCCATGCCAGGGGGTGCGCGGGGCGGGAAGGGGGAGCCGCTGAGCTTGCCTCGGGGGAGAGGGATTGTCCCCGAAAGGGACAACGTGCCCAGAGGGACCGGGCGGGGGGGGGCAGCGGCAGGCGCAGTCGGCGGCAGCTCGCTCCCTTAGGCAGCAATTTATTAGTATTATATTTCCCCCTCTGCTTTTCTTTTGTTAGAGTGGCAGGGAAGACGTGACAGCTGTACCCGGGGATCAGGAGCCGTCTGCGGGGGCCCTGGCAGGCCCCGTTCAGCAGCCTGAGCCGCTTCCCGGGCCAAGAAAGGCAGGGACGGGCTGCGAGTTCCCGCTCGGGCCCTCTCGCTCTGCCTGTTGCCGGTGGAGCCTTTCTCGTGCTCCAGCCTTTCGCAAGAGCCGGGCGCGGGAACGGGAACGTCCCTGTGCCCCTCCTGCTCCTCGTCCCGGCTCCCTGGAGGGGGCGCCGGGAGAAGGAGGCGCCCAGGGTGCTCCCTGCCGCCCGCGCAGCCGCCAGCCCTGCCAGCAATGCTTTAAGCAGCCAAAATGGCTTTGTAATTGTTAATCCCTCCGTCCACAGCCATCCTTCCCCTTCGCAGAGCCCATCGTGTTCGACTGCAGCACTGTTGAGGGAAAAGAAAAAGAAGGAAAAAAAAAAAAGAAAGGAAACCCAAGCAATCGCTTTTATCATTAACCCATTCAGCTGCAAATCCCCCTCCCCAAAGAAAATCCAGGCACAGATTTGCATAGGCAATCAGCTGCATTCTCCCTTTCTATAGAGCCGCCCTCCTCAGGCCCTTTCGCAAAGGAACTCCTCAGGAGGTAAAACTGCTCTGAGATGAGGTGCATAAAGTGAAGCTTCGTGTTAAAATGCTGCCCTTTCTGTTAGGGGGGCGGCACTGGCGCCTCCTCCTCAGCGCCGCCGCGTTTGGCACCGAGCCGGGCATTTGACACGGCCGTCCCGCTCCGTGCAAGGTGCTGAAAGTCCTCTGCCTCTTTCTGTAGGCTTCACTTACGGTTTAATGACTGAAAAATCATAAGGCCATGTGAAGCTGAGATTAGGAAACACTAAGGGTAGATGGAAAAGACATTGAAAGCCGGTCTATTTGGCTGGCATTTGGCCACTTTTCTTTGAAAAAGACATATTATATTCACATGTTTGGGTCTTCGCAAGCTGAATGTAAGAATGAGCTGCCACTAGAGCTCGTGTCAGTGGGGGAAGTGTAGCCGGGTTAATTCTACTGCTTCAAGTGAAACCTAAGCAATTCGCAGCGTCAAGCTGTGTAATGAAAGCCTTAGACGTTTCAGCCTGGGAGTTTAATTTTTACACCAAAGCAGTTACATGCATCAGACACCAGAGCTGAACCCCCCTGCTATTAAACGCTGCTTTGGCTTGGTGGGTTTGGGGTTCTGCCTCCCGCCAGCCTCGCAGCACGGAGGTCTCAGACGGCCGGGGAGCCCCGGCTGGCGGCTCCCGCCCTGCCCCTGCCCCGCGCTCGCGCTGCTCTTCGCTGCGTCCTGCGAAGTCCCCGAGCGTTCGGGAGCAGCCACGAGGGGCCCGCGCCAGACACAGCTGCTTTTGTTGGCGTAGGGAAAACGCAGCGGCAAGCGGGGAGCTCGGCGCCCGGTGCCTGTCAGCTGGGTCCTTGTTCAGAAGTGTAAATTCCTGGGAAGAGAAATAACGAGTATTGTGTTTCCCTGGCTTTGTCTCGCTGCGGTTGAATAACCGCTGCCTGGAGGTCAGGGCCACAAGGGTGGCCTCGCTGCCCTCGCTTTCTCTTTGGAGCCCTCCAGTGCAGGCAGCCCAGGCCAGAGGCTCAAGCCACGCTGGGGAACACGACCGCAAGAGCGCGTCTGTAACGGGCTGCGACGGCCGCGGGCCGGGCGGTGGCTGTGCACGGGCACGCGGGCTGCAGCTCGGAGCGCCGCGTTGCGGTCAGCGCCGCGGGCTTTGCGCAGGACGCTTTCTCAGGCCTGTGATGAACGTCACAAATATAATCGAAGCTGACATGTCGTCAAAAAGCAGAGCGGCCTCTCCTCGCGCCTAATGCTCACTCGCCTTGACAGTGCAACGGCCCAGAAGGGCCGAGCCGGACTCTCAGCGGAGCTGCAGCAGCGAGTGGGATAAGTCCAGTCAAACCTTCTCCAGGCTGCCCCAGGATGGAGAGCAGCGTCTTTGGGACATCCAGTCCTTCCGTCCCTCTGTTCTCATACACAAATGTGCTCACAGCGATGCAGCGTGGGGCTCTGCAACCAGGAGCTCCTTCAGGTCAAGCCGTGTCTGTTCAAAGCACTTGGATCTTGCAAGGTGTCTTTGCTGTGGTGTGGCAAAAGGGTTGCATAGAAATCGTGTTTGTAGAAAAATTCCTACCAGCCTATTGGGGAGTGTAGTAGAAACACTTTCTGCTTACAGGACCATTTTATTTATTTATTTATTAGCTCCGTTTCCTCTGCATTGCTTCCAAGGTGAACAGCGTTGTTTCCCTCTGGTTTTGATGCTCTGCAAGAGATGTTGTTAAGAGCTGCCGTGTAAGCTGCAGCAGGTCCAATGCCACAGCTATATTCCCCCTGCCTCGTCTTTTTTTGTAGGAATACCATCTGTTTAGTCATTAGCCCCATCAGCTCTCATTAATTGAGTCATGTCTCATTTCGGCTGCTGTATTAGCTTCTCATTGTTCCCCAGACGGGGAATCGCGGGCTCCCTTCCAGCTGCCCTGCTTCCTGTTGAGCTCCATCCAAAGTCAGGTGGCAGCTGGAGCGCAGCATCCCAACCCGGGCTGCGTGTCCAAGCCGGGCCCGGAACGCCAGCCCGCTCCTGCAGGGCTCCTCCGGCTGCCGGCTTCGGAGGCTCCCGGCCCGCACGGAGCGGCCGTGGCTCTCCCCTTTGGTTTCTGGGCTTTTCATCATCCCTGCTTCAGTTCACAGGGCTTTTTTTCCCTTGCTCCCAATGGCACAGTGGGTGCAGCTAAGTCTCGAAACCCTGGTGCAGCACAGATATTAAGAGCAAATCACCTAGAAGGAAATGAGGGGTTGCATTTCAATTAGCACACTTCGGTTACACGGAATAAGTGCTGCCACCGAACTTTATCCAGAAAGCTTTCAGCAGAGCTGGGAGAAAAAAAGGAGCCCTCCTGTGCAGTTGAAATTCAACACTGGAGAGCCAAGGGTTTGTTACAAAATCTTCTGTTTAACTCGGTTCTTCCAGGCTTCTGTTTCTTTGCCATTAGTTACTTGGAGCTTGCTGAGTTGATTTGTATTTTTTGAAAGGTAGAAGGATTAGTTACAGTGCGGCCCTTTTATTTTATTTTATTTTATCTCTGATCCTTGAAAGGGGCCAACTGCAGTGGGAGAATGTGTTAGAAATTGCCCAGGTCTCTGCAAAATGGATCACTGTTCAGACTCCAAAATGTAGGTGCGAGTTTGTGCAGGCTGCCTGAGAGCAGGATTAGGAAGGTGTTGAAGTAATCAAGGCTCCTCAGAGCAGGTTACAAAGTGAATTAATTAGAGGCAATTGGGAGTTTTCCTGCCTGACCTGCCCAACTGGCCCGCTCTGAGCCCGGCACACAGTCTGTGATCCCCCAAGTCCTGGAGCCCTTTGCCAGGAGCGAGAACAAACCTGAGCTGCTGGAAGAGAAGTGTTTCTTTTCGCAGACGTTTTGGTGAAGACTTGTTATGTCTGCACAGTTTCCCAGCCCACTTAGCTGTCAAATAATTAAACATTAACAGTAAATTCTTTTTCTGTTCCTGTCGTCCTCATGTGCGGCCTCCTTTTTTTTTTTTTTTTTTTTTTCACTTTTGCTGCACTGATGTACTTAGTTTCTTCCTAGGGCTTCCCCCACAACACCTCAAATGGAGGACAAGGATTCCTCCAAATTTTTGGTGAATGTTGTGCTTGCTGAATCTCCTCAAAATAGTAGCTAGTGCGGTGATGACGTTTGGTTGTGGGAAGAAACTCTGGACAGATACCTGAATCTGGAAGAAACAGCACATACACCGTGCATCTGCAGCACCGGATTTGAGGGCAGGCTGAGCAGCCGGGTCACCCCCACCCGAAGAGCTGAGCCAGCTCCGCGTTTCTGTTTCACCTTCTGCTGTGTAGATTTTATTGCCTATCCTTGTTTCCTCCAGCCCCCTGCGATTCCAGGACAGAATAACATACTAAAAGGCAATTTTCCTCAGCCAGAAATCATTTATATTGATTTACATATAAAAAACCATAATTTACTGTTTCAGTGCTGGGGTATCTGTGTAGTATAAAGTGTAAATATGTTAAAAAATTATGGTTTACTGTTCAGATGGTTTACAGTCGAAATTAAAACAAATTTAAGTTTGCAGGGAAATGCCTTAAAAGTGGAAAACTTGAAAAAGAAAGAAAAAAGGGTGCCCATTTGTTTCTTAAATGCTGTGACTGTAATGTTTCAGGTCTTTGCTCCTTGCTTTCCTCCTCCTTGTGCAAAAACCTCTTCCAGACAAAGGTGTGGCAGGATGAAGCTTCAAGGGAACTGATTTCTTTATAGCAAAAACTTGAGCTGGCTTCTTAAGAAGTGGTGAGGAGGTGGCTTCAATCTGAGTTGTAAATGGCTTGAGGAGGTGCTGAGGTGCCCGTGATGTCTCCACGAGGTGCCCGTGATATCTACATAAGCTACCCATGATGTCTACACAAGCTACCCATGATGTCTACACATGGTACCCATGATGTCTCTGCAAGGTGCCCATGATGTCTCCACAAGGTGGCCGTGATGTCTCCATGAGGTGCCTGTGATGCCTGCACAAGGTGCCCGTGATGTCTGCACAAGGTGCCCGTGATATCTACACAAGGCGCCCGTGACGTCTCCATGAGGTGCCTGTGATGCCTGCACAAGCTACCCGTGATGTCCACAGAGGTACCCGTGATGTCTCCACAAGGTGCCCGGATGTCTCCATGAGGTGCCTGCGATGCCTGCACAAGGTCCCCATGATGTCTCCACGAGGTGCCCGTGATGTCTCCACGAGGTGCCCGTGATGTCCACAGAGGTACCCGTGATGTCTCCACGAGGTGCCCGTGGTGCCTGCACAGGTGCCCGTGGCGCCTGCACGGCTGCTCGTCGCTTTGCAAAGCAAAGGCACGCGATAGCACTGAGCGCGCCCAAGTCGGGTCCAGCGGCACCTGCGACTGCGGTGCTGGGGAGGAGGAAGGAGCCCGAGGATTAGGCGGCGCGCGGCACCTCCGCGCGGAGCCTCCCGCGTGCGGCCCTTTCCCGGCCGGAGCGCGGGGCCGGCGGGAGCTGCTGCCCCTTGGGAGGCTGAAAATCTGCCTGTCGCAGCGAGCCAAATGCCCACGTCTTTCTGATTATGATCTGAAGAAGAGAGCGACTGGGGATAGCTGTTTGCCTAAAAGTATCGTTGCTGGGAGCTGAGAGGCTTAGCGGATTAATCTTCCTTCCGGGATGCGGATCAGGCTGAAGTGCAGGGCAGGATGGTTATTAGGGCTGAAATTCTCTCTGTGGCCCCTTCCGAGGCTTCTTGAGGGCTGGGGCAGTGCTGCCCTCCCCACCCCTGCAGGGCAGGAGGTGCCTCTCTCGCGTGCCCTTGGAGAGCGGCAGCCCCTTGAGCGTGCCCTCCCGCAGCGCGGCGTGCGGCACCGCGGGCCGGCCGGCTCCCTGGCCGGGGCGCTGCTTTGGGGCTGCGGCCCTGCTCCCAGAGCCCCCGCTCGTCCTCGCCCCCGGCGCCGCCTTTCCTTCGAGGGACGTGTTGGCTCCGCACCTCGGAGGGTGGCTCTCAACTGCTCTTGGGAAAGCAGAGCTCGCAGCGGGCTGCAGGGCAGCGCGGCAGCGGGCGAGAGCCAGGGCTGCTTGCAGAGAGCCCTGTTTGCATCCCGGGGCAGAAAATACCTGTGTGAGCGCAAGTTTTTGTCATCATTTTTGGTTAAAATGCAGCCGCAGGAGCCAGTTTCTGAAAGGGTCTTCTCTGAGCAGGGCCTGCCTTTACAGGATTGTCTTCTCTCCTAGGGGCAGGTTTCACACGTGGGCTCCTGCTTGAGGCTTCGCTTAGATACTGGAGCATGGGCTCAAATGAATCCCAAAGCTCCAGAGACATAGTTATCCTGCTTGCATATTTTGTTTTAATTTTGGTGCAGGTTTTATTTTTAAGCGATTTAAGAAAAGCTCATGATAGTTTTCTTGGCAGTTCGTCCTCATGCGCAGCGTGGCCGTTTCCAAGGGGCACCGTGGGAAGGAGACGCGCGTGCTGACCTCGGCGCAGCCCTTCCTGCAGGGCTCCCGGGCAGGGGGCCTCATCCTCCCTTTGACGCCGCTCGCTGCAGACGGCAGCGAAGGGGCGAAGCGGGGGCCCTGCCTGCTCTGCCAGGGCGTCCCACGCCACCTCTGTTTTGTATTTCCCTTTTAGTCCTAGTCTGCTTTTATTTTAATGTCTTAATAAGCAACGAAGGCGCCTGCAGAATCAGAAGTCCCTGGGCCTTGGGATATTGCCCTGCCCTCCTGCACATGCCCAGGAAGCCGTCCCGGGGCAGGGGAGACCGCGGAGATGCACATGGGGATGCCTAACCTGGCAGACGCGGGAGGGCAAAGCGGTGTATCCAAAAGAGAGAGTGTCTCAAGTGTTAGGCTGGCACCTACCCTCGTGCCCCTGAACGTGGTGCTGGGGAACGGCCACGAGTCCTGGAAACGTCTGAGGAGGCCGCAGCGGCAGTGCTGTCGCGAACACCGAGGGCCCTGCTCCCTGGGCGCGCGAAGGAGGAGCGAGGAGCAGAGCGGGAGCGCGCCGGGGATGTATTAACCTCAGAGGATGTAGGATTGGAAATTTCCTGGCAGAAACGAGGGGAATGCTGGATGTATCCTTCGAACGAGAAAGGGCAGCCGCCGCTCGGGGTGCGCCGGGGTGCTCCCTGCTGCTGGTGGCAGGGGAGGAGAGGCAGCGGCGCGGGAGCTGCAGCGCGCGCTGCCATGCGGGGCCACGCTCGGAGCGTCCCCGAGCAGCCCCGCGGCGCCTCGCGGAGCCGTGAGCAGCCGCATCCGCGCGCGCAGAGAGGCTCGGGGGCTGCAGGCTCGTGCCGGCCTGTTCCGTGTGACCTTAATCTCTCCGTGCCTTGCTGTGCTCTGTAACACATATGGATGAGGCTTGCAGGCTAACATCTCAGTGACAGAGTCGACTTGCACTAATTTAATCCTTTTATATAAAACAATGTGACAGGATAGTCCATGAAATCCTTTGCCCCGCTAATGCTATTTTACATACTCGAAAATATTTTCAAAGCCCTGAATCAGGTGGAAAAATAACGTAGGCTTGTTCTACCTAGCATTTTAGCTACGTGCCAGGCCTGTGTGCACAGGGCTGGGCAGACACAGAGCAAACAGATGGGCCCATCCTGCTGAGCAAGAGCGGAGGATGTGCGAAGGACGGAGGGTTACAGCAAGCAGCACTAGTCGAGCGTGCACTGGAAACCACTTCGGAAGCCGTAGATTTGATACAGCAGGAGACAAAGGCCACGTTTGAAAAGTAACGCTGGGATTTAGGAGTGAGCATGGGCTTCTTTGCCATGCCGCATTCATAAAAGCTGCCTCCCCGCATCCCCCTTCCTGAGCTGCGGCAAACAAAGCCGAGCATTTTAGCTCCGTCTCTGGAATAGAAATGGACATCAGAAGCCGAATGTAAAATAACCAAACCAATACACAATTGAAAACTCGGATAATCTCTTTAGCCCGGTTTCCTCCAGTAAGCGTCGGCGCTCTGAATCACCATTGAGAGCCTCAGAAAGCACCCCTGGAGCTGGGCTGCGGGAAGCTCGCTTTCCCTGACTTCCAAGCTGCGTTTCTCTTTTTGTTTTTATTCTCTTCCCCCCACGCCTCCCGTCTCTGCTGCTTTCTCTATTTTTGTCCATGCAAACATTATAAAAGGCCTAAAAGTGGATAAGTGTCTGCTGCTAGTGTATTTAAGAGGCAGCACCATGCAGAGAATCCCCCAAGACAGCTGCTTTGGTTCCAGGCCAAGCCAGCATTAGTCCTCCAGGGAATTAATTATAATATATTAATATATAAACATACAATGTAAGCTGAATTTATCTATTGAAAGAGACTCGTTCATTAATCCTGTGTATAATTATTATTCTTTTCATGTGAATGCTTTCACCTGAAGGATTCGGGGTGCCCTGGCAGCCCCGGGTCGTGCGACGGGCTCGCCGCGCGTCGCGGTGCTCCGTGGCGGCGGGGAGGGGGCTGTGGCGCGCAAGCAGCATCTTTAATTTCGGAACAAAAGATAGGAGAGATACTAAGCTGTCAAGTTGGCAAAATGTTTTATGGAATGCCTTAATCCTTAATTGCAGATTTCCTTTCATTTTTATTACATTATCTGGATGTTATTCCAGCATGCACTCAGACAGTTCCTGTCTCTCTTAGTTTTCTCTTTTTTGTTATCTAATTATGGAAATTGATTTTAATACAGCAAATAGACACTAAGTATATTTAGTGAACGCACATCACAGGGACAGTTTCTTACTCTCCAATATTCACTGCTAATTAAAGGCTGGTTCCCTGAGCTGCAAATTGTATAAGAAGCCCAATTTCCTTGTTTTTCAGCTGAGAATTTCCTGTACTTTATTTCATGCAACTGACAGTGCGCCCAGACCCCAGCCAGGCCAGGGAGGCCCTAAGGCCCCCGAGTCTCCTGGGTGTTACTGAGGGCGGGCGCAACCTCCGGCTCGCTCCGTTTCGGCGGGCAGCCCCTCCGCGCTGCTGCCCTGCGGCTGCGGGTGGGAAGGGGAAGGCTCCTCGCCGGCCGCCCCTGCTGCACCATTCCTGCCGCTCGTGCTCTCGCGGAGTCATCGTGTACCAAGCTGAATGTCACTGCAGCGTCAGACGAAACCATTTCCTGGGGCAAGGTGCGGATCTGGCGGGCTGCCCCCCAGCCCTGGTCCATCCAGCAGGGTCGGCGCCTCTCTTCGCCCGTACGAAAGAGAAACAGGTTTGCAGCAGCGCAGGTTTCACCAAGGTGTGGCTTTGGGCTGCGTGCTGCCCTTCCGCGCTCCCAAGCCCAGAAGCGTGGTGAGGAGCCCTCCGCGCCGGCCGCCAGCGGCCCCGCCGCCCTCCTCCGCCCGCGGGCAGTGTCGCCAGACCAAGCGCCGTGGGTGGACGGCGCCCGTGTCCTCATCCTGGTAGCGGCAACGATAAGCACGCTCGCGCGTGGAGGGCTTCGGGTGCGTTCCTGACGCTGCGCAGGCCCTTCGGAGCGTTGCCTTGCATCTGGCGCTCGCAGGAACGTGCCACAGCACGTGGCTCCTCCGGGGCTTTCTTCCTCGCCACCGAGGTTTCTGCAGCCTTCACCTTGTTCTGGTGTTTGCGGAATCCAACTTCAGCATAAGTGGCTCTTGAATGCTGTATTTTATAGCAATAGTAAAACAAAAACCAAACCAGTTCAGAATTCAGGAGTGTTTTTCCCGGCTCTACCTTCAGGAGGAAAACAGTTGTCCACAGAGCGTCTCCTAGGGGGTCAAAGTTGCAAATGGATGGCATTATCGTGGGAGTCTTTTCACGGCAAGCGAAAAGGGCTGGATGTCTCCCCATCACCACCTCTAGCCCCCACTTCCCCCAAAGAAATAAAAAGCCAGACCCCAGGCAAGTCAATTAAGCATTGTACGGACCTGTCAGACTGATGAGAAAGGGACTCCGTGGCCACATGAGGCCCCAAAGAGGGGGATGAATCCCAGAAAGTCTGTGGAGTGGATAATAAATGGCCTTTATGTGGGAGGTGGGTCTGTAAGTGGTTTTTAAGGAGGTGTGATGGCAACCCCCAGCCTTGCCTGCCTCGTTGGGCGGACACTGGGTTTAATTAAAAGCCTCCCAGGGAATGTCCATCGGCCCATGCGGGAGGAGACGGAGGCTCCATCTCGGCAGCCCGGCGCACGCCAGGGCCGCGCTGCCCCTCCGGCAGAGCAGCGATGCCGCCGCGGGCAGCCGTCCGGCAG
>VZSV01000236.1:609150-621473 GCA_013398735.1 Nothocercus julius | reverse complement strand
TGGGGCCCTTCCCGCGGAGCCGCAGCGGGGAGCTCCTCCAGCTTCTCCCAGGCTTTTCCCCACGGATGGGCCCAGCGCCGCCCTCCGGACGGGTGTCCCCGGCTCCCTCCGCCGCGCCCCGGAGCAGCTCTGCGAGCCGGCTCCCCTCTGCTGCACGGCAGGTTCGGGAAGCGGCGGGGGACCCTTTGGCTTTGTTTATATTTGGATGCTGTTTTCCGTGAGTTGATTTTTCTGAATTAGTTAATTTTATCCCACGTTTCCAAGGGGAAAGCAGACAAATGGGTTTCCAAACCAGGAGAGAAGAGGTTTCTCAAACCCTGAAGACCTTCACTCACTTTTTATTCTTCTTTGCAACTGTTCTAAGATGAATGAAAGCAACCTTGCCCTGCTTTATATACTGAATTGATAGGTTGTCACAGTGTAAACCAACATCCCCTCATCATCTCCTCTTCTTTCCCGCTTGCCGTCACTCGGGGGGGAAGTCGCGGCACTCGGTCAAGAGCTGGCTGTTGAAAGCAGCTGCGCTGGATTGCTTCCCGGGGTGCTGCCGCGTGAAGCCTGTCTCCTGCAGCGGGGACACACCGTTCCCAAAGTGCTCCGCGAAGTCCTGAAGACGTGATCTAGTTATCTGTAGGCCCTGTGACTGCAGCCCCTCCAAGCTGTGTAGTCTCACAATGCTGGGATTCTTTCCTACGCCTTCTCATACGTTACCTGCTGCAACAGTTTATAGAAATGAGCTCCGGCTCGGCCAAGCCCTCTGCCACCCGCCAGAGTGGCCCGTTTCTTTTCCCATCATTAATTTCCGAGCAGAGGAGTTGACGTGCACAGCAAACCTACCGTGAGCTGCTGCTGTTAGTAATTTGTGGCGTTGTCGGTGTGGTGAGTTAAACAGAGTTTGCGAAAGGGGGGGTTAAGCAGTAATAAAAATGGATATTTTCTGGAGTATCTAGTTGGTATCTCGATGAGGAGGAGAGCAGGAAACCCACAAGCCATCGCTGCTGCCTGCCAGCTGTTAGGAACAAAGGTTTTTTTTCCAGAATGCTCCTGTTTTTGAAGGTGCTTGAACACAGTGCCGCGTGGACTACAGTAACAGCCCCGCATCTAACTTCTCAGCTTTGTCCATTGTGAGCGGAGAGGGGCTGGCTTCTCTGCCGCGCGCCCGGCGGCGCCGTGCAGCGCTGCTGTGCCCCGCTCCGAAGCCCCTGCTCGTGTCCCACCACCGGCAGCACGCTGGCATCTGTGCTCCGAGCTGGGCACAACGCGCAGAGCCTCGCAGGAAAGCCGTTCCTGTGCCTTTCCCCAGCATTAGGTATAAAAGGAGTTAAAACGTGCTAGGCTCTTGGGGGAGGATCACAATTGTCCTGCGTTGCATTCTGGAAAGCCTTTTGCAAGTCACCTTTACAAAGGATGTTCTTGTGCTGGGGGATTGGACCATTTTTGCTCCTAGGTTTGTCAGCATGAGTGTGATCCTGCTTGTTAATTGAAAGAGCAGAGCTATTGAATTGCTAACAAGGGTATCCCTTCTGGAAAATGCTCATTAACTCCTGGAATTTAAAATTAAATGCCAGAGCTTTCAGAGATGCTAAATTGAAAGGTCTCCTCTCAGTTTCTCGGTTTTCATTCTCACAACTCTTTTGCTGTCATGATTTCTCACATTAGTGTTGTCTTTTAGGGTAAGCAATCAGTATTGTAAATAGCAGGGAAGAAAACTTACTAAAAAAAATAGAAAATCTCAGAAAACCCCATCATTTAAGCTCTGCTTATTCATCCTACAGAGTACGAGCCCCATGTGCTTCCTTTGCAACTTCTCGAGGTTAGAAGGAAAGCATCTTCTAAACTGGTGCAGGATTCCTCGTGCCCAGTGGTCCTGGCTGCTGTGGTGAAGGGCACACGGACGCTTCCGTCCAGCCCGTCTCTAGAAGAGCTGTCGGCTTGAGCCTCCAGCAGTGCAAAAAACTGCACGGAGCTGGTCCTTATTTGATTAACGCTGAATGCACTGTGCTGCCAAATCTTCTCTTCACGTGCCTTCCTCTGTCCCATCCCTTAAAGATCCATACAAGTTTTAGTCACTTCAGTCACTTGTTAGCACCCAATAGAAGTTATAAAGCCAGGAGAAAAGGCTGACATACGTTCAAGCTTGTGGTAGAGTGACTAAACAGGCGCGTGTTTATGGCTAATGCTACTCCTGAAAATATGTTTCATCTCACACAGATTGTTGGACCTGTTCTCTTTTAGTGCCTGTAGAGCTAGGATAAATGGTGTATTTTAATGCATTATAGATGGATGAGGGAGCTGTAGAGAAGTTAACATCTTAAAATACCACTCACTCTGTCTGCAGTAGGATTTTTAAATTTGTTACGTTGGAATGCGCTGGCTTTCATCCTAATCTAGACATACCGTAACTTCAAATTCTTTTACACAGTTCTGGCAACGCAAGGAAATAAGTGGACATAACAAGAATTTAAACCATTTTTCAGTTTGACAGATTAATGGAAAGGGAAGATCATGTAAGAAGGGAGAGCAGGGCCGGCTCTGCTGGAGTGACCAGCAAGCCTCATGTCTCAGTTCCAAGCGTGCTGGAGTTGAAGACACCTCGCCTACCAAAACAAGGTGTTGCAGGATTGGACTCTTCAAATTCTGGCTATTTCACAGAGTTCTTCTGGTCACAATTTTAGTGAAGAAGCAGTATTCAAGGCAAACTAAAGTATTCATTCTGGCACAGCATAAAGCAGGACATAACATAAATGTAATTTTGAAAAATACTTAGTATTAAAAACACAAATCTACTGCTTTAGCTATTCTGGGCATACGTGTGTGTTATAGAACTGTTTTAGAGATTACTGCGTTTATTCTCCTTTAAACAGCTTCTTTACTTCCCCTCTAGGAAAGCAAAATAAGCATTTCTTCCACAAACGTGTGAATCCAGTAACGTGGGTCAGTGCTGATGTATAGTTAATGAAATGCATTGGAGTGCTGACCCCTTGCACAGGAAAGCCTGAGATCAAGTTCTGGCTTGTAAATCACGTAGGCGGGAATGGCTCAATTCCCTTCAGGACAGTTGGCACCATCAGGAAAGGGGAAGCTGTGGAGGAGAGGAGCGATGGGTCTGGGATACGAGGAGCGGGGAAGGTTTGGCGCTCGCTGTGAGGCGTGCGGACGATGCTGTGGGAGGGAGGTTTGCCTGCAGCCTCGGGAGTGGTGCCTTGCCGTCGTTTCGCTTCGTCCTTCATCGCAAATAAGCGCAGGCCGCGCGCTTACGTGACTGGAGGGTGCCGGGGAGCCTGCCTGGCGTTGTGCAGTAGCTGCTTTGTTTTGGGGAAGCGCAGCTGGGAGTTCGCAGGCCGGGACGGAACAAACCCAGCCGCCCTCTGGGACGAGCCCTTCGGCCGTGGTGCGCGTCCGTGGGAGCAGCGATTGCCAGGCAGGGCACCGAGCGGAAGTGGAAATGGCCTGCGTTCCCACTAGGTGGTGGTTAGGCAATTCGTCATCTATTTATGCTTTAAAAGGGTGTTTTTGCAAAATACCAGAGTTAAGAGAAGATGATCCTAATGACTCAAATCTGCCATTTTCTCCCCTCTGTTCCCTTTAGGAGAGCCCATCAAACACCAATAATTCTAATCTTTTACAAGTACCTAATGGCTCCCAGCCAAGAAAGGTTTTAAGAAATAAATAGGCGCTCTTAATGCAGTGAATCTCAGTTTTCCCTAATCTGTGCAAATTGATGAATTAAATCCCTTTGCATCTCAAACCCACTTCGGTGATTTGCATGGTGATTATTCCAGTTTTCATAAATTCTCCCCAATCATTTCCTGTCATTTCTTGAGAACAGGCGTCTAAGCTCTCCAGAAATGTGTGCACGCAATAGTTATGGGTGTTTAAAACTTGTCTATACATATTCAGATACTGCACAGTCGTAGATAATGTGTGTAGATGCACACAGGACACCAGGTTTTTCCGCTGGGCCTGATGAATGTGCCTGCACCACCTGCCCTTCCATGGGAAGAAGCGTCTTTGAGCTACAAGGAGCGTGATTCAACAAGCAGATACTCGGCTGTGTTACCCAGCGTTTTGTGCAAAGCCAAACAGAGCTGGTTGTCTATGAACCCTATATCGCACGTTCGGCACCAAGTGAGGTGTAGAGTATTCCTCTCTGTTGGAGCTTAGGCTTTGCCAGTTGGGCCCTTTCTGGCCCTAATGGGAGATACTCCTTTGGGAATATCACGGTTACAATATTCCATGGCAGCCAGTAATTTTTTCTGGCTTTGAGAGCTGTAATCACTCATTTGCATTATAAGAAAAATGTGACTAGTCTGACTTGTAGATGGTCCCTGCTTTAAAAATAGCAGTTCGGGAGAGACTGGTGCGGTCTCTTTAGGTTTAATGCTCTTCTTTTCAGTTTTCATTCTCCGCTACTGTCTTCATGATTGTCTGGCCTCGCTCTTGTTTATGGAAACCATATGTATGTATTGTAGATAAACGGTTATAAAAAGGAGGATAGCTGGGGATGTACATCATGAGTGTGTGTCTCGCCAAGGGTCTGTGCACTCTGTGTGTTCACAGGAATGAGGAAGCGCTTAAATCTCCGCTTTACGGCGAGCGGAGCAGGCTGAGAAGCTCCTGGTATGTGCAAGGACAAGCAACACGTCAGCGCCAGCAGCAGCGCTGAGCTCGGGGCTCTTGTGCGAGCCTGGCAGAGAGGCACGGAGAGGACGGGGGGTCGCCAAGGCCCCGCTGCTGCCCCCCGGCAGGATCGATTCCAGCGGAGCAGCTCCTGGCGGGCAGTTATCTCGCTTGGCCTCAGAGCCTCCAGCGGTGGAGGTTCCCAGCTGCCGCGGGCTGCGCTGCGCTCGCGCCGGGTTCTCCTGTCCCCACGGTGGCCCTGGGCCCTGCGCCGAAGCCTCCGCAGCCCTCGGGGGCAGACGCGGAGCGGAAGGAGGAGGCGCTTCCGCGTGAGGTGAACAGGCCCCCGTGGAGCGGCGCGACGGGGTTCGTACCGCGCTGCTCGCGCTGCCGCGGGGCTTGCCCGCTGCGGCTCGGAGCAACGCTGCGCCTCCTTCCCCGGCCCGCTGCTGCCCTCCAGGCCGTGCCGGGGTTTGTGTTTCCCTGCGGAGAGCCCTCAGGGGCCTCCAGGAGGCCCGGAGGAGGCCGATGGCCCCTAGGAGCGGCCCCGTCTGCGTGGGCCGCCCTGCAGGTAGAGGCAGAAGCCTCTGCGGAGGCTGGCCGGGAGGCCGGGCCACGCGGGCGCTCTCCTCCCGCGTGCCGCGCGTGGCCCCGGAGCCCGCGTGTCTTCCACAGGGGACATTCCATGGTGGAGATTCCATGGGGGAGATTCCATAGGGGAGATTCCCGACGGCCTTTGAAGTCACCTCAGAAATAGCTATCGGGAGCTCTCTTGCCCAGTAAGTGCTACATGTGCTCGGAATCCAAGTGTAAATTACAGCTTTCTAAATGTGGGAGCCTCCTCTTGAATATCAGAGCAGGTCTTAAAATACATAGTGCTCATGAAAGAGTGCCTGTGAAACCTTTTATTAACATTAGGAAGTGCTTAAATGTCAATTTGGAGTGAGATTTTTTTTCAAAGCCTTACACATAGGGAGGCTCTTTTAACCTGTGATGTCCTTGCCAATGTCTGTAATATCCAGCAATTGTATCCAGTGTATCCAGCAATTTCCGTGGAAGATTGAGTCTACCCGTAGTTAATCTGGAGCACAGAACGCTCTTAGGGCAGTTGGTTCAGATTCCCTGCGCACTGCGCAGCAGACGGGATACGCAGGCGCTTGTAACGGCCTTCGCAGCGCGCCAGGGCCGTGCAAGGTAATGAAGGTCTCCCAGCGCACGTCGCTGAAATGCATCCTATCCCCGAGCTGCTCCCCATCAGCCGCAGATTAAGAGGAGAGGCTCCGAACGTCAGGTACCCCCTGCGCGGAGGGCCGGCGAGCGCCAGCGCGGGTGCTCGCAGAGGGCTGCCAGAGGAGCCTCCTCGGGGCACCGATGCGTTCCAGAGCCCGTCAGGAACCGTCTCTCCCACTTCCCCTCCTGGTTATTACCCTGCATTCATAATTAGCCCAGTGCCGCTTTTAACTTGATAGCAGGGTGGATTTGCTTGTGGCCGAAGCGGTCCTGCTGCCAGCGCGTCTGATGGTGAGCTATTGCCTGGTTTCGTTCGAGAGATTTCGCTGGTTTAGCCGCTTAAGAGCATTACTTTAGGAGGCTGGAAGATCTCACAAATCCAGTTGTCTGGCATTTCTCAAACAGTTTGCTTCCTGTTGATAGTAAACTGATGTAAAAACGCCAGAGCTGGAATAAAATAAATGTCTACTCGTGCGCGGCGGATTTGCTTAAGAGTGGATTTGCCTAAAAGTCACTGGGGCTGTGCACCAAGTACTTTTTATTTTATTTTATTTTATACAAGAAAAAGGCAAAGCCAGACTGAAGGTCATTTTGTTTCTTCCCACAAAAAGGTGGCGTGTCATTTTTGTGTTTCCCTGTATTTAGCTAGGGGATAAACACACATAAGAACCAGCATGCTGTAGAGAACGGTAAAGCTGACTCAAAAGCACTAAGATCCTGCAAAACTGTTTTGGCAAGGAGGAGAAAGGCAGGAATGAAAGTAGACAGCACATTTACCCTCCTAACATTTGCTTAGACATAAACAAGGGGAGGCATAAAATAGTTGCAAAGGTCTCTGTAAATGCCTGTCACTTGCAAATATAAAAGTCATATATATGTGCGTGGATTTGATATGTTCTTGACTTCTTTGGCAAAACGGGGCCATAAAGCTGGCTTATTTGGCAGAGCTGGCCTCTGCCCTCAAAGTTCTTCCTTTGAGCTTCGTAGACGGTGATGCAGAGAAAAGGAGAAGATGGAATTAAGTGTTGTGCAAAGAGTATATAATGCATCCCCCAAGTCTTTCCTTAGAAGACTAAAGGGGATGAAATATCAACAGCAAACACAGGTGAACAAGTCGGCCCCAGTGACAGATCCCAGGGCACTAGTGCTGCGTGGCCAGGGAACGCAGCAGAGATGCGGAGCCGAAGTCGCCCATGACATGAGAAATGAAGCAAGCAAGCTGCCCTAAAGCTTCTTGGAAATAAAGCCTACACCCTGCCTGTGCCCAGGGCACTCGGGCAGGTGTTTCTTTCTGCACCTCCTGAATGAAACGTTCCCTAAGCCAGGGCTCATCTCTGCCATGTGTTTGTTTCGTACATCTTGGCTGAAGCGCGTGGGCATTAAAGGAGCTGGACAAGGAGCAGAAAGCTCTGCAAGCCCAGGAGGGGGTTACCCAGCTTTGTTCTCCTGTTCTGGTGCTGAAAGACAAAAATAGGCACCAGTCACAGACCTGGCAAGCATCTGTTCATGTACTAAGCCCCCTGCATTCTGGCCAGACAACAAAGCCATTAATGCTTCTTTCTCGGTAACAGGGTAATAATAGCAGACCCAGCAAACATAGAGTCCAGCAAGGTAAGGGCTGAGCCAGTGCCAAGTCAAAAGGTTTTGCTGGGTGTTGCTTACAGGGGCCTCTGATCTGATGAGCTCCCCCCGTCTCTCTCCCTCTGTGAAGGCCACGCAGAGAAATGGAGGAAAAAAGGAAGAGTTCGGTCCTGAAGGACGCCAAGGCAAAGCTGCTTTGGACAGAACCCTGGAGAGAGGGCGGTCTCGTTTCTGGGCCTCGATCAGCACAGCCACGCCGGGGCCAAACCCGGTGCGCTGCGGGGTGGCAGGAGTTCAGCGTGTTTGATACCAGCTCCCAACGCCCTCCCCGCTCCCAAGAGCTCTTCTTTTCTCTTACATTTCTTCCCCTGTGTGTTCATAAAAGTAGAACTTATTGTAGATTCTTGTGTGCAGTCCTACTCGTTTGCAAAGAAATACTGGAGCCGTATCAATTTTTCATGGGCACAAGATGGGAACGCTTTGATTTTTGCATACTGTTTGGGTTAAAAGAGCAACAATGTGATGCATTTTCATACATGAGTTTGAGTTCCTTCTTATGAAAAAAAAATCAAGGAAGCAACTTAAAAGAGCACCAGGGCTGCTTCTGAAGCTTGCAAAATAGATAAAATCCAAGAATTTAAAACATTTCATTAAAAATGAACCCCAGAGTTGTTTGAAGCTCAACATTTTGTTCTGCAAGCTCAGCAATATTCATTAACCTCCCACTGAAGATTACTGAACAGCTGGATCCAATTTCTGAAAAGATAATCACGGAGAAATTAGATGAATAGTGTTCAAGTGGAGCAGCTGAGGATGGGTCGTGGCGAGCTCTCGTGTACCTAGTATGTCGTGAGCTACTTTCCACGCGGCGACTCCTCCCCCGGTCCCGGGAGGAAGGGGGCCGCCGTATCTCCTGCGCACGCGGAGCGCGTACACGCCGCGAGCGCCCGCGGCAGATACGGGCAGCGCTCCGGGCTCCCCTGTCCTGGCAATCCCAAGGACGGCGTGTCACCTACCTGCTGTGCTCTTGTCACTTGTGTGCTGCGGGCACGCTCGAAGGATTCCAGGGCTGTTCTGGAAATGGATGCGCACAGCCCATCGGAGCGGGTTTCTGGCTCTCTTCATCTCCTAATAAGTTTCTTTCAGACACAGAATGTGTCTGAGGGAATTGCAAATTAAGGCAGGAATTAAAACACGCTGTTTGTGGGTAGGGGAGTATTTTGATGTTTTGGGGGCATACGATGGCACGTTTCTCTGGCGCCTGCGTGCTCTGTGCTTTGCTGCTTGCCATGCCCGCCTGCAGCCCCGCGCGCTGCCGTTTCGGGGCAGAGCTGCGCGATAACCTCAGCGCCGCCAGGCCTTGACCTGCCGGCAGCGTGGCTGCGGGCAGCGTGCTTCCCACGCGGCGCCCCGCACTCGCTGAAGCAAACGGAGTCACCCGCTTCTCCCTGGTCTTTCTTCTTTGCACCGTTTGCACAGCGCTGAGCTGCTTCTAACCCACTCAGACTGCTCCCAGCGCAGGTGCCGGTCCTTAGGTCACCACGCTGCTTTTGGGGATACGCTGCTGCGCTGCGCGTTTGGGTGACACCGTTGGACACGCGGGCGCCACGAGCCGCCTGTGCCGCGCGGAGGGCTGCGTCCAGCCCTGTGCACCCGCTGCCTCTTCGGGGAGCCCTTCTTCTTTACCGCGTGGCTTAACCCATGGGGTAAATAACGCCTGAACTGAACCAACTGGCTTGAGGGCTTTCTGTGCTGCGAGGCCTTGGGTTTGCGAGAAGCACGGATGCTTTTCTGGGTCAGGGTAAGGATGGCTCTGCTTTTTAGTGTCCCCCAGCGGAAGACCCCGCTGGTCAGGAAAGGCTGCGGGGAGCAGCGCAGCGCGCACGGCTGCGGCGGCGCGGGAGGCCCTTGGTCTGCAGCCACCGGCGAAGGCTGGGACGGGCTCACAGCACCAGAGCAGCTATTCGTGTTGCTTTTTACTGAAACTTGAAGTACATGTTTAAAATGGGACACTCTTGTCTGGAATTTCCAGCTTAGACATAACGGGGTTGTTTCTGGGGTTGAAAAATTGAATTCCAGAGCGAAATAATGCTCCTGGCAAAGTGGACTGCATTCCAGGGCATGATTTCATCTGGTAACTAGTCCAAGAGAGTCAGTATTGGCTAATATGACCACGACTGCATGTATTTCTCATTAATTTTCATCAGAACTTGCCAGAAAATGAGTATGTTGGTGCCAGCAGATCACTCTTCCTTTCTGTATGTTCTGTAGTGTCATCATTCACTAACCCCAAAAGCCTCTCTAGGGGTAAGGGAAGCTCTAATGCAACGTGCTCAGCTCCTCTCAGCCATTGCAGAGCCGCCAGAAGAGAGAGAAAAAAAAAACACAATAAATTGAAATAAGGGCAAGAAGTGCGAGGCAGCCGTGACCCTCACCTGCAGCGAGGCCAGGCGCCCCACTGCTTGCCCATTTATTTTATTTTTTATTTATTCTTGCTTGCAATGCAGTTTCTTACTCTGCACCCTGTGGGCAAAGCCACGCCAACTGTGTGATGCTGACTCGAGCCCCAAATTGCTGTCGTGCTTTTTTATTTATTTTAACTCTTCTTGGAACTGCTTCGCGTGGCAAACGCGGCTGCGGCCGGAGCTCTGGGAGCCCCTGCGACGAGCGGGCCGAGGCTGGGCCTTGGGGGCTGCTGGTTTCCCTGGCGTCGCCTTCGGGTGCAGCCTTGCTCTGACCTAGACTGTATTTGTTCAGTTCAGCTCGGAGCGAAGTGCAAAATGATGGAGGGAGCACGGAAAGCAGATTCTCCCTTTTTGGGCGTCCTTCCCCTTTCTCGGAGAAAGCAGCTTTTCTGCTCCTTAAAAGCAGTAGATGAGTGCAAGTAGCTGGAGCCTGAGGCAGCTGCAGCAGCAGTGAAGCCCCAGTGCTGCTCGTTCCTCCCTCTACGGCGCAGGGGCCGCGGTGTCGGCGCTTCCAGCCGTAACCTCCCTCCTGCCTCCGTCCTTGTCAGCAGGGGAAGGTCTGAAAGCCCCCGATGTTACATCTCAGACCAGGGCTGGTCTCAAACCCGGGCTGGGGACACGCACCGGGTTAAAGTGGCAGTGAACCTGCTTTGCAAACGCTCAGCGTGGCAGGTCGACCATTGCAGAGCGGAGGGGGCCACGTTCGGGATGTCGTTGCATGCATACACATATATATATATATTTTTTTTTTTTCTGTTTATTTGCTGTCATTCTCAAAGTTAATTTGGAAGGTAATGATTAAACACTGTCAGAAACATGCCGAAGAGAGGGAAAAAACTCTCTGATTGTGTTCTGACGCTTTTTGACATGAGCAGCTCTTTTGAAAGAAAGAAAAAAAGCAACAAAACAAAATCTATTCAGTCAAGATTTTCTGCTTTTTGTTCTTTTTGGATGAGAAAAACAGGTTGCAGTGAAGCTAATACTGCAAAACCAAAGCCTGCTTCCCAAGTACGAGTTTTCATTTACTCAGCTTCCACCCTAAAAGCGGTTTTGCAGAAATTTGCATTCCTGTAGAGCATGCCTTTTCTTTATGAAAGATGTGACACTCTGTTAGCCTTCACAGGACCGCAGTACTTCGCCTTATCGCGCTGATTGCAGAGCGACGCGGTGCTGAGATCTGCACAGTAAAATCTGCATTAATACCGCGCAGGGCGTGGGCTGCGTGCCCAGGGTGCGCGCGGGCGGGTGCGGAGCCGCCAGCGCAGGCAGCAGCGCCTCTGCCTTTACGCGCGTGAAAGCCCTGGCTGAGGGAGACTCCGACAAACGTGTCGGCCTCGGCGCTCCGAAAGCGTTTCCCAGGTTTTAACAGACTCCGTGGAGGAGGCGGAAAAGGCCAAGAGGAGGTGTAACGCTGACTTCTGGAGGAGCGGGAGTCTTTTTAAAAAACCTTATTTGCTGGCTGTTCCATTCTGAAAAGAAAACAAAGCATTTCCAAACTTTCCTTACGCTGGCCTCCCAAACCTGGGACTGGTGTTTCTGCACTGTCACTGTTAAGGGTATTTTCTCCTGCAGCATGGCGAGCATCGTACTGCTTGCTTTGCCCTCATCGAACTGCTGGCTTTGCTCTGGCGCGTGAATGAAAGCACGCGCTTCCAGTTCTGCAGCTCAGCTGTGTTCTGGACCCCGGGAAGGGCAGTCGCGCCTCCTTCCTCTGCGGGTCCCCGCGTGGCCGCCCAGCCCTGCAGTGCTCGGGAACAAAGCGGGTTTTGCTCGTTAACGTGCCCAGCTAGCGCACCATGTGAACGAAGCCATGGGGCGCGCGGCTGCTCGGGGAGCGCCGCCTGCACCGCGCGCAGCGCGCTTTCCAGACGCCGCCAGTTCGGGATCGATGTGCGGGAGCGATCCGAGTGCGCGCCTGTCCCGGGCCGCCTTCCCACGGAAGGGGCTCCCGGGCTGCAGAACGGAGCCGGTGTGGGACGTGAGGGCGTTTCTTGGTTGCCGCGCCGTTCCTTAAGGACAGAGGGGCGATTGCAGAGGAACGCTGCCTTTCCTCTCGCCGCGTCGGAGCCTGACGGCCGTAGCCCATCTGCCGGTCATGGAACACAGCGACGGGCCTCCCGCTCGCTGCCCAACTTCCTTCTGGACCTGGAACAGCTTTGCTATCCGTGTGGGGGGCACCTGCTTGGTAGCTGATGTTTGAGAATGGCAGTCTTTGCATTTCTCGTACCGCGCATCCCAGCGCGCAGTTTCCTTTGCCTCTCGCCCCCTGCTCAGACGCTGAGAACAATTTGCCTGTGGGAAGAATGCAGGAATTCTGTCCCTGCGGAAGACAGGCCGCTCCGTCGGCGGGCCGGCGGGCCAGGGCACGTGGGAGCGCTCCCTTCCCGCCCTCTGCCCCGGGCCGGCAGCCCGCGCGCCCTCCCGCCG
>VZSV01000236.1:586615-600621 GCA_013398735.1 Nothocercus julius | reverse complement strand
CGCTCGGCCTCGCGGAGGGCGGGGGCTGCGCGCTCCAGGGAGCTCCCGGTGCTTCCCTGCCCGCCAGCGCAGCGTCCCGCCGCCGCCCGCCCGCCTTCAGGGAGCCCTCGACCCTCACTCGTGTGCCCAGCGCTCGTCCAGCCAGCTTCAGAGCTCAGTGCATCTCCACTCTGTTTCCTGAGACTCCCCCCTCACGTCACTACGAGTCGTCGTCCGTCCATCCGTCCATCCATCCGTCCATCACTGGATGCCGTGAGCAGCTGTGCCCCAGCCCACTTCCCTTCCGGAGGGGGCAGCAGCGGGATTGCGAGCGAGTGCGGTGCCCGGCGCAGCGCCCCCGCTCCGCCCCGTGGGTTCTTTGCAGTGTGATGTATGTGTCTCCAGGAGACATCCCTCCTGTCTGGCGTGTGGGTACGCTGGGTTTGAATCTTCAGCCTCACCAGTGGAGCTCGTGGGATCTGCAAGAGAAGCTATTGACGGTGCCAAGGAAATGCCAAGTCCAGCGCGGCGGCTTCGCTTGCGGCTCTTCCAGATAAAGTGTCTCTGAATGGGGCGTAGGTGCCCCTGCTGTCTTTGCACTGTTCCAGATTGCTTGTTTTTCTTTTCTTCTGTGTGACAACATCACAAACAGTCTTTCTTCTGCATCTTGAAATGTGCAGAAACCTCCTTTCTTAGTTAAAATATGCTCTTGCTTTATTCCGTGTCGCTGCCTTGCCGTGCGGGGAGGCTGCGGCTCTGACATACTGGCTCCGCTCAGAGCCAGCGCAGGAGATTCCGCAACATGCTCATTTCCAGAAGGTACCCAGGCCATCGCTTCCTGCGGGACAGGACTTTCCTCTGGGGCTGGAGTTGTTAACAGTCTGCTACAGGGCAAGAAGTGCCACCTACCCAGCACAGACTCATCTCCAGCAGGAGGGCAAATTTCAGTGTCTTGTTACAGATGCCTCATTAGTCTTCTTCAGGGGTCGATTCATTTCTTGCTTGTTCTTAATACGTCTAGCATACAGGAAGGAAATCCAAAAATGAATGGCTATGTACCCGTGTAACAAATTCTTTTATAGTCAACAGGGCTGCAATTTCCCAGAAATGCTAATATCTTTTACCGTGTCACGCAACATTCAGCAAAAGCGAGAGCCTGCTACAGAGCCTGTAAGTGAAGGCAGCAAAAAGACTTTGACGTAGAAAGGCGGCGTTTTTCACCCTGCAAGCTCCTGTGTTGATGACAGCGAGGGTAATAATAAAGCAGAGCGATGCGGAGGAGAGGCCGAGGCTCGCCGGGGCGTGCGGGCCGCGTCCGGATGTGCTATTGATTAGTTGGTTTACTGAGGTCACTCAGGAATCACAACAAACCTCCCGAAACTCGGGCAGCTCATAAATCAGAGCCGTTTGATTTGCAGGCTGCCGCCAGGTCTGGAGCCACGCGGCGGAGGAGGACAGCGCGGCGCTTCCTAAGTGCTCGAGACGAGGAAGGTTATCGTGGCCAAGCCGAGCACTTGTTTATAAATGGTGCAAGCAACATAAGCTTTTAATGGGTCCTCAAGGAGGCCAAGGCTCCAGGGGGCTTTGCCTTCGTCTTCGGCCCCTGTCTGCTTCCCTCACCCTGACCCCCACTTCTTTATTTTTTCTTCAAGCCTTTGGCCAATTTTCATCTGTCACATCTGTCACTTTGATAAATGAACTGGCAGCTCCCTCCTAAAGCTCGTAACAAGCTGCGTATCTTATTTAGATTAACTTGTTTGCTAGAAACAGTGCAAGGGGGAAGTCTCATGCTTACACAGCAGCTCGGTTTTCATGAAGAGTAAGTTGTGGTTAAAACTACCAGTCTATGTCTATTCTGCTAATTGGATATAAAATAGTCATGAGGCTCCAGGATGTGTTTCCTTCACGAATGCCTCTCCATGCCCTGCTAACGAACCTGAGTGTTTTCTTCTATTCCAGCAGTCCCACACAGGTACTCTAGCAGTTAGCTCTCCGCAGCCTCCGAGCACCGGGGACCGCTGGATGTGCCGGACGGCCCCTGTGCAGTCGGAGCCTGGGCAGCGTCCCCGAGCGGAGCAGCCGGAGGGTGAGCCGGGCCCCTGCCCGCTGCGTTTCCAAACCCCTACCTGTTCACACGGAAAGGTGCCGAGGGCAGAGTCTGTCAGGCAAAGCAAACACGGCCATGCAAAACACTCGCCGCAACCCAAGCAAGGGTGGCCTGGCTGCACAGCCAGCCTCCCTTTGCTGGAAAACAGTTAAAGTCTCTGTTTGCATGCTTGGAGCACTTGGCTTTTCTGCTCAGCTCCCTGGCTCTGGCTGTTTTCTGTGGCAACATTTATTTAAGCATGGGGGACAGAAGAGGCTTGTTTGTTTGCTTATTTTTAGGTATTTTCTTTTTGTGTGACTTCTAAAGGGCTGGAGTTTATTGTGTGTGAAATGCAGGAAGAGCCTAAATGAACACCAGATGAGAGGAAATAGGCTGAGGAAAATTAGGGCTATTTGCTACCAAAGGAAGTAATCATTATACATATATTAAATTCCGATCTTTAACTGAGAGTGTGTATTGTTATGCAGGAAATCTGACTGTAGAATACAAATGGGAGTAGGTGGAGACTTCCCAAATCTGGGCTTCCAAAGCGATAAGCAGGGATTTTGTGTACTTGAGGTATACAGGCCGTAAGACCTGAGGCAACTTGCACTGAATCAGGTGCTTTCGTGGCCAGAGAGAAGGTTCTTAACTTAAACCTTCCCCGCAGTCATGGACAGTTACTTGTGGCTCTGTGTGCGGGTAAATCCGAAGTTTGTACATCTGTTATCTGTAGGTAACAGTCGGTATGACTGAGAGATTCCTAACAAGAGAGATTCCTAAAGCTTTCTTTCTGCCACGTTCTCAGCTCATCCATCATTACAGACGGCTGCCTCACCTTTACTTACTATTTACCTGTAACTCATTGCTGAAACTGCTTCCTTAGGAGAAAAAGTCCATCTTCAGTGGAGAGAGCAGTTGCCTTACAATCCCCTTACTCGTCCATGTAAGGTGAGTGCTGAAATCGTGGCAGCATGGCAAGGACTGCTCTCTTCCCTCCCTTGTCCTTGCACACGCTGGCAACGGTGGGCAACCCTATTCGCTTGCTGGGGGGAGGCTGGGGAGAGGCTGGCTCAAAAGTTGTGTTAGTGATAGGCTGTGAATTCAGCAAGGACATAGATTTTTTTTTTCCCAGGGGAGAAATCGCAGCCTTCGGGTGTATTGCTCTGACAGATTGGGATCATGTGGACGAAGCTGACCTATGCAGCTTCCTTTCCCACCTCCCTCCGGGCAAGCAAAATGAAGCATGGGTGACTGGAAGTGGCTACAATTATTTTGATGTTTATCTGATGGAAGGCCATCAAACTAGTCAAGAAGGACCTGTTACAGCCTTTGCTTTTCATTTTCCTTTGAGGAGCACTTGAAAGTTCTGCGAAGAATCTGCAGAAATAAAATATTATCATCTTTTTAGTTGTGTGGGAGTGAAGCAGTTAATAACAGCAGTGAGTAGGGGCTTGCACAGTCAAGTCAGCAGCTCTTCGCAGGTTTTGGAGACCAGAAGTGGGAAATAAGGAGGCTGGATGAAATAGGAATGTAGGAGAGAATAGATGGAAATGAGCTGAAGAGAGAAAATAGCATCGTGTTTAGAATCTGTCACATTCTCAGAATTACATTAACTGGTAGTTAGCAAAAGAGAAAGGAATTTGTCTTTTAGAGGAAGAAGGGTTTCATTTCCCCCTTATTAGCTGAGGAACCCATCTGACAAGGATTAGAGCAGGGTATTACTAAAGGGCGGTCCAGATACTCACTTGGATCTGCAAGAAGGAGCTGCCCCAGCTCTGCTCAGTGGCAGCATTTGTAGTATGGCCCTGCAGAAAATTGTACAGCAAGACTAGGGATGCACTTGGTGGTGTGAGACTGGGGATGAGGATGAGGGGCCGGAGTGGGAATGCTGTTGGCTGGTATTTCCACTGATGCTCTGTATATATACATATATATATATATATATATATATATATATATATATATATATATATATATATATATATATATATATATATACACACACAGTGCCAGCGTAAGTGACCTGCTGTTTGGCTTTGCTCTGTGCAGAAAGCCACGTGCAGCTGCCACGGGCACCGCAACGAATGGCAGGGTAGGACTTTGGCTCCTGTTTCAGTTTGTCATCCCGGGAGTCCCGTCAGGCCCCCGCAGGACATGCAGGAGTGGAGCCTGCAAGAGCAGCAACGCTGTTCTGCCCAGCTTCACGCTCAAGAAAAAGGAGACAGATAATTTACTAAATAAAACTCATTTTCTTACTTGAGCTTGTTAGCTCCAGGAAGGCCAGTGAGACTTGGCACTGAATGACCAAACGGGGGTTTGGGTTTTTTATGAGGCAGCACTGAGTGGAACCATCTGGGCTAGGAGAAGACCACGCTTCTGAAATGAGGAATTTAGGAGCCGTTAGGAATACTTGAGCTAAGTAGCTGTCTGGGGCGCCATGCTGAAAGGAAGGGCACTCATAGCTGCATGTATTTAATGGGTTTATTTTATCTCTGATGACAAAGGAGAACTTACTAGTCTTGTGGTTCCTCATAAATTTCAAGCTGCTGCTGACGAGTGGCACTGCCTGCGTTCCCAGCCCGCGGATGCAGAGTTGCCCAACCTACGGGCTCACTGTGTTCAGAAGGATGCTGCTAAGGGACGATGCTTTAGATAGATACCTCACTTTCTTTTGAAATTAAATGTGATCCCAAGGGTTTCCAGGATGGAAACTGGTTAAAATGGTCCAACTTAAGTGCCTTAAGGAGTACTGTAGGTGAATTCCCCCGTGGTTGTTTCCTAATACTGCCGTGGCTTTTCTCTGTGCCTCCTGAGGCCGCAGTCCACCGAATGATGGGCTGCTTGCTCTGCTGCAAGCTGCATGCCCTGCACCGCTGCCATGAGCGCCGTGCTGGGAGCGACCTGCAGCCTGGCAGCACGGGTCTCAGCAAGCAGCGCGCGTCGCAGCTCGGCAGTTGCTCTCTCTGGCCCTCAGTTCTGTTTGTTTGCTTGTACCTCAGTACCGTCTGTACCTCAGTACTGTTTGTTTGTACCTCAGTACTGTTTGTCTGTACCTCAGTCTCTTTCTGTGTGTTTTTTAATTTAGGAGCTTTTGGGGCAGCTTCTCAAAGTGCCAGTTTCCAAAGACACATCTTGTTTCTGTGCCAGGAGACCTTTCAAGCCCTTGATAAAGAGCTGGAAAGTGCATATCAAATTCAATATAATTTCAAAAAACGTAATCTATTTTATTATCCTTTCCACTCACTAAGATGAAACTTGGAGAGAAATCACTCGTGGTAAAATATTTGCTGGTGTGTCACCTCAAATAAAATAATAGCTTTTATAGTTCATGTGTGAAGAGATTCTTGCTCCTTAGCCTTTTTTCAACCCATGTCCATGTTGAAGCTGTCTCTATTTCAATGAACCCTGCAAGCTTCACACACTATTTATTAATTACATTTACTAATAGACTCCTAAAGTGCAAAAAGAAAGAGAGAGAGAGAAAAGATGGACTGGACTTTTGCTTGCAGCAGGGAGATGAGTACCAGCTCTGCCATTTGATCGTCCATTTGATTTTATGCACATTATTTAATATTTCTGGTTCTTCTGTCTATAAAATGCAGACACTAATTCTTCTTTCTTTTCCCTGTCTGTACTCATGTAGACTGCACGTTTGGACAGGAATGTCCTATGTCTTTGGATGCCTGACAAATGAGTCTCTGATTTTAGGTGAAACTTCTACATGCTTCTCTAAGCCACATAAATATGTGGCTTGAATGTGTTTCAGGAAAAAAAATATAACCTTTGGATTACACTGATGTAAATAAAATGTCCACTACAGTTCACAGGTCCAAAAACGTTAGTGGTGTTTACCGTCAGCATCTGTCACTTGAACATCTGGCGTTCATCATGGCTTTCCTGTGCCTTCCACTGTCATATTTTATCTCCATCTGCTAGAGGTTTCTTAGCACTATCTATATAAATCAGAGCTGCATCGCAGTCTGCATAGTTGGATCATTATTGAAGGCTACAGTGTAAATGATGGAAAAAGAGGCGCACTTAAGGGGGTGTCTCTGCCCCTGCTCCCTCCAGGCTGCCCTCCCCTGTGCACACGCCAGGCTAGACGCTCTGTGCACGCAGCTGTACAAGGGGCCGCCACAGCAGCGCTCGAGCCCCCGGCAGAGCAGCCAAAAGGCAAAAGGTGCCTTTTCCATGGGCAAATGATCCCAGTGTCACCCCCTGGACGGGGCCTCGGCCTGGGTGTGCTACCCCCTCAACACTAGGTGCTCCTGCACAAGGTCATGCAGCCCCAGGAGCTTCGAGCACATGTGGATTTGATTCCCCAGCTACTTTAGCAAGTGAAAAGCATATTTCCTTGTCCTGGAAATACCGTGAGGCGCCAAGCTCTCGGAAGGTGGTGAAGGAGAAGGGCTCCCTCCCCAGCAGCCGCCGGCGAGGGCTGAGGGAGGCCGCCCCTGGGCCGCCGCGCGCGGGGCTCCGCGGCGCCTGCCCTGGTCCTTGCAGCAGCAAGGGCGTCCCGGGCCACCCTACATTGCGCCTCGCAGTCTTCCTTTTCTGCTCTTCTCAGTCTCATATATGGAAAGGGTTTTTTGTTTGAATTGATCATGCATCGGCTGAAATAAGCACAAACTATTGCTAATTGCTGTTATCTCGTGCCTTCCCTTTCTGGGTAGAACAGGTGAATTTGGAGGGTTTGTTCCGACACTGCAGCCTGTTGCTAGAAAGGGACGTCCTAGTGAAAGCGTTGTGACTTGGCACGACTGCAACGGTGGGCACTGAGAAACAGAATCATGGGTCAAAGGTTGCGCAAACTACTTGGCACTAGAAATTCCAAGAAGAAAATAATCCAAGAGGGACACTGCAATGTAGATTTTCTCTTGTTCTTTCGGTGCCTTTTGCAGACCTCAGCTTACCAAGTATCTCTCTTGTTACCAGCAGAATAATTACTTTATTTTCTTCTTGCAGAAAGTTTTACTACATCACCCTGCTGAGAGACCCCGTGTCTCGTTACCTCAGCGAATGGCGTCACGTCCAGCGAGGGGCTACGTGGAAGACGTCCTTGCACATGTGTGACGGCAGGACCCCCACTCCTGAAGAGCTGCCGTCGTGCTACGAGGGCACGGACTGGTCGGGCTGCACGCTGCAGGAGTTCATGGATTGCCCATACAATTTGGCCAACAACCGCCAAGTGAGGATGTTGGCCGACTTGAGCTTAGTGGGCTGCTACAACATGTCTTTCATCCCAGAGAACAAGCGAGCGCAGATCCTGCTGGAGAGCGCAAAAAAGAACCTCAAAGACATGGCCTTCTTCGGCCTCACAGAGTTCCAGAGAAAGACTCAGTACCTCTTTGAGAGAACTTTTAACCTCAAATTCATCAGGCCCTTCATGCAGTACAACAGCACGCGGGCCGGCGGCGTGGAGGTGGATAACGACACCATCCGGCGCATCGAGGAGCTCAACGACTTGGACATGCAGCTCTACGACTATGCAAAGGACCTCTTCCAGCAGCGCTACCAGTACCGCCGGCAGCTGGAGAGGATGGAGCAGAGGATAAAGAATCGGGAAGAGAGGCTTCTTCACCGGTCCAATGAAGCGCTTCCCAAGGAAGAGACCGAAGAGCAAGGACGCTTGCCCACTGAGGACTACATGAGCCATATTATAGAGAAGTGGTAGCCTAGGCAGGCTTTTATATTAACGAGATTCTAGGGTTTCCATATAAGACATCATGGAAGTAAAATTAAAAAAAAAAAAAAAAAAACACAGAAAATATTTTATTTAAAAGCAAGTCTGTAAAACAGAAGATAGATTGCTTCCTTAAGCATAGGGTCTTTTTACTGTTTCTTACAAGACCAATGAGATTCTTAAAAAAAATAAATAAATACATAAAAATAGAAAAGGGTCAACATTATAATGCAGAAGTAAAAAATGCACAAATGCAGTTACCCACTCTTAAGGCCAAATACAAAAGAACATTTCTTATCCTCCCAATTCAGACATAAGTGACAGAAGTAGGATTCTTTTTTTTAAATCTGTTTATCCCCTGAGCATAATGATATGAAGTTGCATAATTAAAAAAAAAAGAAAAAGGGAGGTTATTTCTGTGGATGTTTTCAGAGGTGGGATGGAAATTGCACTGTTTGTATGTAAATGGTAACAGTGACTAAGTTGAGGATGTGCTATTCTGTCAGCCTGTGATCTAAGCACAAGCTAGTTGCTCAGTTTCAGCTGGCAGCCACTGCCAGAAAATAGAGCATCATAAAAATAAGAGAAGAAGAAAAACATCAGAGGATGAGAAACATTAAAGCAAATTGACTGTGGCCTGGGAGATGTACTTAGCACAGTGGTTTTGATTCACTGCACTGGTATCACGTCTACATATGCAACTTCACCATAAAAGTAATGGGGAATTCATGCACAAAGCTCCCCAGATTTGTTTCACCGGCAGGTCCCCAAACGAGCAGAAGCCAACCCAATTCCACACAGGCTCAGCCATGCCGTTCATCACCCTGCACAGCTGCAGCTCCTGCCTTCATCAGTATACTGCATTAACACCACATGCAGGCCCTAACCTACAGATTAAGCAAGGGAGAGCAAGTTAAACAGCACTGGTCCCTTGCACATTTGCAGGACCAGTTCCAGGAAGACCCTGCAAATAGTCAGCAATGGCAACATGATGAAGGGGTGGTTCTCTTGTTTGTTGCTGTATGAAATACATAACTACAACAAACATATGTATGTACCCATATCTGCATTTTTAAAGTAAGTTTTACTCGTTCTTGTCCAGAAATAGTGGGTATCAGCCTAGTTCCAGTGAAGTCAGCAGAACTGATTTCAGTGGAAACAGGATGGGGCTTTACTCCAGAGCTGTAAAAATTTCTGCCTCTGGGTCTGAATAAATCATGAGACTGTGAACGTTGTCTGTCGGCAGTATGCCTGTTCTGCAGCTCTTACTCTAGATGAACAAGCTGGGTTCGTAAAACTGGAGGAGGGAATCAGGGAAAATGTTTTCTTAGTCTCAGATCACTTTTGGAGTAGACCTCTCCTTTTTAATGCCATTTTAGGGACTCAAATAATTTTAATGCTCCAGTGTGGTGACAGGTTCTGTTTACTGACTTTTGGGGCACAGAACAGCAATGCCTTCTCTAATTCCTCTTCCCACTCACCAAATTAAAGGACAGCTTATTTTCTTGCTGTTGCAAGCACTCTTTGTTCAGCTGGAAGCATGGAAACAAAGCAGTTTTTGCCTGCTTTGTGTCTCTCCCCATTCCTACTCAGCCTCTAAGGCCTGATCCAGGTATTGTTTAGGGTAAAGTATGAATCAAATGGAATATGAATTGATTTTCAAAGGCGATCTTAACTGTAGATCAAAAATGGCGTTGAAGTCACAGGACGAGAGGCAGAGAGATGATACATTCAGCTCCAGCAGGCATTTCTCATCACGCAAATCTACTGAAGTGCTGCTTGTTTTGTGTTTTAATTCTCTCTCTTCCTCTCTACGCTGTTTCCAGCAGCTGCAAATTGAGAGCAAGTTTTGCAAAGGAGCTGACTGCTTCCTCTATACCATGCCAGGGGCACACCTTGCATTTGGAGATGTTCTCCAAAAGGGTGAAGATAGCTGAAAACTTCAGAGCAGAAAATACACGCAGTCCAGTGAGTTAAAAAACAACCCTGTTGCAGCTCTGATCCAAAGCCCACCGAAGTCAAGAGATACATTTCCCACTGATTTCAGCTGCGTTTTGACCAGACCTGCAGCCTGGTGCTGCAAAGTGCGTAAGCACGTGCTCATCTCCAAGCACAGCGAGATGCTGGTCCCGTGCATTCGGCTGTCACCAGCATTTGCTGCTGCTGGTGGTCCTGTCCTAAAGGGTCCCTCAGTGTTTCTGTCAAAAAGTGTCCCGTTTCCAGGGACGTGTAACTTGGCCATACGCATTTGCTTGGAGCTTAAAAAATTGGGAAGCAAAATGGAGCAATTTTCAGATGTTGGCGGGGGGCAGAGGGTATTACAAATCTGTTTGTTCATCTCTGACTTCCAGTGTGGGGAGAAGCTGTGTTTGTTAGTTCCCAGCACTCTTATGTGCTGCTGTAACTAAAGAAAACATTTATATTTAAAAAATGCAATTTTACGGGCTGTTTACCCAGAAAACCAATACACGGGATATAAAAAGCAACTGTTTTATATGCAGTTTCCAACTTTACCCACAGGCTTTTCCCTGTGCATTCTGTGTTTGCGGATCCATAATGCCGAAACAGTTCCTGCAGCTAACCCGTATTCAAAGCGCGTGTCGGAGCAGCTCCGGAGGAGCAACGCGTGGACGCTCGGGCAGGGCCGCGTGTGCTGCTGCTGGCTTCCGAGAACAGATCTGCACGGAGGGCCACACTCTGCTCCCAGCTACCAAAGGGTGGCAGTAACTGCGACTGTGTTCCACCAGGACTGATAACGTCATTTGGCCCTGTGCGCCTGGGTTGTTTCTGTATTACGGGCTCTGGAGTAACCCCCTGGATTTTAATGGATCTGTCTGCAGGGCTCTCTAATCAGAGGGAGCCTCTGACCCTAGAAGCACATCAGAAGACCTTCTTCCAACATTTTCTTTGTAATATATTACAGTAACAAGCAAATGAAATGAAACTACAGAGTCTTGTTAACAGTTTCACTTCAACCCATAAAAGGAGGTCTGACCTCAGCACTGAGGCAGAAATTTCTACATTCAAATCCTGCTCCTGGCAAATTCCTCAGTTGCTCCACCTGTACATTGGGAATAACAAATTTACTCACTGTAGAGCTCCTCTGAGGTGTAAGTTTAGGTCACGCTGAATTCTAAGTATGAATTTAGGAAATGCAGAGAGGTGACCCAAAAGCCATCATTCACCCTGGCTGCTGTTAAAGGCTGTCAGCAATGCTTTCAATTTGTTTTAAGTGCTATGTGCCAGAGCACAGGTTGCAGGACATACTTGGCACTGTTTTCTTCCTTTAGTGGGTTTAAGGGAACTTCTTTAACATAATGTGAATATAGTTTATTGTAATTTTATATGTACTACGGTTTGAAGTGGTACCATTTCTCTTTTTTTTAGCATTGGTTATTTGATGCTACAATAACATGAAAAATGTATGTGTAGTTCTAAAACGAATGGAGAACAGTGGCTTTAAGGCACTCCGGTGGAAGCAGCAGCCAGGCAGTACCTTCTTGTTAAACATATGCCCCTTTCTTCCAGTATGTTTTTCCTGAGACTTCCAGATACACTGAGACCTTCTTCTCTACATGAAGTGTTTCTTCATGTTGATGCTTCATGATCCAGGTCAGCACGGGTGAGCTGCAGGTGAAGGGAGGCAGTTGCTGAGATGGTTCCCCTTGAATTCAGTTCCTGCTAGGCCCTGTGACACTTGTAGGCTTGTCAGTCACCACAATCTTTCTGCTCTGGTTGCTAGGACATCCCGTGGGCCACCCCTTTACAATAGCTGGGACTGTATAAGGAATTTCTGCGGGGTTCTACAGTCAGTAACATGAGCGTGAGGACACATTTTGGACGGCAGGTTGGCTGGTGCCCAGGTGATGACCATGGGCCTCTGCCCGTGCTGCCGCACACTCCGCTGGCACTGCCGCCAAAGAGGGGTGACGCTCTGCGGCAGAATTCCCAGCTGAGCTGCAGAGTCACTGAGGAAAAGGTCTCAGCAAAGGTTGTGGGTGGATTTTTAGCTTCCTTGAATTCCTCCCATCACATCTAGCATATTGGGGTAAACAGGGAGCACTTAAGGCGGATGTTTTTGTACCCTGTGGTGCCTTATTTGCTTGCCAGACTGGAGTGGCCATAAGAGCAGTATCCAAAAGGTTCCAACAAGCCTTTCCGTCCTCTCTCGCAGGGATGTCCTGTAGGAGTGAGAAGGGCAGTTCAGTGCTGAGTACGAGCAAGACAGAAGAACCAGCGGCAGTGGCAGTTTGGATACATGTCAGTTAGGAAATGGATTTGTGACCCTGGACCCATCAAATCACAGAGACCACTGACCAGTTACAGGCGGTAATGATTTTAGGTCATTACAGAACAGGGCCTGACCTAATTTACGTCCTGGAGTTAAAAGCTTATCTAGCCTCTTAATGTTTTTTGAGCTACTCTGACCCCCTCCTATCCCATAGATGTTTCTGCGAGACACAGAAAAGCGTAGTGCAACAGTAATTTGCAACACAGACTATGCTAAAAATTGTATTCCCAAGGCTACAGCTTGGAGTGCAACCCACATATCTTATGGATTCAAATCACAGGACTGGCTGCGTTATCTCTTTGTCCTTGTTTTTGGTCATATTAGCATATCACGCTGCAGCAGCAGAATTGAGCTCAAGACTCCCTGCCCAAGCGACAGCACCAGGCCCCTAAAGCTCAGAGCAGGTAGCAGTGGTGCCACGCGGAGCAGCGGCGCCTGCGTCTGCACACGCAACCGCAGCTTCTTTTGCCCATATACAGGAATCCTGCCAAAGCGAATGCAGTCCTGACAAGCACCTGGGTAGTAATGCCTGCGTTGTCCCAGCTGCAGGTGAGATTTTCTCTGTGATTTTTAACCATACAAGCTGAAAAAAAAAAAAAAAAAAAAAAAAGTAATTTGGAAGTAAGCCTTTCTCTTCCCTCAAAGCCCCACAATTCCCCCTCCCCATTTCTCCCCAGGTGTCTACTCTACTCTGCAGATTGCATTGAGAGAGTTGTACTATAATGAGTAATTTTATATTCAAATGGTTTACTGGGCATGATTTGTTTTGTACATATTGGAATATGTTTTAACTTATTTTTATTGCCCCTTTTCATCTTAAGAGTTTTGTGGGTTTTTTTTTCAAGAAGGTCAACCCCGCCCCCTTCTCCCCCCAATGTGAAGTTCCTCTGTGTTTATGTGTAGTCTGCCAGGGAAACACACAACAGCCACAGGATTTGTCACCAGTCCTTACTGGTATCTGATTTTATTTTTTTTATGGTCATCTGCTTTAGTCTGAGGCTTTGCTTATGCTGTCCCCTTTCCCCTCTGCTGTGCAAGCTGCTCAGGAAAGGGAAAGGGCAATGCAAGCAGGGCTTCCTTTTCCTGCCTCCCTCCTTCCCTGCGTGCCTCACGTGCCAAGGGACTTTGTTCCTAGGTTCTAGGAGTTGCGTGACTGAGGGTAAAGGAATAAAAATGTGTTATTCCCCCTGCCCAGCCTCACCCCTCCGCACTGTAGATCAAACAGATCCAGCTTCTCTGCAAGCAGCTGTGGCTGGAGCCCTTCCAGGGGCTGGACGTGTATGGTTTGCACCTTTCATCCATGTCAGCAACCTACAAACAACAAAAAGTGAAACTTAAACTTGAGCCAGTAGTAACACATAAAAGTTTAATATATTTATTTATGCCATCTTACAACAACAACAAAAAAAGCGTTAAAAAGGTTTTTCTTTTCTTCCACAAGAAAAATTGGATTAAAAAATAATCATCTAATTGTTTTTGTCTAGATCAAGAATGAATGTTAGCAGATGAAATAAACCCTAAAACGGAGCATCTGTTACTTGCGTGTTGTCCTTGCGCTGGCCTCTGGCTGCCCTTTCAGCCCCATCGCCGTTTGCGCTGCGTTCAGATCTGCTCACGGGGCTGGTGGCGAGCGCGTGTTCTCTACGAAAAACAAGAGTTGGCGGAAACGGCGGCGCCCGTTCATTCCCACCGCTACACTTGAGCCAACACTGCAAAACGCACTTCCAAACCCAAGGCCCATCGCTTCATCTTTTTTAAATTGATGGCCCTTGCTGCTGCACGCAGTCCTCTGAAGTTCTGCCTTTGCTATTTGCCCCGAGGACGCTGCAGGCCATCAGCCCAGTAACGGCTCAAAGACCCTCGCAGCCCCTTCGGGGCCGCCCGCGCCTTTGCCGGGGACCGCGGGACTCGCGCGTCCCGACCCCACAGCCCCCGCAACAGAGCGGCTGCGTCACGCGCACGGG
>VZSV01000236.1:551501-579212 GCA_013398735.1 Nothocercus julius | reverse complement strand
GCATCCTCTGTCACCAAGGCACCCTCCCCCTTCAGCAGTGGTCCCACATTTTCCCTAGTCTTCCTCTTGCTGCTGATGTGTTTGCAGAAGCCCTTCCTGTTGTCCCTGACATCTCTCGCTATCTCTCATTCCAAGCAGGCCTTGGCCTTCCTCGTTGCATCCCTGCATTCACAGGGACACAATGTCCCTATATTCTTCCCTTGTGGCCTGGCCCTTCTTCCACATTTTGTACATGCTATTTTTCTCCTTAAGTTTACAGGAATGCTCTTCTCCTGAGCTTGGAGAAACTGGTATTTGAATTTTAGCCAACTCTCCCTTTCCTTCTAGGACCCTTGCCCAGGGGATTCCTCCAAGGAGCTCTCTGAAGAGGTCAAAGTTAGCTCTCTTAAAGTCTGGGGTTGCAATCCTACTTCTTGCTCAATTTTCTCCTCGCAGGATCGTGAATTCCAACATCTCGTGGTCACTGCAGCTAAGGCTGCCCCCAACATTTCCTACTAGACCATCTCTGTTTGTTAGGATCAGGTCTAGCAGCGCCCCTCTCCTCGTTTACTCATCAACCACCTGCAATGTTCTGCAGGAGCCTCCTGGACTGTCTGTTCCCAGCTGTGTGATTATCCCAGCAGACATCAGGATGGTTGAAGTCCCCCATAAGGACCAGGGCCTGGAGTTGTGAGGCATTCCCTGTTTCAATACCCAACTAGTCTATCGTACTTTCCTGAGCTATAGAGCAGGGAATAAGCTATAATTTTTGAGGGAACAATGATTTTATGACACTGATGAAGATGACTGAACTCTCAAGCACCATTACAGCGCTTGAATCACAAGGTCTTCCTCACAAGTTAATTAGTCATCTTTCCTAATATAATGAAATTCTGTCTTTGGTTCTGGGATTGCTGCCTGTTGTGAGATTTATTATTATTTCCAGATGGTCTTCTTTTTCTCTCCCAAAAAGTTTTCTCATCACATTACAATGTGGGTTTTTTTTAAGTGTATAAAATTCTTCTTTGATGAGAAACCTTCCAGGGTTATTCTCTGCTTTGCACAAGTAGAAGCTGAAACCACAGCTGCCATTGAACTTCTTGTAGCAGCTGCCATCTATGGTGTAATTTCCCTGCAGAGGTCTTGCCTCTTTCCCCCACACACCATGGCACTGAGCTGAAAAACGCTGGCGCCCATCACAGCCAGAGGGAATTTCTTCCTTTGCATCTTGAGATCTCTGCACTGTTAGAGCAGGTTTGGTCTGGGACGTGAGCGTAAGTGAAGTGTAACAACTTAATGAGGGGTCCGGGGGCAGGCAGCTGCACTTCTCACAGTGCTGCTGGCACCGTCACTTTTTTATAGCCAATTTGGCAGGAATTTGTGTCTCTTTTTGCTTTCGAAAGCATGTGATGAAAAGAAAGTTGAAATCGTTTACCTAAATTAGAACAGAGCTTTTTTTCAGACCTTTGGGTTACAGAGGATTACTTAAACCCTGAAGATGCAAAACTTAAGGGAAATTGAAGAAAGCTTTTCCCTCTCCCCTCTTTCTAAGTCCTTTTGAAAATTTGGGAAATAGCTCTGTAAGATTTACCAAAATCCAGCTATCTGCTTTATAAGCAGTATGGTATAATTTTAGTAAGCTGTTAAATGTGTTGTGCACGAACTCTAAAAATGTGCAGCTGTTTTTTTTTTTTTTTCCCAAGATAGAAGAAGGCATAGGTGACTTTAAGGAGAGGATGGGATGGGTTAGAGGATACTGTGGGGTGAGTGAAGTTGTGCTTGGTCCAGAGGTTAGAGCAAGAGGTCTGAATGTGCTACAGTGAGGAGGAGAAAGCAGTTGAGAAAGGGAAGGGAGGCAAAATGATGTGGGTGGAGAGCCTGAAGAAGATGTTGGCAGCAGTTCTGCGCCCGGGTCGGAGAGGGCGGCCTGGGTGGGAGAGCCGGGAGAGGGGGAGGTTGCAGCAGTCAAGCTGGGAAGCACTGAGTGCTGGAGGAGTTTCAGTTGTGAAGCTGCATGAAAATAGATTCTTTCCATAGCTTTTCAAGGATAAAAGTCCATGTTCACATATCCTGTATTCTGCCGACACAGTTTTCAGGAGCTGTGTTTGTGGCTACCACAGGATGGCATGGGAGCCAAAGCATGGAACATTTGAGCTGCAGGTGGAGAAGTAATAGGGTGTGAGTCTGCTCTTAGCCCATTCACCTGAGAAGGGCAAAGCTTTTGCAAGTATTTCAAGTTGCTTATTCAAGTGGTGCTTCTTACAACTGAAACCTTTCCTGCAGAGTTGAGGTTTCAGCCCAGACTCTCTGCTCTCCTTGGCTACAGGGTCACTGTGAGACTTGGCACAGCACTGCAATATTGAAGGCTGTGCCAATGATGACTGACTGCCGTGGGCAAATCCTTCCATGCTCTGTAGGTAGCAGAAGCTGCCTTGTCTCCTTGCGTCTCCCATTGACGCTGCTCTGAAATACACCTCCTCTGTTCGCGTCTCGCCGGTGACAGAGGAGCTCTTAACATCTTGCGTGTTTTGTGGACCTCAGATGTATTTCTGAGCAGCATCCCGCTTCCCTCTCACAAGGCTGTGCTTCTGCTGCAGTCTTGCAAAAGTATCCCCTAATTCAGGAGTTTTCCTTCAGAGCTTAGGGATATCAATATCCTGTTAGTTGTTGCCAGACTTCAAAACACAGAGCCTTGTGTTCAGTTTTCCAAGTGTTCTGCGCGGCTGAGTCGTAAGTAAGTATACCTAAAGAGGAAAAGGGAGCTGAGCCATTACTCAGGCTTCCCTGTTCAGAGCTGCGTTGGTGATTGAGAGCTCCAAGGAATGATCTCCTTCCCAGGTCAGGAAATTTCCCACAACAATCGTAAGAGTGAATTTGACTGAGGTGAAGCTGGAGGTATTTTCCTGCTAAGCTCTGCTTTGTGAGGTCAGTGAGGTATGACAGCCTTTGATGCAGGGCTTAGACTTTTCCCTCCAAATCTGTAAATCAGTGTGGTGTTACAAAGACCAAGCCAGCTTTTATCTTTGCCTCCTGTTACCAAGGACAGGAGTGAGGATTTAAAAGCAAAGAAAAGGGGATTTGACGTGTAATGAATATGCCTTGTTTTTGAATTTTGAAGGGGCTCGGTACAGGTGTAGGAACCTTCCCCAGAGTGACATCTCATACATAAAGATGCTGAGGTCCTGACAGGGCTGCCACAGGGAATCACGCATACTTAGCTGCTGGATGTTTGCATGCCTGACTTCCCTTTGCCTTTCACTCTTAACGGGAGAAAACAACTTGGCTCTGAAAAGGGAAGGTGGAGGCAGGGAGAAGAAAGAAAATAAAATGTAAAGCAGGTGGAGTCACTAACAGGTTTATCCCCAAGCGGCTGACCAGCCCTGTGCTGTCTTGAGGGAGTCAGGGGCTCAGAGCCATGCGAGCCTAGCCCATCAGTGAGGGGAGAAAGTACAAGTGCAGTTCTGAATTCTGCCTCAAATCCATGGATATATTTAGAGAGTGTGAAAACCTTTGTCAGGGTAGTGTGAAATTGCACAGAGAGCAAACTACCTGGCCTAGAGCCCGCACAAACCCTTTCCATTTCACACAGCTCCGCTCTGAGGCGGTTTGGTAGTGGGGCCTTAGGTGCAGTGTACAGTACAGCCCAGAATGGCGTTGTCTAAATGTCTTGGGTTCTTTTCTTTGCAGTTTTTCTGGAAAACTTGCTGTCTCCGTACACAACACAGTGAACATTATGTTGGGTGTTAGGCTGGAGCAGGCTTTAGGAAGACCAGAATGCCTCCTCTCATGCATTTACCTTTGGGTTCAGCTCTCCTAATAGGCTGTGACAAGTGTGCTCATTTCTTGGAAGCCAGGATTCTGATCCAAACCCATTTAAATTGTCAGGAATGATTTTGCTCTCTGCAAAAGCTGCCCCTCCCTAATTCAAGGAAGGAGAAGAACAGTTTTACCAATGTCATTTCCTAGACCTGCAGGAGGCAGCTGTGAGATTATCAGACCGTGGGACTGTGTGGATCTCCTGCTCTTTTCAGAATAGGCCTAAAAGCACCTTATGTTCCTTTCTCCTTCTCTGTCCCCAGAGCCAAATCCCATGCCATGCTGTTGGGATTTCAAGAAAATAAATGTAAGTAGCAAAGTAGATGAGGGTCCCTAGACAGCCTGCCCCATGTGGATGAGGAGAGGCTGGTATTAGCAAAGCTTCTCTGAGTGTCTCCAATGCCAAAAATGTCCTGATTTTTTTTTACTTTTTGGTATTAATGTCTGTAGGAATCTGATCAAACATGTGTGGCCTTGGACTTGCTGCAGTAGGTTTAAAGAGCAGGTAATACAGTGTCAGTATTATGAAGAAAATTATGCTAGAGCCCTGTCATGGTGTTCAGGGAATTGACTGTGTTGTTAGCATCTTTTCTCTGGATGCTCCTTACTGCTTGCAGAAATAAAGGAAAGCAAGACCGCAACTCGGGTATTACCTTTTGTATAGAAATCTGTGGATCAGGAATATCCAATTTTGTTTATTTGCAGGCTTTTTTTTCCAAGAGAACCATGTACCAATATACGGTGTACCTAACTGTGCAAGTAATAGACTTGTGTTATGTTGGTTCAATTTGTGAACTCCAACCTCTATGGGTTTTGCTAATGCTGCAGTCTATCAGAACAGAGTAAGTGGAGTGGGTTATTTTGATTTCCGTGCAGCTGTTTGTGTGTTGCTACATGCTGACTGGCTTTGCTATGTCCAAGGCACAGCACGCAGCCCTTGGCAAGACTGACCTTTATGTAATTTGTACCTTTTTATGCCAGAAACAGCCTATCCAGCAGAGCAGCAATCCCACAGATGGACAATTTAAATGCACTGGCCTTCGTGTTAATAACATACATACGCAGGCTGGTGCTACAGGATGATGTATTTCAGTGCCTTAGAGAGCACTGGTGAGTGCAAGGGAGAATTGTTAGCGCTGGCTCCTGAGTGCTCAGCTCTCTGTGATGAGGCCCATGCAGGGCCTCTGTGCTATTCAGGCTTCAAGTAAGACTTGATGACACAGCTTTTGCCAGTATCTTCACTAGGGGAACAAAAACACATCTGGGACGAAAATCACCTTTCCACTTGCCACCTGATGAGCTGTGAAAGTTCTGCTTCAGCTGAGCAGTGTGAAGTTGTTATCCTGAAACTCCTGATTAGGCTGTGCTCTAATTTCCATTGCAGGCTCTGATAACAGAGAAGATGGCCACCTTTTCTGGCTCTGCTTGCATGAAGTGCCTGGAAGCTCGTGCCTGTTGATGTCGTGTTCCTTGCCTTGCAGGTAGCTGGGACGCAGGTTGATTTTCTGAACCTTGTTCAGTGGCAGGGTGCTGGTTTTCTATTGGGTTGCTTTCCCTTGCTTTTTAGCAGCCTGAATACTGCTATGCACATTCAGTTGCTTAGTCTCGCCATAATTCTTAAGTTCAAAATTTGCTGACAGTCTTGTGCTTGATCTTATCACTTGCTCCTGTCCTCATTAATTAACTCACAATTCAGTGGCAATTAGCTTAGGAGTCTTTGCGTTTCATAGCAGGGAATTGATGCAATTGTGGAATGCGGTTATGCTTTGCTGTAGTATATTCAAAGGGGTGTTTAGATGATAGGTGAGGATTGCACAGTTAATACTTGGAATGCAGATATATTACACAGCATCAGAAGAAGAGGTAGAGAATTTTTCTGGACTGCTTATTTATGGTTTTAATGGAACTAACAGTTACTAAAGTAGTAACTTGGCTCACACATCAAGAGCTTCATTTGTATTCTCAATAACACTTCATTCAAATCCTTCCTTTCACTTAAAAGGTTTGCTTTAACAGTACACCTAATTTTGTGTAACTTTCAGCAGCTGTGGAAAATAACAGTTCAGTTCCATCTCACTTCCTCCTTTTTCCCTTTCCATTACTTTTTGTTGTTTTTTAATCATGTGCTCCTACTGCTTTTCCTTCTGTTGTATCTAGTAATGTGGCCATAGAATCAGCCTGTTCAGAAAGTTGGCCAGATGGAAAACAAAACCCACCAACAAATGCCACTTTTATTGGCTTCCAAGGTATGCGGTTAATGGAGGGCGGAGGAAGGGGGAGAGCGTGCAGCGGATGCCAAGGGCTGGGGCCGCGCTCCAGCAAGGCGCAGGGTGGACGGCGCTCGCGTTGCCCTCTCCTGTCCTCCACTTGCAGTGAGCTGTTCAGAAGGGGTTAGTTTGTAACTTTCTTAAAGATAAGATAAATTACTGGTGTACTCCTAGGTTGGTGAGATACTTTAAATCCAAAACTCACTGCCCGGAGCTAGAGTGCTGCTATTATTCGATATGTAGCCTTTTGACTCTGAATTATGAGGTATGGTCACATGATGTTGCTTTTATATGAATGACTATAGTATTCTGCTTATTAGGCTGTATTTGCTCCTGTACAAACACTGTAGGAATTCTGAAACGGTCAAGATGCAGTTAAGGGTCACTTTCCCCCTGCATTTAAAAAGAGGGAAAAGGGGGGAGGGGAGGGAAGGAAATACACCTCTTGGTGTGTATTTTTGTGATCTCTTTCTCTATACATATATGTATATGTGTATAATGCATTTGTGTGGGTGTTGCCCTCCTTGCTGCCGCTCTTTTTTAATACATTCAAGCAATTGCTAATGGTCTCAAAAGTTGTGTTGATTAGAGAAGGTGGTATATTACTTTCTATTCAGATGATGAATTAATTCTTTCCTTTCTGGTTCTGCTCTGCATTTCTGTTATCAGAGTGGCAAGGCTACTGATTTTAGTAAGACTTTACTTCATCACCTATAGTTCTGCAGTGGCATATAAACTGAAACCACGCAGATTGCTTGTTTTGGACCAAGTCTTACATCTCTGAACACTTAGGGGAGAAGTTATAAGAAAGTTTGTGAAACTGACCTCCCCTATGTGACAGCCAGAGTACGTTCTAGTGCGTGGGGTAAATGATGCCTTGAAAAAACTTGAATTGTAGAGCCTTGTTGAATTTCAGGCATATGACTGCTGCTTCTCCAGCCTCTTTGGAGAGCTATTGATCCAAACAAAAGGGAGTTTGGACCGAGTTGGAATGTAGTGGTTACGCTGGGATCAGAATAAAAGCCCAGCTCGTATTCTTTTCTTTATTGTGCTAGAAGACGGTAAAAGTATTTTAAGGTAAGTGTTTATTTTTAGGATTCGGTTTTCTGTGACTGCCTTACCTTAGAGTACAGGGGTACAGTGGTTTTTTTGTTTGTTTTTGTTTTTGTTTTTTTTGCTACTTCATTTTTGCATAACCTTCTATCCCCTCTTAGAAGAGAAGAAGGGAAAGGGGTGCTCGTAGTAGCTACATTAGCAGCCCGGGTGTCCCTGTGCAAATTCCCGTAGATTCACAGCCACGGCTGCATCAGTTCAGTTAGGTGAATGAAGCAGCAGTGCTGTATGCAGATGTATGCACGTGCAAAAATGCTTCTGTCTCTGCAACGCTGTATTTATTCCTGTTGCTAGCCAGGTACTGCAGACCTCTGTATCCTCTGGAACTCGGTGCTTTGGAGAGGGAAGCAGGGAGGCACACGTGCACATGCCCTTTCTCTCACCCCTTTTACTGCTTATCGGATGCTGTTTAGAGACTGTTCCTCCCAAACTGTAAGAGGGTGACCTCTGTCACCATGCCTGCCGTGCTGGGATCAGGCCCCTATTCCCACCCCAGGGTAGGGCTGGATGGAGAGGGGAAGCTGTGCAAGTTGGGCTTATTCATGAACAACTAAGGCGAGGTGCACGTGTCAGTCCACTGAATGTGTTAGAGGAGACTGCAAAAGAGAGAGAGCGTGGACATCTGTGCAGTTAGCAGAAATACTTTATATATATAATTTTGCAACATTTTTAATCTGTTGTTGATGGTTTAAGGAACTAATCTGAACACTCACTGCATATCTTCAAACTTTGGGCCATTTTCTAGCAGGATGCATATTTTTAGGATCACTCGGTATTGGCCAGTGGTTTGTTTAACGTGCCATGTAGCTGCTGACTTGTAAGGGCAGCTCCCAACTAGTCTCTGCTGCATGGACATCAGGCTTTACAGCTTTGAATGAATGAATGAATGAGTTGAATGGCTTCTAAGCGGTTGCGAGGTCAGGCCTTTCACTTCACCGTTTCAAAGTCTCCAGGTAAGAAGCCTTCTAATTTCCTTCTTTGACACCTGTATCATCTTTGCTGATAAGGACTCTCAAAATCAGTTCCAAATGCTCCAGATATTCAGTTTATGCTTGATGGGGCTGAAGCTGTTTTCAAGTCATTTTTCTGCTTTTAGAATGCTGTGCTTGTTTTGATCAGCAAGACAGAGTGATCAGAGGCATTTATTCCGTGGATAAGAGCTGGCAGCAGGTTTCTCATGCATCAGCTCTCTGGCAAAGGGAAAGCAGACACGGCAAGAACTTCGAAGATCAGGAAGAGACAGTTTGCATTTTAAGCTTGAATGTTTTGCTCTTTCTTAATTCTTTTGTTTGTGGCATTTTGCTCCCCAGTGAATTTATCCGAGGAAATAAGCAGAAGGGTACTTGAAAGCACACAGGAAAGATTTGCTTCAAAGTGTACAAAAATAGGCATGCACAACAGCACTGCTTTTCTGATGCTGGCAAACCCCTTAAAAGAAAGCAAATTCTTCATATTTGTCTTAAAGGTTTCTGTCAGATGCGGTTAAGCGTTAATGTTACCCACACAATAGTGTTTTTCCAAATGGGATGCAAGAGGACAACTGCTTTTGGAAGTACAGCCTTCCTGGAGGAGGAGACACAGGTTCTGCCCTTATGTCCCAGGTCTGTCTGCCATGATGGGAGGCAGGAAAAAGATACTTGACTTCTGCTGGCCTTTCTAAATCACCTTCTATAGGGCTTTTTGCACACTCTCACCAAGGAGCTTGTGATAGTCATGAACAGAAATAACACATCAGATAAGCACATGAGTGGGCCAAATAAACCCCTAGTTCAATCTAGTGTAAAGAATCTTGCACTGCCAGCCTGTATTTCGTGGAACCAACCCCTTTTTGTAAGAGATGCTACAGTAGTACTAAAGGGCATGAAAATCTTTGTTTAAATGAATGAATGTGCTCTGAATTTGCACTGGAGAGTTGATAATAAGTGAAAAAGAAAAGGTTTCACAGGGTTTTATTATAAATAAATAAAAGTGAAGTTTGGCTACACCTTTCCCTTGGAAGCAGTTCGACTGTCCAAGGTAGCTATATTTGGGTTTAATTGAAAAGCCCTTAGAGTTTAATAGCACCAAGTCTGTCAGACGTGCCCGTCTTCCCAGAGATGGTGCTGGCCGTGTGTCTCAGCACGCGGTGCAGCTCGGCCAGCGCACTGCAGGGCATGGGAACGCGTTCTCCCGGCTGACCTGGGGAACGCTTGCCAAGCTCCGCGTGGGACAGAGGTTTTCCAATTTAGAAGACAGATGCTGGGAGTTGCAGGGAAGGGGTCAGCAGACACATGCATGGTTGTGGGTGGGTGGTTTTTTTTTTTTTTTCTTTCTTTTTTTTTTTTTCTTTTTTTAGCAGTGCAAGTGCTCCATCTACAGGTCCAGAAACTTGCGAATAAGATCATTGCTCAGTATATTCAGCCTCCTTTTCTTTGGTTATGTTAATAAAAGGACAACGTGGCTATGAAGCTACCTCAAGCTGTTTTAGTGTGATTCCGAGTGAGCAGGTTTCAACAACAAACTCATGTAATCTACCATAAATTTGGGTTTGTGAATTTGGAGGACCCAGAGAACTCGTAGATGTTAAAAGCTGGCACTGGTCAGCGACATCCATGTGGGCACCTTTGTTTATTTGTTGAGTTAGGTTAAGTGCAAGAAAAGGTAAAGCATGGAACTTCTGAGGATTTTTTTTGAGTCAAGTTGGAAGGCTTCTGAAAACAAAGCAAGCTGTTCTTAATCTGGCCACCTGAGCAGCAGCGCAGAGGTCTCCCCTGCGGCTCCCGGGGTGCCCCCGCTCCGTGCCCCGCGTGGAGCGGAGCTCGCCCGGCCTCGCTGTCGCCTGGAGCAGATGCAGTCTTGATTACCGAGGAGATGAAAGCAAAAACTCAGGTGGTTTTTAAGGACAAAAGAAATGTATTGCCAAAAAGCCTTAATTTAGCTTGGTTACTAGGTGAAGATGGTATAATTATTTTTAAAAGCAAGGTACTCGGGAGGAGCATGTTCAGCATTTGGAAAGAAAGAGAGCGGTGCTCTTGTTCCTCCATTAATAGCACCAGGACACCTTCACCAGGCTGATGCAGCATGTGTTAAGCACCTGAAATTTTAAGATTTTTTTTTTTTTTTTCTCTTAAGGAGAAACTCAATAACTGGTATCTAAGAAGAGTCTAAAGAGATGGCTGGGGAAATCATCAACCCAGCAATGTTAGTTTTTTAATAAACTATTTTTTTTTTTTTTTTTTTTCTCTTAAGGAGAAACTCAATAACTGGTATCTAAGAAGAGTCTAAAGAGATGGCTGGGGAAATCATCAACCCAGCAATGTTAGTTTTTTAATAAACTATGCAAGACAAGGCAGGAGTTCTACAAACAGTGTAGTAAAGGGTTAGTTGTCCAGACATCTGGCTGAAATGGAGCAGAGGGGAAACTCGCGGGACATTAGTGGTGTCTTGAGAAAAGAAATGGTTCTCAAGAGTTTTGTGGAACATAGTTCTTGCCAAACAAGTATGACTTTGAGGAATTATGGGTTTGGTTTTACTAACAACATTAACTACATACATAAATGCCTTGTGAAAGCCTGCCTTGTTGCCCCAAAACCTTACTGAATATTATCTCTCTAGATGGTGCATTAAAAGTATTAAGAACCAGTTAACAACATACAGTAGTAAAAATTAGTGGGAATCCCTGTCGAATAGGTGTCTGAGTTCTCCTTGTGTAGTTCTGCTGTGATCTGCACTATTTAGTGATTTCAAAAAGGTCTGGAAGTAATTGTGGTGACAGCTGTTTAGAGGCAGTGCATTGTAAACAGCCATGCAGATTGCTTGGGGCTTTTTTTTTATTTGGCATTTTAGTAAGATAAATTTGCAGTTGCATATTTAGGAATAAGATACATGAGCTCTTCCTATTCCTACAAATACGGGTCTGTATTCTTGAGGTAAGCAAGAATTTAGTGATTCTAGTAGACAGTTCAAGACGAATTCTCAGCATGATGACCAGAAGGCCCCAGGTGATGCTTGAATATATAAAAGAATATATCAAGAAAGCAGTTTAAACACACTGAAGAAAATACCGTGAGGGCTCCCAGGACTTAAACTGTATTTATTATAGTGAACAAACACCTACAGGGAGAGAAAATGCTGGAGGCTAAAAGACTAAGCTCTTGGACCAGCCCCTTTCAGCAGGGAAAAGCAGGTGCAGCAAGTCTGGATGGCAGAAACCTTGACCACAAGAGGAAGAAAAAAGGTTCATGGCTTTAGTGTTGGGAGTTGATACTGTGCTTGAAACAGAAAGCAGTGGGTTCTCCGTTTGTGTAGCTGCTTTCGGGGGGAGCTGGGAGGGCGTGCTGTGTATACAAGTGGGGAAACGGGGAGAAACGCCCTGGCCTCAGGCAAGGGGAAGTCGTGAGCTCCGTCTGTAGAAACATGGTACATGACGTGCAAGAAAACCTGCCTAGAAGTGGAAGAAGACCCTGCTGTGCCATCAAGTGTGTTTGAGTTCTTTATTCCAGATACTCTCACAGAAGAAACACTTCTCCTTCCTCATCAACCCCCGAGCTGACTAATAAGGAACAGATCTGGTGTGTTCCAGGCACAAGGGAATGTGTCTGAGCAATGAACGAAGTCCAGTCGCAGCAGCCCCTGGTAGGCAGAAGAAGAAGCCAGATGGAGTATATGGTCTACAAGTGGTAGTTGTGGTTGGGTAAATATAGGTATATGGTTGAGAGGAGGAAGATGGAGCAAAGGAAGACAGAATTTCCTTATGGGTAGGCTCTGAGTATGGGTATAGTTGCGCGGCTTGTGCTAGCCGGAGTGGAAGCGTGACGTGGAAATAGAGCTTCGGAGCTTCGGAGTGAATGAATCTGTGTGGTGACTTACAAGGCAGCTGTGTGGAGGGGGCTGGGTTTGGGAGAGGTGGTTTCTTGGGGACCTTGCGCTTTGTGTTGCGCTCGTGGTGGCCATGTTAAACACCGGGCAGGTTTGAGACCTCTTGCTCCCCAGGGAACAGCTTGAATTCCCTTCTGGGGGCACTTCAGACACTTGGGAAGTGCCTGGAGCAGGTTGGACTTGTCACACAAGGCAACTGAGGACGCTTTATGGACAGTTATCAGCTGGTGAATTGTGACTGAGGAGCCGTACCGCTGCTGGGTGGATTTGTGGTGGAATCCCGCTGGGGTCTCTTCAGGCTAGAGCAGTGCACGCGGAATACTCGTATGGGATGTCCCTGCCAGCAGTTCCCTTGGCCTCATGACAAGGGCACCCTCACTCCTGTAACTTGGACAAAAGTGAAGCGGATTTTAGTGAGCGCCTGATCGTTAATCTTGACATGTGGGTGTATTAGTCCATCACTAGATGGAAACAGCAAAAGCAGCCTCTGGAAAGGTGCTGTGTTTAGCTGGAGACACAAGGCTCATGGCTGGGTGTTGCTCTCCGGGCCTTGCGGCGGTGCGGCAGGGGGAAGTACTTGCCGGGGGTAGGTGTGCGGCTGAGGTTAGTCATGGGCAGTGGGGTTGGGGAGCACCAGTGGAGCTGGGACTAAAAACAGCAGCTGCCGTGTTCAGGCTGGTACACTTCCAGACTTCTGCGGAAGTTCCAGAAGCCTCTCCCACCCCACAGCGACGGGAGTTTTGTCGTTGAAGCTAGACGGTGCACTGTACGTCCTCGTGCTTTTCCAGCACTGCGGTTGGGGGGACTGTCTCAAGGGTGTATCTGTGTACAGTCAGGTGCTTATATATGTACCCAGGATATATATATGTATATATATGTACCCAGGATTGCTGCACAAAATCCCCTACTGTCTGCAGAGGGGGTAGGCTTATTGCCTGTGTTCTTTCTGGATGCTTCCTTCTCCCCTGGCTTTTAGTTTCCCCTGGGAGTTCTTTTCATCTTCCAATCCTGCACAAGTTCAAAGAACCAAATGTACAGAAATGAGCAACTCTTTCTGTGGCAAGAACTCGTCGTGCATTCACGTGCGCTTTCTGGGCAAAACCTGTCTATTTTAGATCTCTCAATAATGACTCCTTGGTTGGGAGCCTTTTCTCCGAGTCCCATAAGATTCTGGAGTTTGTTTCCAACAGTGAAAGAGCCCCAGACACACACAACTTTAGTGAGTGTTAGCTATGACTTGAAAAGTATAATCAAAATGAAGAAAACTTTATCAGAAATACTTTTTTTTATTAGTGGGTAGATTTGGAGGAAAAAAAAGTAGTTTTCATTAGAAGTAAAATTTTCTATTGTTTCTTTACCAGACATGTCTGTTTCATGCTCATTTTAATACCATGATGAACAGCATTGCTGGGAGAGAAGGTGGACCCTGCTTAACTGCTCCCTTCTAGGAGCTTCTCAATTGTCATAACACCTGAATACAAAATAAGTGAAGAGTCCTTCAGTAAACCCCTTAAAATAGCAGTTATCAGGACCAAAAACAGTGACACGAGAAACAAGAGTAAAGAACAGAAAAGTCTTTATTATATTAGACATCTTATTGTTGTCACTGTACTGGGAAATTCACTGTAATCTCATTTCAGGTAACAGTTGGTAGCAAAAAGCTCCCCATAGCTCTCAGTAGCACCCGCAGGTATGGTTTGCTCCTGAACCAATTACAGAAGATGTGTCCATGCAAAACAGCTTACAAAAAGGTTCCTAGGATTGTATCTGAGTTCTTGCTCCTTTGTACCTAGCCCACCCCTTTGATTTCCTTGTTTTACAGCAAATCCGCCCCAACAGCTAAATGAAAGAGTAATCTTGAGAACATATTTCATACTTCTGTTTCTAGAAAGTAAGGCAATGACATTTTCCTTTTAAAATAAAGTACTGGGTGGTCCTTTCAGTGTGAACTTCTGACCAACACAACTTCCACCACCTTCTTTTATCAGCTTCTTTTATCACTTTGGCCTAAAACAGCTAGGGGGATGCAAAATTGTGTTTGAACCTCTTTAACTGCAATTTTCTGTCTTCCGTATCAGTCTTACTGGCTTGCAGGAACACAGGTGCCCGTGCTACAATCAGCAAGGCTCTAGGTCAGTAACCGGCCATCTCTGAGGTGCTTTCTAGGTGCAGCTCTCTGAAGATTTTCTTTAAAGGCCTAGTTGAAGACCAGAGGCAAAGGTACGCACAGATCCAAAATAAGGCCTCCTCCTGCTGTATGAATGTTTTTCTCTTACACAAATAAATAGTGGCTCCCAGAAAAATACTGGTGTTTCGTATTTGGAATGATTAGAACCACAAGCATTTTATAATGTACTGGAGAATCGGTCCAGGCCTCTTACAGGGTGCTGCAAAAGGAGTATTAGGCACAAAGTCTTGTGGTTGGAGGCTCTGGTTTGTTTCTGTATCAGTTATGACTCACATTACAGACCTGAACAAGATCATGGTCTCTGTTAGCCAGAGAGGACAAAAGACTGCAGAAATAGCTTGCTTAAAAAAAAGTGTGTGGTATGGGTGAAGTGTATATGAAACATAAAATGGAAGCAAGAAGAGCATAATACAAAAACATTTGTAATTGAGACACACACACACACACACAAAACCCTCCATCTATACAATTCCAAACAAGGCATTGTAAATATTGTGCCGAATTTCACAGGCTACTTTATTCTGAAATTTCTGGTTTCTAATAATATTTGGAAAAAAAAATGCTGAAGCCAAATACTGCTTTAGGTAGGAGTCTTGTACAGAAAACTTGCTCTTTTCTTGTTCTAAAGGTTTACACAGACTTTCCCCGACCCGAGCACCGCCCTACGTGTGCGTGCCTGGGTGAAGCTGTTGGGCACAGCTCTGCCCACCTAGTTGTGTGCCATTCTGCAGGCAGCGAGAGCTGAACAGAGAAAGAGTAGTCTTAAATGTGTTTATATCCCTTTAAAAAAGGGCTAATTAACATAGGATGTAATGACAGTTTAATTTGGCAGCTTTATAATTGGTTCTTGCACTAGAAGGAATTTTTCCAGTGTAAGTCTGCCTAGCCTTCACTGGCACTGTTGCGACAGGAAGCATCAGCTACTTGCTAGTTACGGAGTATCAGGGAGACTATTTGAAATTAAGTAGCTGCTTACAAAGTACAAACTAGCAATCTGATAACTTGTATTTGTTAAACTCGTGGCTTGAAATCCTGCCTGTTCTCTGGAGAAGGAGAAGATGAACTGCCCTTTCCTCCACTTTTCCAGAGCCACCCACTTCTGGCGTGCAAGCGTGTGCAACTACTGCGGAGGCTGCCGGCGCTGGTGGCGGGGTCAGGAACGCACGTTCCGGGGACCTGGGCTCGCACTTTCCCTGGGCGCCTGGAGGATGCGGCTGGGAAGCTGGGCTGTTCCTTTGGGTTGGCTGCAGAGCTGCTCAGCGCTGGCGTTGCCTCTGAATAGTGTGAATACTGCAGCCGCTCGCAGATCTCTCAGGAACACTTATCTGCTGTGCATATTTAATAATCCTGAGTTAAGATGTTCTAGACTTATCGTTATTGGGAGACTATCCCTGCACTGCACGCGTACCTGTATAAAAACATGAGGGGCTGAAATAAACCAGCTTCTAGGGTGGGTTTCTAAAGACAGAGAGCTGCCCTTTAACCTAGAAATACCTCTTTAACTATATATTTTAACTCGTTAAAAGAGGCAGTAATCACAGAGTAAGGGGGAAGAGAAAAGGGACTTATTTGTTTTCTTTTCAAATGAGTGTGTTCATGGAATTCAACTGTTGCAGCATCTTCTTTAAAAATTAACATATAAGTGACAATTATTAAAGTAGGCCAAGGTAATGAATCCTTCGAGCAAAATATTTTCTTGTTTGTGTGCTATGTAAAAACAAATGCAAGTAAAGCAGGCAAGAGACCCCAAAATCCCCTTAGGACTGAATTGTGTGCAAGCAAAAAGCAAGAGCAAAGGACTAAGTGTGAACTAGAGACTAAGACCTAAGAACTCCACAGATTTTTATTGATGTGACAGCATCACTGAGGAAAAATAAAATTAATGAAATTTACATAATGAAAAGCTTCCAAGCTTCCACAGAGTTTTCTAAACAAAACACATTCATGAATCAGTGAACCACAGCAATAGTAAGACCCTACCAATTTTGCAGATTGATTTAAACTTTGAGCAGAAAGGAAGGAGGCCACTCTTGTTTTAAGTCAGATGGGTTAGGATAAACTGCACTGTCAAACTCAACATTCTGCCTATTTTGTAAGCTTAGGCATTTGTGTTCAGTTGGGCATATGAACAGATATAGTATTTTTGAATAGTAATTTTACATTAAGCCAAACCTTCCAAAGTTAGGAAATGAATGAAGACAGGTATAGGAGGATTTAAGTAATGCTAGATATGTTACAAAAAGGGAAAAGGGCATGCCAAACAAATCCGAGAAGCGTTTTTGACCACTTGAAAACTTGTAGATGAAACATTATCCCAGTTTAAGGCATGAATGTGAGCCTTAATGTTAGCTGGAGATTTTTGTCTCTATCAGTTGAGGTAAGGACTTACGTTCTGGCCAGCTGCTTGTGGTCCTGGTCTGTGTTTTCCAGGCACTCTCAAGTCAGAGGGGAGGCTGACAGAATCTTGATCAGGGTGGAGACAGCAACAGATGAAGGAAGAGGCTGCAGCTTTTCCAGTGGATTTTGAAATTTTGTTTCTGAAATGCTAAATTCCATCATGGGCTCTTTCATCTCCACCACAGGTGCAAAAAACAGTAATGCTAATTCCAGCAATCCAGATCTTATTTCGTATGCAGAAATTAACCCAAAGGCAAGTAATAAAAATGCATACATCATCCCATTCAATTATTCAGCAGTTTTGCAGACATACCAGAAAAAAAAAAAACAACGTTCAATATAAAAATTGTCTATGAAACAGTCTAGCTTGACTTTTTTTCCCCCTCCATGGATCATAATTCTGAATGTGCCGCTGAATCTGTAGAAAAGGAGAAAAAAATAGTGAGCTCCATTTCCAGCTGCCTCAGTGGCAGAATGGTTTGACACTTAGGATGTAAACCCACACTATTTGTTCTTTCAAAGGTCACCAGTGACTGAGGGACAGTTTGTAACTGCACTTTTAAATAAACATCAGCATTAAGATAAAAGGTCAATTTCAAAGCTGCAAGAACAACACAGCTGAAAGGTCTGTGCAGTATTAGCTCTGTTCTAGGATTCAGCATCAAGTTCAGCTCTGCCTGCCTCACAGAGCAAGGCACTTCTGTGCCATTAAAATATGCAGATTATTTAACAGATTCTCCACACCAACCTTTGCATCCTGCAAGCTTACAGTGAGCAAGCATGAGGCTTTACTCTGTTCCTCCATACAGCTGAGAGGTGTTTCACAACGGAGGGACAAAGGCTAGACTGATTACCTTGTGTGTGCTGCTCTGTCCTCTTAGCTGGGGCTCCTGTTTCTTTTTCTTCCTGGAAGCGACTCTGGAGCTGTTTGATTTCTTGATCATAGTCCTGCCATTCGGGAACTATACGCATGGCTGCCTGCAGCTTGGGCTCTTTGGTCATGGGGTTATTACACTGCAAATGAAACATGAACTGTTCAGAGGCTGCAAAAACATTTAAAAAGGAGTTTCTTTACTGAATAGAGGGATGCTTCCCCCTGGTGGAATTGAGCTGTTTTGGGGAACCATTGATACATGTCTGTGTTTTTAGCTACAGTACAGTGCAGAGCCTCTCGGCAAACTCATAATGCCACTGTTCCTGATAGCTTATGAAAAAACACAGAAGGGAAAGGGGAAAAATAGCAAGACGTGAAAACATTTAAGTAATGGTATAATATGAGGCAGACAGATCTAAGGTAGGAAGGAGCCTTTAAGATAGGTCGCTATATTCTGTTGCAACGTAAGAATGAGCAAGCCATATTGCACTTACCAGATCAATGGTTTTTGCTCTCTTCTTTGAGGAATCATCACACCATGTTTCACACCAAAGCCACTCCTGTGGGAGTGACTTTATGGGCACCTGGTGGATCATGTTGTTAGGCAAATCCTGTATGGAAGAATAAGATTCAGTAGCAGTTTTTACAGAGTAGGGTGAACCTATGTCAACCCTCCCTCCTTCCCAGTACTGAACGTTTGTAGCTAAAAATAGACACACATGTCCAGTCATAATTGTTTTAGGGTGTACTGGACAAATCAATTGCTAAACTGAAGACATGGAAGAGGCATGTCCTATTTCCAATCAGCAGGTACGTTTGGTGGTGTGCACACCTGCCTCACTTGAACGCAGAGAGTGACAGGACTGTCATTAGCATCTGGCTGTGATAAAAGTTTGGCCAGGAAAGGAGAGGGCCCAAGTTGCTCTATTACCCCAGTAAGGAAAACATAAAAAAACACACCTGATCAAGGTTAGACAGACTGTTAGGATCCTGACTAAGACCCTGATATTGTCCTCTGAGTCGGTCTCCAGCTGCTATCTTTCTGAACTTCTTCAGATCCACAACATACAGAGCACTACATGGAGATGATACAATTAGTAATGATGTTTAACTGATGGGTGACTTACTGCAGCCCCAATGAACCCTTAGATTTAATATGCTAAAACAGTCTCTTGGTGGAAATAGCTCACATCATCTGATACAAGGCAAGAAAGCCATTCTAAAAAGGTCATGGCACATATATATACACAAAAATGTATGCGACAAATTTGTCTTGGCCTTGTTCCTTGCTCATGTAACCTTTGCTCATGTAACCTTGCCCATGTAACCTTTGCTGCTATTTGTTATTAACAAATGAAGATGTCTGGTTAGTTAACACTTCATTCTTATCTACGAGAATTGTAGGTTATGGAAGCAATGTCAGTGTCCCTGGTGGGTTCAGATGGACGTAGGCAGCAGAACCCTGAAAGCGGGTTGCTGCAGTGCTGGGTACGCCAGGTATTCTTGTGGCAGTTCTGCGTGGAAGCAAAGGCTCTTCTGTTTTGTAAAAAAACTCAAAAACAAACAAAAAACTTCAGTACCTGATGTGATACTTCCTTCCAGCTAAGTGACTTGCCCAGTATCCTGATTTCCAGAATCTGTAGCCATCCATTTCTCTTCGACTGTCACAGAATGGAGTATATCCATAAGGAGCACCGTCTAGATTGAAATCTCTTAATTCCTTTAGATCTGTGCGCACAATCTGAAGGGAAAGGATTTATTTTGATTTGTAGAAGCATAGAACACTGGTTAAGATTTACAATTCAGACTGTGTGAACAGTTAAAGGAGGAATAGGAGTATCTGTTACTCTGCAGTCTTTTGAATTATGCACATGTAGCACTAAAGTTTCTGGTCTATTCCCCCCCAAGACAGAGCTACTGAAGTGGAGCTCGAGAGAAGGGATAGAGGTTTGTTTGACAGCCGAAGTGCTGAGCTGTTGCTTAACAAGCAGCAAGAGGTCTCACAATAGATGGAGTCTGCTACGATCCTTTGCCTCCTGTCCTCTTGAAAGTTTGAAAGCTCTTCAGGCATGAAGGCTTTTGAATATCTTTCTGACACACAGATGCTATTGCAGTAGTACTACTCTAAAAATAATACTCCAATAGAAATAAACTACATTAATAGTTTTTTTTTCTATAAATATACTGTGCATACTGTCTACAGAAAGAAAAGCATGGCTCAAAATTTATCATACTTAAGCACAGTTCCAATGGTTTTAACTGACAGGGGATCTTACTGTACACATGCCAGAATACCTAAGGCATTGTATACTTACATGTTGATAATCCATATTTCTCACTTTCATATATGTTACAGAAGAAATATTTTTGACAGTTTTTATTCTACACCCATCCTGTTTTTTCATACTGCTGAGGCAGCAAGCACATACTAAGCCATAGAGACATTGTCTGCTTTGCCACAGGGCATAGCTTCGGATATTGGGAATTTGTCTTCTCACTCCTCTGACAGCCATTTGGCTCTGGTTAAGTTAAAAAGCCACGAGAGGACAAAAAACAGACCTAGAACTGGGGTAGTGCATGGGTGAACCAAGATGCTGCTCAGCTGGAATCACAACAGTGAGTAAATAAAGAACTTGGAAAAAAAGAGATGGGCCGACAAAACCATGTTTCATGAACAAGGAGGAAGAAAATAAAAGCAACACTTGCTGAAGTATGTTATAGTTACAGAATGACTAGAAATGCCTGGAAAGTGCTCAAACCTACCATTTTTGTAGTACTATAGAGATTGTATTCAAGAACATAAAAATTCTTAGAATTGTTTTAGCATTTGTCTTCTGTATTACCTGATCAGCATCCACAAATAGGATTTTATCAATGGCCAATGGGAAGAGCACATCTAGAAAGAGGATCTTGTAGCCCCAGATGATGCGCTGTTTTTCTGTCTGCTGATGAAGCCAGCGTGGCCATTTGTACTGGACAAGCTCATACTGGAAATTGTACTTCTCTGCCATGTAAGGGATGAACTCCTGCAGAGGGAGGGGAGGAAAAAAGTAGCTTATCTCAGGTCTTTATTCCTCTGCAGGAAAAAAAAAAAAAAAAAAAAGTGCATTACAAGAGATAAACCTCAGCCCTATAGTAAGGCAGAGAAGACTAGAAAACGAAATACCACAAACAAAAACTACATTACTGCTGTTACTTCAAACAAAGTAAAACATAATCCAAGCTGTACAGCAAGTTATAAATTGTAAAGCCAACTGTTGTAAGACATCTAAATATTTTGGCATCTTTTTCATACAAACCATTTTATAGTGATCTACAGATCAGTTTAAAGAATGCATTACTCAAATCATATAAAACTTAGAGATGGGAAAATTATGTAGGGATGACAAAGCAGTACAAGTATAGGAATAATCAAATGTGTAGGAATAATCAAATGAGAGAAAAGAATTGGGAGACATTCTTTACTAGAACAATTTGGTCTGCTGACTTAAACTAGTTGAAATTCTCATCTGTAAGAGTTGCAGCACAGTCCATGTTTGGAGGAATAGGGGCACCACCCAGTACTTGTTCTTGCTGAACAGCTAAAATTCCAAGTACTGCTACTTCCTCAGATGTTAAAAGCTGAACATTCCTGAAATATGCAGCTCTGACTTCATTTACCTCTGCGTTCTGGTTTGGATCCTGCTGTTTGCTGCTCATTTCATAAGGTAAGACAGATAATGGTTAAGTATTTCCAGGTATGTTTATTCAGGGCCTGTGTCATTCTCTTACCATGTATTACTGATGGGTACTGTAGTCAGCCTGAAAACTATAGTCCTGAATTTCATGTTAGAATCCACACCTTTAGCATGTGAGGCACAAGGAAAAAAAGTTGAGATTCTTCCACATATGATCCTGTTACTATGGGCTGTTCTCTCAAATATCTGCCCTCAGCGTGAGGCCGCTCTCACCCCGGCTGTTACTGCTAAAGTTTCCCAAGCAGAACCACCATCTTGTAACAACATTAGGCTTTGTCCAAGTAGAAGGTATAGAGACCAGTAACTGTACATATATTTATATAATAGTATAACGTACAAATTGTACTAATTTACTTTTTACTGTAATATAATACTTTTCTAATTAGTAACAAACCTTGAATGTTGGTGATAAGTAATTCTTCAGGAACCAAAACTTTAAAGGAGTCTTTGTGTGTTTCAGCACAGACAACATCATTATGCTATCAAAAAACAAAAAGAAAAAAAAAAAAAAAGCACTTGAGAAACAGCAACCACACACTAGAGAAAATGAGCTGCATAACATTACAGATTGCTGGTTTACAGTATTAGACTTAACTGATATGTATCAGCTTGGTGATCTTCATGCATGCAGAAAAAGTATGCAACTTCAATCTACTGTGGCTTGCTTAATTCTAACTACAAAGTTACTAAAAATAAAATGAACCCATATGCAAGTTAGAGAATAATTCACATTTGTTTTGGAGGAGATCCTGAACTTGTAAAAACAAAACCGTATTAGCTTATTTTGTAATGAAAAAAGAATCTAGTACAGTAGTGTACCATCTATTCTATGTAGTATACTTCAAACAAATGAATGCTACACAGACAGCAGTTCCTATACTGCAGTAGATGCAAAAAGCTAGAGAAGAGCTTTTTTCCATTTGAGATACCTCCCCCCTTCCCCAATTCTAAATCCTGAACTAACCGGAGGAATCTTTCATATAGGTGTCCTGATGCCACAGAGAATATATTTAGTACATCGTCTTTATCCTGTTTCACATCTTCAGTCTTTTGTCCTCCTGTGAATCCCCTGAAAAGACACATTTGCTCATACACAGGCCAGGTTAGGAAGGCCCAGCCAGCTCCAGATTGCCACAACATTGGTTTAATGCAGCACAAGAGCGGGGTTCGGGCTGTCTGCTCCCCGCAAGGCCCGTGAGAGCATCTCCCAGAGGCCGAGGGCCCCGCGGCTGGGCCGCGAGCCCCCGTTCAGCTGGGGGCCGCCGGCCGAGGAGCCGCGGCTGGAGGCCAACACCCTTCTGGGGCCCGAGTGACAGGAGGGGCGGGGAGGCAAGCAAGGCAACGCAGCGACTTGGCGCTCTGGAAACCAGGGTTCTGCAGGGGGCAAGGAGAGGAGCAGCTGTGCAGAATCGAACCCTCAGCTTCTGCAGGTTTAAGACAGCAGTATCACAGGCTTGGCCATCATCAAAAGATAAAACAGTTTTCTACTTTCAAGAGTGCAGGTTATTGTCAAAGTAGTTTTACCACTTGAGAGATTCCCAAAATCCAGACTCATTCTCATTGGTACCATCACTTAGTAAATCTTCATTCATCATGTCCATTTTTTTCTGAACCTGTAAATGCATAAAGCTATTTCAGGCAGTGGAACTGCAAATTGGACAAAGATTTATGGAGTGTTAATTTTCACATTAAATCTATTTGTAGCAGTTTAAATTATGTCCAGTTACCTCAAATGTAACCTGAGCTGCACAGACAAACAGTTCAGGAGTCCATTAGTTGACTAACATTATCAAAATAGACTCCAAAGCTGTTTTCAGGCACTAAAGCTTGTTATTCTAGATGGCTAAAAGGGTTACACAGGCATCCAGTGCATTGTTTCAAAGAGGCTCCATAGCAGATAAGCAGACAACACAGCACCCCTAGCCAAACAGAACTGGAAGTAAATCAGGAGACTTGTAGGAAGAGATCATTAGATCTTAATGAAAGATTCTTCCTACTACTGATCAGTCCTCTTTAAAAGCAGTTCTAGTTTTTAACTCACCTTGACCTTAATAATTTTGCTCTTGAAGTTGTTGAGAACAACTATAACTTCACTAGCTTCAGGGGGAGAGTCTGTCCCATCGTGGCTGAAAATACAATAAAACATTATTTCTTCTACAAATGCTTTCCTACATGATATTAAACCATAACATTGAAAACATGGTCTTCAGACACGGAACAACAACAACAAAAAATGTAGCAAATACATATACTTAAACATGTCTCTTTGCTTCCATAAAGGAATGAATTTATTTCATCTCAACACAAGAAGAAATGTAATTTGCTAATCAGGTGGTTGTCACTATGCAAGTAAACTGTTAAATTTATCTATTTTAATGCTGCACCCATCTAGTTCAGGAATTTTACAAGAACAAAGCCAAAGTCTTCTATGTATTGTCCTACCTGTAGATTCGGTAGATATCCTCAGACCTGCCCTGTCTGAGTCTTAGAGTCCAGGCACCAGGATTGGCTTTTAACTGGAAGTAACCCTGTAAAAAGAAAGGAAAAATCTGTCAGGTTTCCAATAAGTGGAAATGCAGAAGAAAATAAGCTGTGTGTATGCTGACTCAGTGCTTTAGATCTGAATAATAGTTCTTAAGCCAGCTGGTTAACATAAACTTAAGATCTTAAAACATAAAGCCAAGAAGTTCCACCTAAAATCCTCATTTTTACAAAGGATGCTGTGGAGAATACAAAGGATGGTGGACATTTTTTCCTAACTTGTTAAATACCCTTGAAGATTTCAAAAACATGATAGAAAATTTAATCCAGTTTTTCCCTAGCACTATGTAATATAAAGAAAATACTCTAATGGTTAACATCTCTTCTCATAATTTAAGTCCATCACCTATCCCACGGCTCAGCATGGACCCTGTAAACAGACTGGTCCCTTATGCAGGCACCTGATAAAGACGACTGCAGGGACCAGTCATGTACTCGGACTTCTCTCACCTTTTCCTGACTAAATGGAATAATTCCTGTTCATTCACACTTCCTGTGTTTTCTAGGATGCTGATAATTCCTGCTGACTCTCTCCATTTGCTCCATAGGTTTCCAGAAGGAGTTTGTGCAAGACAAAACAATTTTCCACCTGATGCTTGCAGTACCAGATGGAGTGAACGCCCTAAGTACCATCCAGTCTGGAATAAAACAGCCCTGTCTGGTCTTTCCTGGAAAGAGGTTGCTTAAGAAGAGTATGGGCAGCGTTTTAAGACATTCCAGAAGACCCTCCTCACTAAGCTGCAGGGACAGACGGCATTCTTGAAACAGGTAACGGACACACAATACACAGCAGGGTTTTAGACATCAGCAATTATGTAGCTCTGGTAAACTTTCAAGCAACTGAAGTATAACACCACGTGGATAGCTCACATATTGAGAGATAATCAGCGATTTATGCAAGTGATGGTGCTTCCTGGAGAGCAAGAGTTATTTGTTGGCTATTAAATACATACCAAGTTGGCCATAACAATGGTATCAACAATGACAGGACTGGTTGAAGTTCCCAGTGTAAACTGGAGTCCCCGAGGTGGCTGTCCAGTAGTGATATCATAGCAGTGTCCTTCCAGAAGCAGATACTCTAATTCATATTCTGCAGCTACAACATTATCTACCTGTAAGGAGAAGATATTGCTAAATGTGGAAGTAACTCAAAAGTTGTTTTTTTTTTTTTTTTTTCTTTAAATGAATCAATTACTTTCCATAATAGCATTTAAACAGTAATTGCTTTGTTTTACTGGATTAATTTTATTAAGCAAATCTCAGGACAATCCCAGAGAGCACAGCTCCACCGAGTAAAGCGCTTCACGCAAATATTGTTACAGGAGTATCCCTGGCCAGATTTGAAAAATCTGTTTGAAAACTGCTTATCTTATGTTTATCATCTGAAATTAGCATTTTGTTTTGCTCCACACTGCTCCTAGTACATCATGCCAGGGGACTATCGGAAGGACCAGTTCATTTGGTTACACAGACCAGAAGTGTTAAGAAAAAATATTTGCCATATTTCACAAATCTCTTCAGGACTAACTCTCCATTAGGCTAAATTCAGGAAGCTCTCTGAGCAAAATCATCGTCAGGTCTCTCAAATCATCTTGCTAATTGCAGGTCCAGAATAACAGTTTAATTGCTAGTTTCAACAAAATACATATTAGGAGTTAGAAATTGTGCACCAGCAAACATAAAGCTCATTCACTTTGAGACTCAGGATGGCACTTTGAGTATACTTTAAGTATTTAATGGCCCTCTCTCAAGCTTTCATTTCATCTAAGCAAAGAAGAGAAGTTCAGAGGCTTGAAATGGATCGTTCTGTCAGCCCTTCGGTAGTCCATTTATAGCTTAATGGTTAGGTCAAAAGATGAAAAGCAAAAAAATTTTAATCCAAAAACCAAACAGAAAACTAGCTTTCTGAATAGTTAGTACAGGATTAGCAACACTAGTCACTGCCACTGTTCCCAAACAGCAGCAGTGGGATGCGAAAGTAAGGAGAAACTAATAATGAAATATAATCATGTTTGGGGACAAACTAATTCACGTTAGTAGTGCCTGCAAGCTGTACAGGCTGCTGATTTGCGAGAGGCCTCGTTGCAAAGAGCCTGACGATGTCACTGTGCGTGGGACAGTCACCCGCCGGTGACGCCTGGCAGACGAGGCCCAGGGCCGGCCCTGGAGCCTCCACTCCCCTCTCACCTCTAGAGGTGGTTCCTCCGGCTCGGGGTTGAGGCACATTGGTGGGGAAGCGCGTACTGCCACTGCCCACGCCATGCCCGCTCTGTGGATCAATAGAGGACTTCAGCCTCCAGAGCTGTCAATCTGGCATCCTTCACACACTCTGGATTACACATACAAAGTTATTATATTTTTAATATATAATCTGCATTTGTTCTAGGCCAGCTACGTAATGGTTTGTTCCAAGGGAAAAAGACTACTTGACAGCCTACCTAGGCTATTAACTTGGTACTCTGAAGTACAAAATTTTCTACTTTGCATCACTTACAGATTTCCTAACTTTTACTATACATGCTTTCAGCGCACTTCCTAACATGTTAGTATAGGGCATTTATAACTTACCATTTACCAGCCCTCTAACTCTGCAAAGACTATTAGACTAAGTCAAAGTTAACTACTAATAGCAAGAAGTTAATAACTAGCACTGGATTATCCATCTCATTCAAGGTTAAATGAGAATCATCAATTCATATATAAAGATATTCCTCCTTTATTTTAAACAGCTTTTTTTTTTTTTTTTTTTAAACTAGATTGCAGCTCCTTGCAGTTTTCCATTTTTCCTTATTTTATCCCCATGCCTCTGGGGTAGCACTTCCCTGGGCAGTATTACAATAGTCTAATTTAAGACCTGTTCTAAAATCAACCTGCTTCTAAAACCAGCGCAGGTGAGGGCATTTCTGTTGCATCAGTTCTCTTTTTGTGATCCACAAGAGTGTGGAAATGAACAGGTAACTAAAACCAGCTCAGTGGTGTCTCCAGGCAAGGTAAAGTAAGTGTAATTCACTTGCTGGAACAGGACTGTCAGGTCTTACCTCAAAAATCAGAAATAAAGAAAACCTCTATATTTAATTGCTAGCTGTGGGAAGTTCTAATCAGAGGTAATTTTTAATTAATAAATTTTAAAAGAGAGGGAAGGGTTTAATGACCCATGAAGAGTTTCTTCACAATGTCCTGAGCTAGGAATGAAGTGTTATACGTGCACAGGCAAAACAGAAGCTCTGTAGGATCTATTTGAAGCCTACAAGTTTAGCATCTCCTACATTTCATCCTCTACCCATTATTTTCAGCCTGTGGTCAGATGAGGCCATAACTTATTGTCAGGGAGCTCAGGGTTACCTCTGCCTCTCCTGGAAAACATTTAGGGTGTTTGCTCATGGAAAAAGCACTAACAACATCCACTGTTCTATGTACACTAGCATTTTAAAATTCTGCAATTCCTTTTCATTACAAAAATCATCCCTGGGGGGAAAAGAACATTCAAATACACAAACAGGAACATGGTGGTTTGTGTTACCTCCTCCAAGTAAATGTTATCAAGGTCATACGGGGTTCTGACAGATTCCACCATCCAGCTCTCAGGAGTATTTAGGTTCAAAGTGAACAGTGGGGACTGGGGCATATCCAAAAACTTGGCAATTGGTCCAGAAGCAAAGTTGTTTTCTGCTGTGAAAGAAATCTCTGGCTCCAAAACGTAGCGATAAAAGCTGAAATTAAAGAGGAAAACAAACAAACAAACAAAAAAAAATAGAATCTATTTCTGTCATTTTTTTTCAAGTATTTCACTTTCTCTGAACTGGCCAAGAGCATCTGCTTTCCCAGAGAGTTCCACTGTCTCTAAGAAGTCAAAATGGAATTTTTATCTTGTGTTGCACACAGTAGGCATTGAGGCATTGTCCAAAGCAACGTCCTTTCATCAGGTCAGGTCACTTGTGTTCC
>VZSV01000236.1:527029-551450 GCA_013398735.1 Nothocercus julius | reverse complement strand
CACACACATCCCTGGCTCAAACATCCAACTAATAAACCAGTTGGGTTTCTTCACAAAATTCACAAGTTCACAGACTTCTCATTATATATTTTGCTATTAATGAAATGAACTGAAAACATTTATCAGGACCTCCTATAGGTCTGACTGCTTGCACATTCCAGCAGGTTTCTTTTTTATTGTTGTTTGAGGGGGATTAATATGCAAAATGGCAGAATTGTGGAACCCAGCAGAAATGGTTTTCTCACACAAGCTACTGCCAGTCTTGTGACGAAACCTCCAAATAACTTCCGCTCCCATCCTGCTGTTTCCTAGTGTGTTTTCTGCCCCCAGGCATGGTATTTCTTACCTTTTGAGAGGCATGTCAGAAAGTTTCGACTGGCAGTTCATAAACACTCTTAGATTCATATTTATCAATTGGTTCAAAACCTAAAGTAATGAGAAAGAGACATTCCTTAAAATATTTACTAGGAAAGAGACCACTGTATTTATGGACAGGATCTCAAGCAGAAACACGACACACTTGTTCTAAATCCCCCCCTTCTCATTACTTGCAAAGTTAACTGTCAAAGGTGAAATTAAAAGTTATCAAGAAAATGTTTCTGTGGTCGTTATAGCTAATGGAAAGCTAATTATACTTCACTGTGCACTAAGAAATGTACTGGGCATTTCAGCCACACTATTAGAAGGCCCTTAGTCACCACACAGTCAAAGAGGAAGAAAACATTCCAGAATTACAGAACAGAGAACTTTCCGCAAGCGCCCTAAAATGCCCTGCAAAACTGTGTGTGTACCAAAAGTAACGGAGCAAGTCTTTGAGCCTCTCGGGTAACAGGGTCAGCAATAGCCACCACATCGAAGTACGTCTCCCCATCCTTTGGTCTCAGCTTCACTGCGCTGAACAGAAGAAAACACAATTTTGAAGTATATAATTTAAGGACAAACACAGGAAAAAACACGAGCTATCTCAAGTCAAATTACTTATTAAACGGATGCCTTCTTTAAACTATTCATATCTATCTGTACATTGATACTGAACTGTATATTTTATATTTCTGCATATTAATATTCATCATGTTATTTATATGAATATATCTGTATGTTAATAGTGATTGAGAGAAATCAATCGATCTATAGCTATTTATTTATACAGCTATCTGAAGTCTTGTTGTGTCCTAAGAACAGTTGAGGACTTCCCTATTGCTACCTGAAATTAAAACATAATTTCCAGCCAGAGGAACATATAAAATAATAATAAAAAAAAAGCATGTTGTTCAGCAAGTGCCATCAATCCTATACCTGTATCGTTCTTCAAAAAAGTGATACTCAATCCTTGCCTCTCCTTTGGGTTGAGCAGAGAGAAGGGCATCCACTTTCATTACCAAGTCACTTGCACTGGAAAAGAATAATAATAATAATTAATAATAATAATAATAGACTGTTAATGAATACTCCAAAAATGCAGGTGTTTACTGCAATTCTGCAATTTAGTAGGAGGGAGAGAACAGGGAGGAGACAGTCTGCAGCTGGACACCCAAACTGTTTTACTACCTCTCCCTATATGAGTATTTTCCTGTTTGTGTCTACTTAAAATGAACAGGTTTGAAAAATAGCAACATAAGAATAGATGATCTACATTCCAGAAAACAAAACCCCTATTATACTGTAACTCTAGGAAATGGAAAGCAACCCTGTATGTCAGAGAATTTTGAGGGAGAGGGGTCCTATAAGGAACAGATTCAGTGCTTCCTTTTTATTATTTCCAGAATTTTTCTGTCTAGCATTTGAAGACTGTCACATTTAATTGTGAAAATGTAACACCTCATGAAAGCTCAACAGAAATTGATTCGTACATCATAGCCTTGCCAAGGAGCAATACTGTACTTAAGGGTCTCTCAACTCTTCCTTAATTAACTCAGTCTCATAGATTTATAGTGACAGCTGTTTAAATTGTTACTCACAAAAACACAAGCCTGCTGAAGACTGCCAAGTTCTACAATGTTTTGTAATGCAGCGATTCAAACTGCCTTTCAGTAAAACTGGGCAGTGTTATTCAAAAAATGTGAACTTTGCTCTGGCCCAGTGTTCAGAGTATGGCCTCTTCTGCCCTACTATCAAAAAAGCCTAAAATTCCTTCCTTCCTTCCTTCCTTCCCTCCTTCCTTCCCCTTTTGATTCCCAGAACAGGAATGGATGCAAAAGACTGTGACCTGCTGTTAAACCTGTCCTTCCAGAGCTCCGATGCACACAAGATTTCTGTACAGAAGACCTCAATTTAACCTACCGGAGCTTGGGAAAGCCTAACTTGTCAGACTGTAACAACAGCATCACCGGAAAATGACTGTTGCAAAGGTGAATATGAGAGAAATTGTGGTCTTAGCTGCGAGCTCAAACATACTCCCACACACACTCTATAAATATCAGTTCTGATTGACAGACAGTAGCATATGTTCTTCTGAACCTGAAGATGGTTTTCCTTTGGAAAGACTCCTTCCATTCTTTTTGCAAGAATTACTTAGAACCAAGATTATCATTAGCTCATCTTTACTTCTTTTCCTTTTATTTCTCTTTAAAACAAGATAGAAGTCATTTCCATGCTTCTGTAATATTGACATTGAAATATATTACTAAAAAAACAAAATGTTTTTGATTACAGTAGGACAGCAGTAGTTAGCTGAACTGCAGACTTAATTTGGGAAGCCTTCTCTTCAGGTCTCATTTCTATTTTCTTCCTTTCTTTCTCTTTTAAAATAAATACTGTGGTAATTCTGCATATGAATTATAAAACCAAGACATATAGGAGACAAGTGGTTTAAACTAGTCTGTCACTTAAGATTTAGCTAGGGGCAAACCCTCCACATGCCTGAAGGCTTTAATATTAATGAGAAGTCAGGCTTGCTTTCCATTTAGAGAAGCAGAGAGGCAATCCACTGCAGAGAGCTTTTCAAAGAGCAAGTGTAGTAACACATAGCAATTTAGACCACTTTGTAACAGAGCCCTTAGCAGCTAGCGACAGCTCTCCTCTGCATGTAGACAGCTTCTCTGCTGGTGATGCTGCCACCAGCCACAGTCAATTAAACCTGGAATGAAACTTCATCTAGTGCAACCCAGCAGGGAATTTGGAAAGCCCTGATAGAACACACAGCTACTCTCAGTCTTCTTTTCATACTCTTATTCATTCTAGCTTGTTTTAATTTCATCCAAGAAGCTACTTCCCAAACTTATCCACAATATCTAAGAGATCAGGTTGTTTGCAGCCCATGTTGTGTGATCCAGGGACTATCTCAGTGAGCTCCAAGTCAAGAATGATGAACTTGTCAAGCCCTAATGTGGTACTGCGCTCCAGTTCTCCCAGTCCTGCTTCCTGAATCTGGGGTTACAGCTCAATACCTCTCAATACCATGAGATTCTGTGAACTATGAAAAGTCAACTGAAGAATATTAAACCCAATATAGATAATTTGCTGCTTTTTCCTCTCTCACTTGCTCCTCTGAACAGTTGCAACTTGACCATAATGAATATATGCACGTTTTCTTAGAGCACTTCACCAGGTGTACTTGATACAAGCTGAGGTTTCTTCAGGCTGCAGGAGGTCATGTTATAAAAGTACCACCACTTTTGTTAGTCTCCTCAGGTTTACTTACAGATCTTCCTCAAATCCCAGCTGCTGAATCTGGGATTTGATTTTCTGTCCTGATGTCTTCAGTATGATATTCTCAAGAAGGTGGAAATCATCCTGATTAAACATCTCACCATCCTCTAACGGGCCAATAATCTACAAAGAAAATGGGATCAGAATTCCTATGTATAGGCTATACTGAAACAAGCAACCAAGTCCAGTAGATAATTCCAGCTACCTAAGGCCAATAGTACAAAATAATGTAGAGCTACACTTTTCATTAATCACACTCATTTGCCGAAGTATGACATATTAGATTATACCTGTAGTATTACAGTCTGGAGGGGCAGTAGAATACCAGGCCAATTCCAGTAGTGAGGCAAAGCTGTGGCAAAACTTATTCCTCTAGTCCTCAGAAGCCTAAAAGCTGCCTAGAGATTTTTTTTTTTCCTATTTTGCTGATAATGGGAATATAATACTGCAAGTTATCACTTGAGACATTTAACCCAATAAAGTATACGAGAGTCACTGGAACTTGCGTTTAAACAGCTGACAAAAGAAAACTAAATGCTCTACAGAGCTGGGCTTCACTATTTGCAGGGAAATAATGTAACAACAGAGAGGCCTGTTTAAGTGGCTCTTGTAGAAAGAGCTTGTGGGAGAGATCAAGTCACCAAGATCCTTTAACCAGATCCAGGGGCCAGATCCAGGAGCATTTTGCCCAGTGAATAGAAGCAGGACAATCATCCCTTTTAGGCCCTGGACTCTATTCAGTGCCAACATGACAGAAACTCCTGCGACTTAGACACCCGAATTTGTACAAAACTTTGGCTGGACACGGTGCAAGGAACAGATCACTGGAGGTCTGACTAAATCAGACTAGGTGCAACCTGGTGACCTACAGAAGGCAAAAACGCCTTATCAGATTGCTGAGACTCTGCTGCTCTAGGTCTGCTTCTTTGCAGCACACTGAGTAACTGTTACCAACTGCAGACTGATCTCACCCTTCCATTGCTGATCACGGCCCTCTGCCCCTTCTTCAGCTTTAGAACATCTCTGCAGTAGATAGCATGGGACAGAATAAAATCCACTTTGGGAGATTCATAGGCTTCTTTGAATATATTGATATCCATACCCTGAAAGAAGAGAATAATTGACATTGAAAGAGGAAACAAACTACACCCAAGGTCACTTCTTTAAAGTGTTTCTTTGTTTCCTTTCAAAAGCATCTTTATAACTTGCTAAAATTTCTCCTCATGGCCCTGTTCTTTGTGGTGTTAAACCTGGCTCCTGCCTGTCACTCTCAAACATTACCACAGCATCTGATGTAAGGGGCAGTACTCCATTCCTCTGCCTAAGTGTTCACGGATAATTTTTAAGCCTCATTTGAGAGATATATTTTTATTCTTAAATGGATCATGAGCTCGAACTTTTCTTTTTATACCCAAGAAAAAACTGACTCATTTTAAACTATCTGTGACCCTGCATTCTTTCTGACTTTTTAAAGCTGTGTAGTTTTGATGTGTAAGAGGATTTACATTTGTTGTTGTAGTTCATTAAGCTTAACCTCTCAGTGAAAAAAAAAACAGACAAAAAACAGTGTTACACCACTGTTATTTCAGCTTTTACGTATGAATGTGCTATACTAAGATATTCATTAGAATATCAACCTGCATTAGAAGATATTAGAAGATATTCATTAGAAGAAGTAGCAAAAACCTGCATTAGCGTTGCAGGCACCAACAAACATGCTTACCCCAACTGCAAATTCTAAGATGTCAGCTCCCGCCTCAACTGCCTCTGCATTTTCTTCCTTTGCCATTTTGGTGATGAAGTTTTTGGCATTATTTGAAGTTTGAGTCTGCAGGGCTGCCCAAATGGCTTTTGCAACAAGTATATTCTTGCTGTTTGGATCTTCGCTGGGGTTATTAATCATGCTAATTCGGACATTGTTGCTGGATTTCTGTAAACAAACAAACATGGATTAGAAACGTTTTAGATTTCAGGGATGTTTTATACAAGAAGAATAATACATTTTAGTAAGGTCTATTGCAAAAACTTTGTATTTCTTAGCATGAAAACTGGATTCCAGTTGGGTAAGTAACAGCACAAATTACAAGGACAAAATACTAATTTAACTAATTTAATATTTAACTCAAAATATTTAGTCTATATACGGGCACCACCGTGACAGGAATCTTTTAGATAGCACTGTGTATGTTTGTCATATAATAAATAAATAAAAAAACATGGCCATCACTCAGAGATCTAGCAAAATAGTATTTTAGGACAAAATACTTATATTTACAATTCAATCACTTCAATCACAGCAACAGCAGACAAATCAGGGAGCAGTGCTCATGTTCATCTCCAAACCAGAACTCAGAAACTGAGGAACACGGACTAAAGACCATCCTTTCTTTATTGCATTAGTGGAGGGCCGAGAGGGGATTCTGTCCAAGCAGGTCAGGGATGTTCCAGCCCCTACAGACAAGATAAGGCTGGAAAAGTAGAATAGCCCAAGGAAAACTAATCTCTCTTGCATCATGAGACAGGAAGAAGCATAACCCTGTGTTTCTCAAGCCTCTCTCCATTGCTTTATTAATACTGGTACACTTCGCAAGCATCACCTACCTGATGTTTAATTGCATCATACAACAATTGCCTCCCTGAAGGTTTATCAAAATCACCAACAATCCAAAACGTAACAGGTCTAACAAAAGAATCATCTGTAAAAGGAGAAAAAACAACAACAACAAAAGATATTTGAGGTGGAGGGAAGGAGAGCTTCATTTTTTTTCTTATTTCCATGAAAACAAATACGTGCATGCACAGATTTGGGGGGAAAATAAAGTGGAATGACATAGAAAAGATGGAGATGCAACTAAGCTATGAAGCCTGGTAGGACAAAAATAGTAGAGTTGTATTAGGTTTGATTTCCCTCACACAGAAAACCCACAGAGTACAGCATGCATTTTTGTTTCTAAATTGCATTTTTTTGCTGCCTATTCAGTTTAGAAAGTATAAAGGAACCTATAAATTAATTATAGGTTCCTGCTAGGGTACAGACATTCTTCTTCATGTTGATGCTGTTAGCTCACAAAATCAGTTCTGTACAGAGAAAAAGTGCTGAAGCAAACACGCATTTAGAAAGCTTTCTTATTTCCTGATGGCTCTAAAGCCAAACTTATAAAGGAATTGGAAAATATCCAGAACAGTAACATAAGAAATGGTAAAGCATAAGTTACCATAGATTTCCTTGGAAGACATTCCTGGTCAAAAAGCAGAAAGGAAAGAAAGGGAAAGGAAACAGACATTAGATTTTTTTAGTAATCCCAAAATGTATCAAAAAGGTGAACAATGCTGCACAAGCATAACTGAATCACTGAAATTCTGTTTCAAGAGTCAATAAGCCATGTGTTATATTGTGCTACATTTAAACATTTAAGGCAGTGCATCCAGTTGGCAGTGTCTTGAGCTAATACAAGGGAAAACTTGTAAAAGCCTGGCAAAAAACACAGAGACCAGAACAAGAGAAATTGTTTCAAAAACAACGCATTATTTTTGTTTCCTAATAGAAATGGGTATAGGCAAGGGCTGAATTAAACATAAACTCTGTACAAATTATGTCTGTGCATTTCTTAGAGCGAGCAGCACAGCTGAGTTTTAATAGTTAAGGGGGCTTTATATATAAACTAATAAAACAGTACTGTCATTGACAAAGCAGTACATGAACGGGAGCAGTAAGAACAGCACAGACCAAATTAGCAGTTGTCTTATATAAAACACATTAAGTTTCTTCTGACTGCACATAACCTTGAGTTATTTTGGATTATGAGGCAAAGGGCTGGAATCCCTGTAACTGCAGGATCAGAGCTTGCACTGCTGTGTTTTGGCAGCCTTATGCAATGCAGCATAGGTTTGGATGGGACTTCATTATTCACAGAAAGCTACGGCTTTTTAATGAGGGGAACATTCTTGTTCCATATAGATGCTATGCCCTACAAAAGTCTATTTTTAATACCTGAATGGCACCATTGTCCACAGACCTGAACAAGATTCATGGCTTAAATGCACTCAATATTGCATGTACGCTCTGAAACACATATGAAAAATAGATCTGGGTTCATAATCCACCATAGATGTTACCTTTCTTTGTTAAGTAGGTCATACTGTTTGCCACAGCAGCTGTCTTGTCTTTGGAGTCCAATGTAGTGAATCTAGCATAGTCATCCACATAAAAGTTATCTGGAGAGAAGGGATGAGACAGAGAGTATTAGATGCCCAAGCAAACTATTTACATGTGAAATGAAAGAAAATTAACAGTATTATCAGAATTATCAAGTCACACATCCTACAGCTTTTTTGCTTGTAATACTGATTTTTTTATTTCATTTCTGTTATTAATAGCAATATGCTGAGGAACTTGTTGTTCCGCAAGTTATGCTAACATACGGAACTAGCTATATAGCATTTTCAATATGGAGAGGTCAGTTATTGAGTCTGGCTTGGTTCAAGTTAATTTTGTAAATAACATACATTTAAAAGTCTACTCTATTACTATTCTTCAGCCAACTCGGAAAAGGTCATTACACAAGTGCATCTGCAGTCCTGCTGTTATTCTGCAGAGCCTCTGCTTTGGATGTTATTACTTAACATTTCTAAAAGGTCTATAAGGTTTTTCTAAAATATATGACACAACAAATCCTCAGTAATTCCAAAGATGATTGTCAGTTTCTGCTTGAAAGGTCAGAAATAAGGTACAAACTGTTGCTTTACACATTGCAAGACAGTACTACTCTTGGCTTTTTTTAGTGTCATTATTCCCTCAATTTCATGAGTCAGAGTCCCCTGGAGAAGTCACTTGGGGATACAAACAGATACTTCAGGGGTAACACAGCTAGAAGCATCCCTTACTCATTGCTGTCAAATCCAAGTACTCTCTGTCAGACATTAGGATCCTTGAATTGATTCTGGGAACAACATTAGGCTGGTTCATGATGTATTCAACTACATCTTGATCATTAGATAATTCACCCTGAAAGAAAGAAGAAAAACAACTTGAAAAAAACACCTAGTTACGTAAGTTAAGTTGTCATGTGTATAACATTCAGTGACTTTCAAGTCAATTTTAAGTGGCTTAAGGCAAACGTGTGACATAATAAAAATTGCTTTTTCTAAGTCACATTTCTCTCTGAGGTCACAGCTGAAACCAGTACCTACCAAGTACACGGCTCGCTGGAAGATGCTTGTGGTTTCCAGGATCTTGTGCATTGTCACAGTTTCTAGGTCATCAGGATCCAGCTGATCTTTTTGGAAAGGCATCCCATTGAACAGCACAACAGGGAGAGGACCGACACCCGTCTGCTCATAGTAACTTCTTGCTGCCTAATACAGTGAAAGAAGTAACTTTACCACGTCAGCCTATTACTACAAGGGTTCACGTTCTATGCAATAGCCACCAAAGTCTATTCTTATCACACCAAGATGTCTTTTCAGGTTTTATGTAACACATACTGGATACAAATTTTATACAATCACACACTTTCTGTATCTTATGATGGCCTTTCAGTTTCAAAAAAGTTAGTTCATATTAAAGAAGCACACATAACCAGGCATCACACTAGCAAAATAGTCCACTAAACTCACAGTATCGCAATTAATTCTAATGAACATGTTTTGGTAATAGCAAAAAAAAAAAAGTATGGTATGAAACCAACATTGAAAAAAACATTGGCATGAAACCAATTATGCAGGCATTAGTATTCGTAACATAAGATGGGGGAAGGTGATTTGCTCTGCTTGTTCTATTCATGGAATAGAACAGGAGCCAGCTCTTGTAATGTAAAATATACATGCGTGTGTGTCTATATTATGTGTGTCTATGCATATATACATATACAAGCTTTATACTGAACATAATTATTAAAATACCATTAAAGCTCATCTCAGTATGATAATGAATTAGATACTTGTTTACTAAATAAGAGAATCAGAGCAAGAAACTCTATAGTGATATTTGCAAAACAGTGTTGATGAAAAAAGAAAAAAAATAAAAATAGGTAAAAAAAAATGTTTATTTCACATTTATTTCTTACCTTTCTGTTTTGATCATAGGCAGAATCAATTCCCAAAATGCTGTTCACTTCCACATACGGATATTGCTTCTCAAGAACACTGACCACGTGCTCCACTCTCAGATGATCTCCTGTTTTTACTTTGTTATATATCTGGGAAGGGGACACAAATACACATTTGCAGCTGGAACTGAAAACCACTTCTCCTTACCAAAGGTAAATTAACCTATCACCTCTAGTCCCATAATTAGACAAGGTTTTGACAGACACTCAAAACATTTTGTGTTTATTAACAGCTTGTAAATACATAGCTAAAAGTTACTAAGTACTTGTAGTTCTTGCTTTACCTCATTGTTACTCAAGTTAGAGTGAAAGTGGGTAAGTGTTAAGGATTCTTGAAATAATAACTTGTATCTTTAATTACAAAAGTCATTTGGGCAAGAAAAGTAGTGCTCAGATTGAAAACAAACAAACAAACAAACCCTCAAGCACATCAGAAGAGCTACCTCTTCCTTGCAGAACAAGGCAGGTGCTTACGAACAATACAACATACCCTACCTGTAAAGCATCTCACTAATTTTGTTTCTCCCTTGAAAGCACAAGATTTACTTCTGAATTACAACTATACATATATAAAAAATCAATTATATAATGAAAAAACGTTCTTCAAATAACCAGCAAATGTAATGTTACAGTATGTCCATCTTACAGATTTATGCAACTATGTCAAATGAACTACAAGTGAAAACGAATTTACTAGTACCTTTTATATACTTTATGTTGCAAGATTAGGTGGCAACAACTGTTCACTATAACTTGCTTCAACTAACTACTAAAGAGATAGAATAGTTTAGAAGTTATATTAGCAGAACTAAGAAAGAGGTCGGATCAAAAAAACTTTAAAAAGTACAAATATCGCATTTAAATCTGGTGTCACTTGTTAAAATTCTGAATTAGGCTGAATGCCATTAAAGTCCAAGTAGAAATGCACTTTTTTCCATTATCTACATGAATAATCTATCATTTACAACACCTAGTAAAACTAATTTTGCTTTTAAATGAATACTTACAGACATGACGGCCTGGAAAGCATAATTATTATCCATTTCTTGTGCCACATAATTGTATGCCCTAAGAAGGGCAACACCAGGATCCTGAAGTCCATCAACATCATCTGAGTCGTTAACCACAAAGACTAGTCCTATCCTGCAATCAAACAAACCTCCGGATGGTGAATCTGTAATGCTAACAGGTAATCCCCTCTCCATACAACTCAGTCATGATCATCCTCTCAAGCAAAGGTTTCTTTTTTTTCTTAATGCATTGATAAGGTTTTGAACAGTGTTGAGGAATCAGAATTATGACATATAATCTCTAACAGGGAATCTGTCAGAATCTTGCCTTTCATAACTTCTTTCATCCACAGTGCTCACACTTAAGTATCTTTTGGGCTGTTGAAAAGACCAAATGTTTTTAATTCTGTTTTGCCAGTAGCAAAATCTTTACTCAAAACATTTTAAAGGAGAACAATGCTTACAAAATACCCTTTCCTACCAGCAATACAAAATATCTACAATTTCTGTAGTGTTCTAACAACAAGCATTTTAAAATTGCAAGAGTCACAAAATGAAATTTACCAAAACAAAAACAAACAAACCCCACAACCATAAACACATAGTATTACCTCAGAGGGATGTGGTTACTGAAGAACATCTCCGCCACATTAAACAATTCTGCTGTAGTCTCATGAGTAGGGTCTACTATCAGCACCTGCACATAAATTGCAAATGAGAGGTTTCTGTTCCCTTAAGTCAAGACATTGGCTTTTAATTCGAGATAGATAATTCATATTTTAACACAGATTTACTACCAATCTCATTTTATTCAGTGACAGGGACATGAGAGCCACTAAGTTTTTCCTGAAATCTTTATGTCCAAAGTCATTATCAAAGATGCCCTGTCTAAACAGCTTCTTTACCCAGAACAGATTATGTTCCTTTCATGCCTTTACCTTGACCTCAGTATGCCCTAGATTTTAGGTTTCTGTCTTGGACCATATCAAGATCTTCCCAAATCTCCGTTCCACACACATCTTGCCAGATTGCACGAAAACCATGTTGCTCTGCGTGGCCCTCCTGGAGAGCTGATCCTGCGGGGCATTCTCAGAGCAAGGTTTGTTCTCAAGAGCAAAACCCAGAGAGAAGTGGGTCCCTTAAAATGAAGTTATGGCCCTTTATTCAGATGAAGTATCGCTTTTATATTAAATAACTTCAGCGCTAAAAGCATGATCACCGTAGAAGGACACGGTGGCATTCATGTGGCCAGTGTAACAGAGGTCAGAGAACTATGTTCAGTAATCTCTGAATCTCATTCATAAATTGACAGTATAGTTAGAACTTCGTCTTCTTAGAAAAGCATCCTAACTCCATCCTTAAGTGACAGAGAATCCAACATGTATGTATGCAAGTTGCAAAAGCTAATGTCATTGCTGTTAAGGGAGAAAAAGGGGGGAGTGGGGAGGGGAGAGAAAGGCAGAGGAGGAAAGGGGGGGCATTTCATTTCTAATCAGAACATAACACTTACAAAATTATGGAAGTTTTTCCTGATTTGTCTGATCACTCCTGGAAACGTGGGACGCAACAGTTCTTGCACATTGGAAGGCCAGGAATTATACCGGCTGTCAACCTCAAGATTGTTGATCCACTAAGGAAAAATAAATTAAAGCCACTTAAATAATCTCAGTCCTCCTGCCCAAGTTTCAAATACTAAAACATTTTAAAATCAGGCACTATATTGATCACTATAAGAATAAAAAGTTAAAATATTTTAAGAGTTCACTACATTTAAAACATAGCACTTGTTTTCCCTATTGTTGCTCCTTTTTCTTCTCTGCAGTTTCATGTTTGATTGTGAGGTGAAAAATAAAAGTTCCCTTGACAGCTTAAGAACATGTTGCTCAAAGATAAATAAGGTATTTCATATATAAGCCATACGCACTGAAATAGCAGGGCTTCTGATGTCCACAGCATAGTCTGAATCCGATGGCTGGATGTTTAACTTCAGAACATTGTGCAAGGAAAGACCCTCAATTCCTAAGCTGTGCAGGCCTTCCATAACACGGGCTTCATTGCGTAACACATCAATCAAGCTGGAAGGAAAAGAAAAATAATTTTGTGGAATTTTAAAATACAGCAAATAATTTGCTATTGCCTAAAGTGTAACAGCTGGAAAGTATAAACAGAAGTCTGAAGGTCTGTGCATTATTTCTTACCTCTTACCTACTTCTAACTGTCTCAAGGAATTTGAGGTAATTTAAACATACTTACTTATTATTCTGAGAAAAAGTGCATTATGTCAAGATAAGTATGATACAAAGTTGTAATTTCAGTTCCACAATACTGAAACAGATCTTGACAATGATGCAGTTTTCATATGAAAAAAATACAGAGATTTAGCCTTTGGGAACTGAATATTCTACTGGCTTCATAGAATCATAGAATCATAGAATGCTTAAGGTTGGAAGGGACCTCTAGAGATCATCTAGTCCAACCCCCCTGCACACGCAGGGTCACCTACAGCAGGTGGCTCAGGACTGCGTCCAAGCGGGTCTTGAAGGTCTCCAGAGAAGGAAAAACAAACCTGTACACTGACAGTCCTGGAGAACAAAATCTTGTTTATTCCCAGAACAGGTCAAAAGAACAGTAGTAGGGTAAGGTTTCTTTCCAATATTCTAGAGTATTTCGGTTTTCATAGCAGCTTTTGTAAGAGAAGTAAACATTGCTTTCCCCCTATAGTTTTCAATTAAACATTTACACCTAGTCTAAATACAGTTTTTCAAAGAAGGCTCAAATCTGTCTAAATGACCTTAGCCTTCATGCACAAGGATGCAAGATTCTAAACAGTACACAACGAATGTGGAAAAGACAATGTCCCTACCTAAATATGTCCTGAGTGTCTAAATCAATGTGTAGTCCATTGATGAACAGGGCAGAATCGCCGGGCTGTAATCCTAATGTTCCTTTGAAATACTAAAGAAGAGGGGAAAAAAAGTCATTATAGGAATGCTACAAACAATATAATTTTAAGAGGCATAACTAACACTGAAGGAAAAGAAAGAGTATTTGCATATTAAAAAAAAAAACCACTAATACTGTGACGAGGATGGGCAAAGGAAAAAGGAGGAATAATAAGGTAACCTGTAAAGTAGCTAGAACAGGAAAGCAGCACATAAGCAGGAAGAATTTATATATTCTTCAAAGATGCAATGTTGAAGTACTGGCTCATACTTTAAAGCTAAGTGTAAACTTTCTAACAGAAGCATTTTCAAAGTTTCAGATTATATTAAATGTGTGACTGCACTACATAACTTTCTGGAAGTATTACCTTTTGGTTCTCTTCAATTTCTGTCCTGAGTTCCGAGGAAACAACCGTTTTTGTTATTGCTCTACAGAAATAAAAACAACATGCTGTCAATTTTCGCTTTATTTTGCCCAATTATTTTTGCCTCCCACTTTCGCTAACTATAAATATATTTAATCTCCTGGTAAAAGGAGCTGCAACCAGAAGCACTTGTGTGTTGTAGCCCCCTTAGAAAGTAGCTATTTCATTGCTATTTCTTTATAAAGTTGCCTGTCATGCTTCAAAAGAAAATAAAATTTGTTAACCCCATGCAAATTGCCCCAAGAAGCTTTTGATGCTCAGTGTCTAGTTTCACATTAAGCCATAATAAAATTGATCTGATCGCAACAAGAACAAAAGTAGGGATCAAAGAGGGAGCAGAGAAGAGGAAGATTTCATAGGTAATTTTCTTGAATTTTCTGCTGGTCAATACTGAAGAAAAACTCTGCAAACTCCTCATTGTAATCATTAGCTGAAGATCTCTTCTGTGTATGTGTTCTGCAGTGTTGCCTGCAGCTAAATGGAAGCTCGGACATTAACCAGACCTATGCTGCTTGTCAAGTATTCTGCTGAGGAAAACAAACAATTTAATAAGAAAGCTTCCTAGTACACAGCATTAAAGTTACCTGGCTTTTGTAGGGAAGTTCTGACTGAGATCTTTCATGACCATCAAAGCATCCACAGGGGGAGCAGCCAAAATGCGGGCAGCAGTTTGAAAACTTAAATCTAGAAACAAAACAGTACAAGTCAAGAGCTAAACTGAAAACAACCCATTGCACTGCACTGAAAATAAAAGCATTTACAGCATATATCAGTCATACCAACTTCAGCTTTCAGCATTTCTGTTCACTTGCTCCTTTAGCTCCCTCCCCCGCTCCGTTTTTTTTTTTTGGTCTTCTTTCAAATTTTAAACTTTTACTGGATGCCTCTCAGCAAGTAATTTCTGAGCTCAAGTAGTGTACAATGTTCACAGCTTGCTTCTCTGAGCCCAAACCATCACTGTTCTTTCCTGGTAGTGACAATAGGATCTACCCTTCACAGGAGGTCTGGATACTTGTTTCACAAGCTGGGAAATTAAACAGTGATCTGCTGGAGATAGGTTATAGCTACAGAGAATCTATATTCAGCATTTCTAAGTACTCCTTTGCCAGAGGATGAATAGCCTTTTCAGCAAGCCTGTAAAAAGAACTGCAGGTGCTTTCCAGGGAAACAGGTTAAAGTTGTATACAAAGCTTTTGAAAAGTAGCTCAAAATGCCTCTTGTCGGGTTTAACAGAAACACTAAATTAGTTCTATCTTGGTGATAGCCAAAAGGAGGAAAGATGATTAATTTAAGAACTGAAAAAAGCCCACAAAACAACACATGAATGTCACCCTGCTACAAGCAATGGCATTTGCAAAGAATGCAGGAAGATATTTTTACCCGTATGTGTTTGCAGTACAGTGCAAACAGATTACCTTGTAACTGCCATACTTTCAAAGGCGCCATTTCGTTGGTGCTTTCCACAAGGTGCTTTCTGAGCTCCTTCAGCTCCTCTGTCAAGTCAGGGTACAGCTGCCTAAAAGGGAGTGAGGGTAAAAAGAAAAAACCTACGGAGATTCCTGGAAGCAACTCTGCTGATAATTCAAAGAAACCAACAAATGAAAAAGAATGCTGCTAACACACGTGGATAACAAAGCACTCGTACATTTAATAAAATAATAATAAAGCAAGAGATCACATCTCTGCATCAAGTGTTTTGATAAGACAAAACCTAACAACTTAAAACAGAACTTTACCTTAGTTTGCCAAACAGAAATCCTTGTACTTCATCAACAGGGTTATCTTCATCTATTACTGTAGCATTAACATCTGTACCTGTAAATACACAGAGAATACCACTCTCAGCAATTATTCAGACAATTCTCAAGCTCAGTTTGATTAGTATTGACACAACTACCTGAAACAATCTTAATAAAACCTTTATACTTGCACACAACTCTCATTTTCAGTTCTCAGATTACTCTTTTTTTAAGCAGCGAATGTGCATCATTCATATATTTGAGAAACTGAGAAAAATTAGCTTTGCCAAATAACCATATAGCTAGAGATAGACCATTTTTTTCCTTATATTCAGACTCACTGTGTCCTTCAACAAGAGCTGATGATTCACCAGAATTCGTTAAAAAATAGCTATACACACACACACACACACACACATATATTTTAAGCAGATAGGCCACTGCAGTAACCAGAAAGAAGGAAAGGGGAAGTTTCAGGTTCACTTCTGAACTTGTACTCAAGGGAAATGAACAGCAGAGACAAACTCTGTAACAGCTGAAAGAAAACAAAGCTGTATTGTTTAGAAGGAAAAAATTGGAGGTGAGTGGAAATCTCAGAGGTGAGTGGAAATCTCAGAGGTATTCAAGACACTGCAAAGGAATTCATCAGTGCCTAGAAGCTTTCAGGACATACCAGCTTTATAGGTTAGGTGCCATAACCTACATATGCTATAAGGTAGGTGATAAAGTTCAATCATGAGCGTAACCTTGATTTTATCCCCCAAAATACATGATAAAAAACAGTATCTGAATAAATAAATTCCAATTCTGAGCTTAATCAACAAAAAGAAATCTGTGTAAAAGACAAGGCAGGTAGTTGTGTTAGCAGTACCATACTAAGATCTAGTACAGAGTTATTGTGCCCAGCATTTTACGAATACAAAAGACAAGTACTGTGGTAAAAAAAAAAATACACTTCATAAAGGACACAATCCCAACAGAGAAGGGAAGACAATGATTTTGATGATTTCAAATTGGTAGAAAGAAGAATACCTGCCATTCAGGCAAGCATCCATTGGTATCAGAAGAAATATAAGATTACCTTTATAAAATTAAGAGTTTTACATTAAAGTAGTTAAAATAAGAATTCACCTTTCACCTGGGTGTCATCCTTGGCCTTATATTCTGTACTCTTAATGGCCAGTTCCACACCATAGCCAGAAAGGTAGACTTTTTCTTTACTGGGATTCTGTAACAAAGAAAGCAAACATTACAATATTGCCACTTAGTTTTTTTTGTGCAAATTAAAAGTTGTTATTTCCCAAACTTAAGGAATCTTAAGCTGGTAAATACTGTAAACATAACTAGTAATGCATAACTGAGAAAAAGAAATAAAGGAAGTGATTTTGCAATAATGTGCCATAATTTTTTGGCTATTGTATTGCAACTAAGCTTTTTGAAGTTCAGAAATCAAAAAACTCAAAGCAAAAAGGAATACAAAACAACGCTTTAGGATTCAGTGTGTAAGCCAAACAATAGGATACACTCATGTCTTCAAACTAAATGAGTGACAGCAACTTCAATTGTGAAGTTCAAGTATGAAATATTCACTGAAGAGTTTTATGAGAGAGTTACCAAACAATAGGTGGTGGCGGGGGGCAAGAAATTAAACGATGAGGCAGATAGAGAGCTCCATGTTTAAGGGGAAACGAGCAAGGCCACTTGATAGAAGTTTTTTAAAGTACATAGCAGTGACATAACTGCATCAAGATCTGTCGCATAACATACTTAATTCTGAATGCAAGTTTCTGAATTTTGAATTCTCTTTCCAAAATTGAAAAACAATTCAAAGGAAAGCACTATTTGCAATGTATGTATGACCTTCCTTTATCAAAGATGCAAATGTTACTAGAGGTGAAGCACTGATGCTTTGTCCCATTCGAGTCTGGTTACTGGCTGCTGCTTTCACAAGTTTTAATAACATTAATGCAATATTCAGGAAAAGAAGTTAAACAACTAATTTTTCAGGCCATTTAAAACATAAACATCATTCCCGTGGTTATGGGAAATTTGAGGGAGAGAGATGAAAACATGGACAAATTACAGGAGGACTGGAGATGTAACTCCCACGGAATCAATGTCTTTCATTTGAAAGTGGGACCTGAAGGTTGATCTTTGCTGTTCATAATCAGGTAGTTTTAAGTGGCCTGATTGGGAAGAGATCTGAATATGTAAGTCAGAGATAAGTGGTATCTATTCTATAATCAAAGATAGGTTGAACAACATTTTCTCAGGTAAAAATTATGTAGAGTTTGAATTTGTAAAATCCAATGATCTTCTCTTTTAAATAACCAGGAAATTGTAAATACTCTATAACCCTCTGCTGGGTGCTAAAGGAAAGTAAACTGAGTAACTGTGAATAATGATCAAGCAGCAACACATTACATAAATGCAAATATAAAGGAATCAAACTTAAGCTCTTACAGCTGTTACTTACAGCAACATAGTGTCTGAGGACATAAGTGATTTCTCCTGCCTCCGCCTTTAAAACAAGCAGCTTGTGGAATCGGTAGAACTCCTCCGTGCCGATCTCGGCATAAAGAATGACAACAGGAGTGCCGGGGCTCGAAACGGGGTACCTGTGATCCCCTCGAAACAAAAACGGCTTTGGCCTGGGGATAGAGATGCAGCATTAGCACAGTGCGACCCACAGAGGCTCCTCACGTCACTTCAGATGCAAAGTTCCCTCCTGCCTCAATTAACCACCTCGCAGGTCACAAGCACCAAGCTGTTCTCTGCTCACTGTCAAGGCTGGCAGCCCTTGATACAGGCTGATAAAGCTTTATTAAAAACCTGAGTGAAAGTGAAACAAGTTTGAGATTCAAAGCAGCTTTTAAACATAATTCTTATCTAACAAGCAGCAACTTGCCCTGTATTTTCAATTATCAAATCAGAGGTTCAATAAAAAAAAAAAAGTCAGGCTAACAGCAAATATTCTAGACACTCAGTTTCAGCATAGCCTTAAACCAGGGCTTAGGCTATAAACAAAGTGAATGAGAAGGCCATTTTAAACTTCCATTTTAAAATCTTTTCTAAAATACAGTGAAATGTTCGTCTATTCCCAGTGAGTCAGCAGAAATATACATGAGCTGTGCACATGAGCTACTGATGCCACAAGCCTGTGTGCAAATAGGAAAGAAAACCCTTATGTTTGCAAAAAAACCACTCTTCCAAGATTACTTGAAAAGTGAACTAAAATTTGAAGTATTTTTAAGAGGAATTATATTTTACCGTTTCTTTCTGTTACTAAAAGTTACACTCAAATTCTGCTCTTTCTCTTGTAAAAAACAGTACTGTTTCTAGCCTCATTAAGGCAGCTTATGAGCTTTATTTAAGAAAAAAAAAAGAAAAAAAAAAACACCAGAAGTCTGAAGTTTTTTTAAGTTTCTTTCTCATTCTATCCTTAATAAACTTGCAATAGGAAGTTCAAAAGATTAGCGTGTATTTTGAAGAAATCTGAAACGGAAATACGTTTTATATTGCCTATTATGTACGTTTCTCATAATTACCACTATTGTTCAACAATTTGCTTCCATGCACTTTCAAGGCCTCCCTATTCCTGACAGATTATCAGAGTGCAAGGGGTAAGAAAAACATCATTCTAATCTGGACTAATAACAAATAAGACTGCGACTCCCGTGTAAGAAAGGAGCAGTATAAATTGGAACTGAAGAATGCAGAAACTAGCAGTTTATTAAAATCTCATTGCACCAGTAAATCTAGCTAGGTTAAATTTTAGGAGCTAATCCAGCAATAGAACATGGATACCTTTCTGGAGCCATCTGCAAAAGGTTCCCCAGAGAGTCAAATTCACACGTCTTCTCTCCATGCACCACAAAGAAGAGGCTACAACCCTTTGGTGGGGGTTCATCTGCTGCTATCTGAATTAAAATATTTGTAATGAAGAAGGTTGAATGTTTTCCCTCGGAACAAGTAAAACTAGCACTAATACAACTCTACAGCAATACAATAATCTTGGTCTACTTAGATTTTCTAAATTCTAAACTAGTGCTTCTTTCCTACATACTACAAAATCTAAATGCAAGGCAAAATTACAGAGTTGAGAATTAAGCCCCAACATTAATAAATATTATTTTCCAGACTATTGTTATTCACTGAAATATTTGTTACAGGCTTAAAAAGGGGACAAGGGGACTTCTGGGCTTTCTGATTTTTTTTCCCCCATACTTATCTGAAAGCTCTGTACTTGTTAAACAGTAAATGATAGTATGATTCAGGTTTAAAAAACGAATAAATTTTACTACTATTCAAATAAAGCCCACTGTAACGTGAGACAACTTGTGCTGAACTATGTGATATTCTAGGCTTTTCTTTCTTTTTCTTTCTTTTTTTTTTTTTTTTTTTTTTAAAAAAAAAGAGCTGTTTATAGCTGTGCATTTTATTTAGAGCTGTGTCTCAGCTGTATCAAGGTGGGTTGCTCTTTAAATAAAGTTGAGAGCTTATTACATTATAAAATGGAGGCATTTACTTTCTTTATAGAAAGGTTCAAATACGTTCATTTCTATTTCACTAACAGAAGAATCAGAAGTAAAAAGACAGTAGGGATTTTCCTAAAAAACAAAACAAAAAACTCTCATGCATTCATTAGTGTAATGGCCAGCAAAGATACAGACATTTCAAAATTGCAGTTCTTTAGTCTACTGTGAACAGATGAACTTGAATTTGGCAGCCACTGAAATCAGTATATGGAAATGCACATTAGCTCAACTCTGTGGAACATGAGTCTGTTCAAGATTTTTGACACCCTCAATTTTTTTCCAATATAGCTACCTCCTCATTCCTTGGACTTATGTAACATTTGCAAATCACTTGAGAATCCCCACTGTGCTGTACTAACCTGTTGAAAAGCTTGAACTGCTGCAGAGTAAGAACGTAACGATAAGGAGAACTTCAACAAATTCTGCTGCAAAGGCGACAGATTCCGGCAGGCTACTTTCAGCATCTCACGGTAAAAGGAATAATCACTACCTGTGAAGTCAGGGCACGGATGTTACTCTTGTCTGAAAGCCTGGAGCACTCCACAATAAAAACACTACTGAAATCAGCTCTCTATTGATTTTTACGATAATGATACAATACAAGACAAAACACTTGGATGTATTTTTCAACGATGCCAATTATCAGTCATTGCTCCAAAATTACAAGATCTTACCATCATGTTGAGATGATTTAATATTCTGACTTCCTTCCACAAAATTCCAGAATCTTTCTTGACCTTCTTCTGATAAAAACTCACTGAATAAAAAGAGAGGAAATAGCTAGATCTATGAATTTTCTCTCAAATTACAAATTTTGTACTTCAGAAAACTTTACAGAAGGTTAACTCCTACCACCCGCTTTCCCATATCAAAAAACAAACGTTACTGGACGAAGCAGATCACGAAAGCTAAAATATCAAGTGAAACAGTAGTTGCAGGTCAGGACAAACACCTACTATATGAAAGAAGCTTGTGAAGCGCTTAACAAGCTCTCAAAGTAAAGAGTACCAGAATATAGCCATGTACATTTTGGGACCTCTTCTCTCAAAGGGATTTCTTCAGTAACTACATTTTATGAGAAACATGCAACATTTTCTTTATTTTGTTGTAACTATATTTTGTTTGTTTCCCCCCCCCCTTTTCTTTTTCAAATGAGCAAAGCACAAATTCACCTCACAAAGTTGTAAATCACCGTACATTAAGCATATGACTGTATGTATACAGTCACACATAAGTAAAGTAATTCTCTAATCCTTGCTAACAGCACGTGCTTTACTATGTCCTATTACAGACAATCCTAAAGGATTGCTTGCTCTACGTATCAGGCAAGTGTTTGAAACATTATTTTGTATTTTTCACTTCCCGATTCTGATTTCTCCATCTCCTAGGGCGAGCTTCCTTTCCCATCAAGGCCCTCTGAGCTCTTACCCAGCACACGCATCACATTCTCAAAGATTTTAACCCAGGCATTATCACCTGAGCACCAAAGCCTGTCACCCAGCTGAATGAAACCCACTAATGTTCAACTATTTTCACATCATCTGGAAATACATTCTGTGACATCTGTGATAGCATAGAAAGAATTCCATGTAAGTCAAAGCCCTTAAATAATACAAAACAGAAACATAGACAACAGATTTTACAAAGATGTTCCCAAATCAGTATATTGGGAAATAAAATTGCAGGGGTTCCTGAAGCGCCAAGTTGACAAGCAATGAAAAACAAACAGTTTGAACTTTGTGCGCAGAATCGTGCACAGCTTCCCTGCAACTGTTTACACAAACTTTGTATTTGGAATATTATTTTATGGGCAAATTGCAGTACAAATTGAGAGAACTAGGTTTGTTTGTATGCATTTTATCATGACTATATATTTCCCTAGTTTTAACATCACCTGGTTTTTGTTTTTAAAAGCAAGAAGTCTTTAATAGCACAGAAAACATCTTCCCAAGGCTCCCTTGCAAAACTCTTAACAACTAACTTAATGTAAGGTAATGAATACACTCCTCACATGAACAAAGTTAAAGTCAAACTTAAAACTCAGCTAAAGCTATGCAAGCAACAGGCATGTATCGAAATTCACAGCCATCAGTGAAGTCAAAAATCTCTTATTATGGAAACCTACAAGAACATGATAGACCTCTGTAGCCAGTGCTAGAATGTAAAACCTCGCAAGGCAAAAAAATACTTGTTTTCAGCCACACAGAGAGTGCATTACTTTATCATTTAAGTACATTCTGATTTGTGAATGAAAACAATAGCGTGCTTACCTTGTTTCAAGTAATAAAGGAGTTGAAAACCACTTTGTAGTTAGAGATGTTGTCACAGCCTTAGAATCCCCTTTGGCAAGTGACGAGCTGAACCAGATTCCAAGGATTGCAATAAGTATTCCCATTTTATAGAAAAAGACTAAAAAAGACAGAAGAAAAAAATGTTAGTTTCACATTGCTTCTTTTTATAAATAACAGAATCTCAGAATATCTATGTGTATTATGGCATATTCAAGATTCAGTGGCCTAGTTTATGCAGTAAATCAATGAAATAATCCCAACATCTTTGATTTTTGAGCCCAGGAGGAACTATGAGCACAGAGTAAGGGACAAGGATTTTAAGATTAAACTCCTGTGCTGTCGTCAAACCTAAACCAATTCCAGTTTCCCATCTATTTGTTCTTTCAACTAAACTTGTTTAGTTGCTTGGACTCTCATATCACCTACTACTTGCCTTAGGAAGGGATGTTACAAACATTTCATATTTCAGTTTAGGTGAAAGACCAACCTCCTGTTTGTTTAGGACAGTGAAGTGACGCTGTGCATTTGTGCAGATCTATGAGCTGAGGTACTAACCGGTGTCAGGAGGAGGAGGAAGGTCAAGGCTCCTGGTCAGCCCTCCCGGTTCAGCTCAGCACAGACTTCCTTCCTGGGGAATGAAGAAACAAGCATTTCTTGGAGGCACTAAATACCCCCAACTCTAGAAGCTGAAAAATGAAGGCCAGCGGATGAAGGAAGACAGACTCGAATGATACAATTTACTGAGAGAAATGGACCAAAAAAAAAAAAGAAATAAAAAAGCCATTTCTTCTTTACCCTTTATCCTTCACCTACCCTTGTTCTTGCTTGCCTGCATTTCCTCTGACCTCCGCACTGCAATGCAGTTAGGTGGGACTTCCCTGCCCAACTCTTAAATGTGAATTCTTCTGCTACCTTTCTGTTTCATTCTTCAAATACTCAAATGTTTTTACTCTTTGACTAGAATATTTACTGCACTCCCAAATGCACACAGAGGCACGCTCTCACTTTTTAATCTTTCACTTTTCTGAATCACTCAACTGAAAAACAAAACAAAAACCTCCAATTCCAAGTATATCACAACTGATAATGTGCAAAGACCTAACATGGGCCTTTCTTTCATGTTTCTATGTAAATATAGCCTTTGTATACATTACATATCTGTAGGTCTACATAAATAGAGATATAAGACCTCCACTACTCACTTTAAAAATTAAACTATCCTAGCCATGTTCACAAGCAATCACTCACCCGTTGCTTTTTCCCTATCTCTTTATCTCTGCATCTTTTCCTTGGAATAAAAATACAAATATTCTGTTATAAAAGATGAAAAACACGTGGCGGAGCTGCGGGGCTCCCGCGGGCCGCCGGACAACACGAGAGGCCGGGGGGTCAGCGCGGAGCCCGCCGGGGAGCTGCCGCCCGGCCGCGCTGCTGAGGCTGCCGGGCGCATTTCAGCCCCCTGAGAGCGGCCCGCAGCAGCACCGTGCGCCCGGGGCCACACGGCCACGAAACACCACAAGGAGCAATCCGTATCTTAAAGACATGTGCCACGGAGAACAGCAGAGGTAACAGACATAGGCGCGGACATACAGGACTAAAGGACATGCAGCTGCACTCCGCGCCGGATGACAAACATAAAAGATATGAATTAAGGCACCGAAGTGGCTTTTTCAAGCTCGATTTTTTAAAATCCGCTTACTTCTTATTCTTTCCCCCAGCAA
>VZSV01000236.1:513087-524954 GCA_013398735.1 Nothocercus julius | reverse complement strand
GCGGCTGCGCGGGGCTGGGGAGGGGCGTCCCGGGGCAGCCGGTGCCTTAGGGCCTGCTCTCCCCTCGGCATCCCCTCTGCCGGGTGAGCCGGCGCACCGCCCTTACCTGCGTTTATCCCCTCCGCACCAGCGAGCGATGAAGCCAGCCGAGATGCAGAGGTCGCTCCTCGGGAGCACGTGGGCCCCGGCGGCTCCCTGCAGCCCCGAGAGGAGAAGCAGGAGCCGGTGGTGGTGCGGCCCTACCCGCAGGTGCAGATGCTGACGCAGCACCACCCCGTGCAGTCCGGGGCCCCGGTGACGGTGACGGCTTCCCCAGCACATCTGACGCCTGCGGTGCCACTCTCCTTCTCAGAGGGACTCATGAAGGTGAGGAGGAGGAGGCTCAAAGTTCAAAGGAGAAAAATACATTTTAATTAGAAAAAGCAGGCAGATCTCGTTCTTTTGGGTAACTGTAATGTATCTGTAGTTACATTTAACCTACACTAGGACTGTGGAGTGTTGAGCAAGCATAAAACACATCAATTAATTAACCAGCTTTTGTGTCTGTGCTGCTGCTAGCTGCATACCTAGTTGTGTGTGCCACTGCCCTTTGTGGCACACAGGGGACTTCACAATATCATGGTGTTCTTCTTCTGGGTCTCTCTTGTTGTTTGTCTCCCGAGCAAAAAAATGATCTCAGTCAGTTCCCTGAAGTCTCTAGGAGAGCAAATGAGACTATTAAACTGTTTCTGTGTCTGTAGGGGAATACTGTAGCCCCAACAGATACTGCTTGTGACTCATACTGTGTGTTAGAAGATGCTTGTTTCCAGTCCAAAAGTGTCTTCCTGTTGTCTCAAGGAAAAAGAGTAGCTCTTGATGGCCAGTATCCTTTCTTCCCAAAGGCTTAACCAGAGTTCTCCTTGGGCAGTCTGACTTTCTGTCCAAGCTGTGATTCACAGAAATGGTTTTGGCTTCAGCATCGAGCTGTGATTTGGAGTTGCCAACGTCTCGCTCTGTTTCTTGCAGCCGCCCCTGAAGCCCACTATGCCCAGCCGGCCCATTGCCCCTGCTCCACCCTCCACTCTCTCGGCTCCCACAAAGGTTCCCGGACAGGTCACTGTCACCATGGAAAGCAGCATCCCGCAGGCTCCAACGATTCCAGTGGCAACTATCAGTGGACAGCAGGTTTGTGTTTCCTATTCTACCTTGCTGCTAAGTTAGGTCAACACTTCTATTCGTGCAGCGCAGGTGGGATCTTGGACAGAAGGTAAGAAGTGGATTGTTCAGGGGCCGTGAGAAGTTGGAACAATTTTATCTGGAATGTTAAACTTTAGTCTCCGTTAGAAAGCTGCCGATTTGCTGTATTGCTTCACCTGATGGAGCACAGCAGGTTGCAATAGCAAAATCATATCCAAACGTTGTTAAACATCTGAGTCTTTCTGTGAAAAATCCTGCTGTTTGGTTTCACCTGAAGACTTTCTAGTGTAGACAAACTGCTGGGATTCACTAGTGCTATGTTATTTAGCTCTCCTGGGAGCAGGGCAGATGATGCTGGTGAATGGTTATGTTTTGCACTGTGTTCTTATTAAACTGCTTACTGGAGAATTTGGCAGGGAGAAGCGTATAGATAATGCATTAGTTCTTGATGTAACCTCGATTGCAAAGCCAAATCCCACTCCTTGTAGTCTGAAACTAGTTTGCCAAAACACTCATCACTGAATCCTCTGCAATTCTGGGGCTTTCGTGTAAAGCGTCTTTAGGTGGATCTGAGTCAGCCTGGGTAAGCACGGGCATCTGTTTCGGTGGATTTTGTTATTTTGATGAATATTCCGACAAGCCCCAGCACTACTGTAAAAGGGGGTTTACTTGTTGCAGTGCTTGCCAGGTTCTCACCGTTCTCTTGACTCTGCTGAAGAGATGATGGGAACCTTATCAAGGAGTGACTAGTGGCAGAAGGGTTGTGCTCTGGTTGCTGCCTGGTCGCCAGCGGCCAGCCAGAGAAGCAGAGCTCCAAAACAGGCAAACATTTCCATTGCTGCATGAGCTGCCCGCAGGCTGCCTGGCTTCACTCTTTCGCTGCTCGCTTGCAGTGCATGCGACCTGGGTGCACTGCGTGTTTCTAGAAAAGCTTTTTTCTATCCTTTGGACCTATGTGGCAGATACTGTTAGAGTGGCTGTCAACTCAGCTCAGTTTATTTGGGTTTCTTTTATGTTTAACTCCGCAGGGGCACCCCAGTAACCTGCACCACATCATGGCTACCAACGTGCAGATGTCCATCATCAGAAGCAGTGCCCCTGGGCCTTCCCTGCACATTGGAGCTTCTCACCTGCCCCGAGGTAAAGTTGGGTCTGGCGGTGCTGCCGCTGACTTCTGCTCGTAACCTCTTGGGGAAGGTGCATCCAGCCTCTGTCTCCAAAAATCACTGCTAGCACGGGTGGTGCGTTGGCTCTTAAGGCTGCTGGCTTAAGTAGGGCTTCAGGTGACTGCTGCCCTGTGAAGGAATCTACTACCTTCAGTCATTCAGGGCAGGGCTCTGTGACAGTGATTGCGATGCTGACAGATACCAGCATATCTCTTACTCTACTTTTGTGCAGGTAAAACAGTAAACACTTTCAGGAAAAACACATATACATTCCCTAGTACAGACTGGCCTGCCTTGTAAAATGCCATGTGAGCCCTCGGTGGGGGTCATTGCTCGCCTGCGGTGGCGCTTCCCGAGCAGTTGGAGTTGTGCAGCATGTTCCCGTAACCACCTCTTATGGGATCACGCCCACATCGTTTTGCACACTAGTTTGTCATCCTGTGTGCGCTTGTGCTCCAGATAAATACTAACTACCTAGACTCTTGTCTCCCGGGATGCTGATTGCTATGACTCACAAAACAGGAGATCAGTCCCTTAGAAGCATGGCCTCAGTTATGATCATGAGAGAACAAATAAGAGACAAGTTAACCAAAGTTCTATATTGCTGCAGGTTTAAAAGTTGTGGCATGTGTGTGTGTGGTTGGTTTTGTTTTCTATTTATTGCATGCACATTTTCTTTTGAACTCTGGCAGGTGCAGATAGGTTGTTGGTATCAGGTCACTCACTTTCACATTAGATTGTTAGATTTATTCCTACTCATTTTCATAGCTTGAATAGAAGAAAATCAGATTTATAAAATAACACTGTTGTATACAAGAGAACAAAGAGGGTCAGTAAAAAGCATTCATTAAAATAGTATCTGCCCTCTCCCAAATACTTTAATGCTTTTGTGAGTCTTAGCTATTCTCGTTGCAAGCCCTACTTCTAAGTCTATGTCATTTGAACTAAAATGTGCGTGAAATGAAGCAAATATAAGAATCTGTCCCTGTGGTCACAGTTGAACTCTTTGGCTGCCTGGTACTTTAATACCTGTGGCTTGTTTTGCAGGTGCAGCAGCTGCTGCGATGATGTCCAGCTCTAAAGTAACCACAGTCCTCAGACCAGCATCCCAGTTGCCAAATGCAGCTGCTGCTCAGCCAGCAGTTCAGCACATCATCCATCAACCAATCCAGGCAGGTATCAGCGAAGTGGCTCTGCAGGAACACTGACCATGCTCCCAAATTTGCCTGACGCCGACTTGAAATACGTAGCCTGTAGCGCTGTATTTACTGGACTGGGGCTACTGGCAACGTTCTTCCAATTCTGTTTATTGGCTACCAGTTTCTGATAACAAGCAGTGGAGTAAACATTAGTCTTGTAGACTTGGTTCCAGAAGTCAAGTTTGTGACTGTTTTCTAGGTTTGGTAGACTTAGTTTAAATATACTTTCAGATTTAAAACCCTGGGAGGTCTGGTATGATATGCTGGTGTTGATTTAAACGTAAATATAAAATATAAAAATTATTTTAATGTTTTTGCATATTTACGTAGATACATATATTAGCAAAAGATTGTAGAAATCTTATAGCTACAGTAGTGTCAGCGTTGAAAGCTAGAATAAAGGGTTAAACCTCTTTACTTGACACAGTTAAGATCTCAGTGTCATCACCTTTTATTTTTCTAGGTATATGTAGTTCAGAGTTTCTTTTTATTCTGCAGGGAACAGTCCTTTGGTTTTTGTTCCAGACATCTGTAGAGTATTGCATCTTTGAATCATTTTAATGCAGATCTGTTCTTACTAACTCTTTTGGTTGTTGACTCTTGTCTACCTGCTGTGAAAACCAGGACAGATCTGCTTTGGAGCTTGCAGATCAACACAGAAAGACCGAACATTTTTATAATGCCAAAGCTTTATGATGAGATTTAGGAAAAGTAGCTTCAGTGAAGCAGCTCTCAGTTGTTTGAACTGCAGAATGGCCCTGAATGGCTCTTCTTGCTTGGTTTATTTATAGTCTCGTCCTCCCGTGACGACTTCAAGCACTATTCCTCCTGCTGTGGTGGCAACTGTCTCTGCCACAAGAGCTCAGTCTCCAGTTATAACTACAACAGCGACGCATGCTACAGAGTCAACCCTCAGGTAAAGAAGCTCCAGACACTTTCTGTGGTATCTACAATCCTCTGACTTTACAGACTGAGAGAAAGGAGCATGTGTGTGTGAGTCATCCCGAGTTGATAGTGCTGTAGATGTGGGATGATCTAATACAAAAATAGGAATGCTTGCAAGATGCTTCCAGTTACGGGATGAATGAAAACAGCTGTAAACATGAACTGTTGCTCTCTGTTCTGAGAAAGAAAAAGCGTATTGAGTCAGTCTGTTATCTACTGCTCCTTAGAAAGCAGTTCTGCTTTGGGGACTTGTGGATAACGCACCCCATCTTTTTGTGCAGGACAAAATGAAGAATTACATGTGATTTGGAAATATTTAGAGCATCTCTAATAAGAAGATTTTTCTATCAACTGATACTAGATATTTATAAATATGTCCTGGATGGATACTTCCAGAAGAGATGGGAGATAACAGAACAGTGTGGTTCAGTTTCCCTTGCAGCTTTAACATATAGTTGATGGTATCAGTGCTGTCAAGAGAGGCATGATTTGTGCCTCTGCATTTTGTCTTTCAGATTTAGTACCATGGGATTATTTTCCTGATAGTTATTTTTCCTTATTTCCAGTCGCCCCACTCTGTCTATCCAGCAGCACGCACCATCGGCAGCTATTAGTATCCAGCGGCCTGCGCAGCCAAGGGACGCGGCGACTCGCATCACGCTGCCGTCTCACCCGGCCATAGGGACGCAGAAGCCGCAGCTCCACACCATGGCCCAGGTAAGCCACGACAGGAGAACCCCCTTGTGCTTCGTCCAGGGCTCTCCTGCATCTGCTTCTTGATGGCTAAGATTATATTTGGGAAAAGAATCCATGCTAGGTTAGAAACTCTGTTCTTTAGTCAGTCAAACACAATTCCGTACTAAAAAATCTGAAAAAGTACTTGTCTAGACATGACCTTTTCTTTTTACAGAAAACCATTTTCAGCACTGGTACGCCGGTGGCAGCAGCAACAGTGGCACCTATTTTGGCGACAAATACCATTGCTTCAGCAACCACAGCTGGTGAGTGTTCATAGCGCAACTGTGGGAAACGTCTTCCCTTGGTAGAACCCGAGTAATTCTGAGCAAACAGTTATGGTAAAGACTACATTAGGAAGTGCATAAACAGACTAAACAGACTTAAGGAGATAAATTTGTGGGTTCTTCAGGGGGTTGTCTGGATTTTTTTTTTTTTTTTTTTAACTATCTTTATGCAGATATACATACACTAGTGTAGTCTGGTTTCATAGAAAGATCTAACTTGATCTTTTTTTCTCCCCCATTTCTAGGTTCTGTCTCTCACACCCAAGCGCCTACAAGTACCATTGTCACCATGACGATGCCCTCCCATTCTTCCCATGCTACTGCTGTCACAACCTCAAACATCCCGGTTGGTGAGTGGCTTCACTTCCAAGAATAATACGTGTAACTGAAACTTCAGTTTTCTGTACACACTAGCAGTGTTTGTGAGTATTTGGAAATTAAAAAGGAGGAAGAAAATCTGTTCAGGCTAAGAGAAATCAATTAACAGGTCTGCCGTGACCCTTTCCAACACAAGGGAAAAATAAATATTCTGGGAGGTAGTCGCTAATCAAATGGTTCATTAACCCGTTCAATTGAATTTTTAAATAAACGGGCTTTTTGGCATTTCCAAATCTGCAGCTTCTATTTTGGGAGTTGTAACTGCTTGGTGATGTGAATATCACTCTTTCAGTTGATTTTTGTCAGTTCCTTCCTTAGCCTCTAGAGGTATTTCCTGTAGCCTAATTAAGTTTGCTCAGCATGTTCAGTTGAAGGTAGAAATCTAAGCTGTAATGGTAGGAAATTTGCCTAGATACAGAACCTGCCTGAAATAGGTTTCCAACAGAACTGCTGCTGTTCAGATTAAATCTTTTGTTGATCTCCTGCCCACCTCCTTATGGCCTTGTTCTGTTGAAATTTTTGATAATCATCCTCTGCCATAAATTTTCAAGAAGTGGAGTTACAACTCCTTACATTAGTGTTTCCTGGCAGTCTTTCCCCTCACCCTAGCTGTACACCAGGTGTATATCTGCTCTTTGTCTCATTTTCTTTGGTCTGTATCAGGTTCTGCTTTTAAAACTTATATAGGTTCCTGACAGCAGAAAGGATTGGGCTGATCATAAGAGTGTAATTTTATTTGAGTGAGAGTAACTTGGCCTGTGAGGAAATACAACTTATGTGTACCTTCATACCGTCCTTGAATTCTGGCACAAACTAAGGGGGGAAGAAAAAAAGATAATAGATCTGCTTTGTTTGCCTTAATCATTCATCCTTATTATGAAATAAAATGCATCATCATTGTGAGGAAAAAAAAGTCTGACTTCTAGTCAGGAGAATTGCAGTCCTGCCTTTGCAGGGTCTGCTGTTTTTTTCTCTGTTAACTGACTGCGTTTTTGTCTTCATGCAGCTAAAGTGGTTCCCCAGCAAATCACGCATACTTCTCCCCGGATCCAGTCTGATTATACTGCAGAAAGGAGCAATCTCATCCCCATCCCTGGTCACCGGGCATCTCCCAACCCAGTTGCAATGGAAACCAGAAATGACAACAGGTGGGGAAATATGACAGGGAGTGCAAGCAGGATATTTCATGAAATAATGTCTCTTAAAAACTTGGTGGGATTTGGTACTTCTAGATGAGCTATAGTTGAGGTGCTTCCTAGATTCTAGCAGATGTGGTTATATAAATGAGGGCTTGGCCCAAAGGCAGAGGCTGAAGATGAACAGTTGAAATGGTGTGTGTGATACTTGCTGTTTCGCCTGTAGGCAGTCGGTGCCTGTCCAGTTTCAGTATTTCCTACCGACGTACCCGCCTTCTGCCTATCCGCTGACTGCGCACACCTACACACCCATCACCAGCTCCGTGTCCACCATCCGCCAGTACCCAGGTGAGATCTCCGCTCAAGTGTTAGTACAAGCCTGACCCTGACACTTTGTTCACTTGTTCACTTCCCCCATCACTACAGTTAATACATGGGCCAAGAGGTTTGTAGGCTTGATTCTGACAATCCAGGTTTTTGGTCTGTGGTTGGATTAAGGGAATATGCACAAGCAGGGTGTTTTGAACTACTTCAGAGACATGGTTACTACCTGTTCTCTTGGGAGGTGTGCATTGACTGTCCAAGGGTTTGTACCTCTGTGAAAAGTTTTGGATTCTACAAATCAAAAATAGCTAAATTGCTCCAAACCAGCCATCTCAATGTGTCTTCACTTCTTAGGGTTCTGGCAAGTCCATTTTCCTCTCTTTGCACATGAATGTATAGTTTGATTGGAAAAAAACAGTCTCTGAAGCTACTTATTATGGCAGTAACTGCTGAGTTCTGCAAGCAGAAAATTGGAGGGACAGTTCTCAGGAGGGACATACAACTTTGCTAGGACATCCATTTTAGCATTTAGATTGAAAGTGTAGAGGAGGCTTTAAAAAAGATCACTGGGATAAGAGATGTTAATGTGGAATTCTGAGGAAGTTCGTTGGCTTTGGCTAACCAAATGCTAGTTGTGCATATACGGTCTCCAAAATTCTGTTGGCTAGAAATTCTGCAACAAGAATATGTTACCTGGGATGTTTGGTAACAGAATCTATATGTCATACTTCTCTATAGAAGCCATTTTGCAGAATCTGGTGCCAGATTTAAGTTTTTTGATAGCAGTTTGCGAGTGGCTTGTGAGCACAAGTTCTTGATGGAAATCCTGTAATAATGACAAAATCAGCTTGCTGTATGACGAGAGGTTCCCCAGTGTTAGTGAGCAAGGCTGTTGTTAGCAAGTTAGCACCTGTTTCTGTGTTTGGCTGCGGAAATTGTGATAATGTTCTGTAAAAACTGGGAATCTGGAGATCTAGGAGCTGCAGACAGTCTGCCCATGTTGTTAAACGCTGCCCATCGCAGCCGCTTGGGAGATGTGCATTATGCTTCGTAGCAGATCTGTGAAGACAAAATTTTAGTTGTGCAGAGCTGTAAATACAAATAGATTAACTGAGCTCCTTAAACAGGTGCTTCACAGGGAATGTTGTTCTGCCACAAAAGGATCTTATGTTCAGTTTAGCAGTGGGATTCAGCCTATTAATATAAATCCCATTCTGCATCAGATAAAATAGTACTTGGGTTTGTAACACTTTTGTCCAGTTGCGCTAAGGAAAATTTTTCATGATTATGTGGCTGGGGGAAGGGGAGAAATAAGTCAGCCCCATGTTAAGGTACTTAAGCTGGTGTCTTTTCTTTCTTCATCTGCTTTTGTATAGTCACAGGTGTTTCGCTTTTGGTTGATTTAAATGATCATCTCTGTGAAAGACCATCTTCTGAAAAATGCCTTAACTCACTAAATTTTAAAGCAACAAAATACCAAGTGTTGGCACTTACAGGCTTTGTAAGATAATACAGTGAGCAAAAGCAGTGCACTGATTTCAAAGACTGGAAGTTGGCAACAGAAATGTAACTTGAGCCTAATTTTAGGCTCAAGTTTTTTTTCTGGAGCCTAACTTTGTTCTCTTACAGCAATATCAAATAGCAAATGGAATTAAACAGTAATATCTAATTCTTGTGGCAGACGAACTTGCCTCTCTTCTGTCAATTTGGAATTTGTTATTATCCCAAGCAGGCTGGAAAAAATCTTTTAAAAAGGAAAATTATATTCAGCCCAGTGAGAGGTGCTTGGGGAACCAGGACAAACCTCCAGGCAGGAGTGACGGGATCTCCATGTTGCTGTTCCCAGTTTCAGCCCAGGCACCCAACTCAGCCATCACGGCTCAGACTGGCGTAGGAGTGGCCTCCACTGTCCACCTCAACCCCATGCAACTGATGACTGTAGATGCGTCCCATGCCCGGCACATCCAGGGGATCCAGCCAGCACCTATCGGCGCGCAGGGGATCCAGCCAGCGCCTATCGGCGCGCAGGGCATCCAGCCGGCTCCCATTGGGACCCAGGGCCTGCACCCCACTGCACCCATCGGCACACAGGGACTCCAGCCAGCGCCGATCAGCGCTCAGCAGCCCCAAGCGGAGACCAAGACTTCAGGTAACTGTCACCAGCAACGCCCCTGCCTCGGCCTGGGCAAAGCAAGCGAGCTTCAAACTGTCCTGCAAGATGTTTTGGCTTAAGTTCTTTTATTCTGCAAGTAAAGATCTTACTGTAGTCCCTGTGGCCCAGTAGTGGATGTCAAATACACTTTTACGTGTGCTCTTCTAGCAAAGTTTTTTGTCTCTGTGAATGTTATTTCTTAATTTTAACTGTGTGGGGCGGTGTATGTGGATAACACTAGAAGGGCCACTTCACCTGAAAAGCCTGACCAGCCAGGTTTAATAATTCTGCTTAGTAAACCCTTGTGGGAAGTGTTAGTTAAAAGTAGGTCACAGGCTGTGACCTGTTCCAGTTGCACCTTAGATTACAGCAGCAATCAAACAATCTGGCCAGGTACCTTCAGCAGTTGGAAACCTGAACTAGGACTTTGCTAGAAACTCTCATGCATGAAAAATGATTGGTCTAGTGAAATCCCATCGGCTTACTGAAGAAAGAGGATATGGCTGGAAAAAACATGCTGCTAGCAAAGCTGGCAGATATGTCATGTGGTTCCTTCCTGACCGTCTAAAATACTCTGCATCAGCTGGTAGCCAAGTTGGCCAAATGGCCTTGTAAGCACTCGTGAGCTGTTTACATGCTGACCTGCTGCCAAGTGGCATGTACTGCCACGTACAATCTACTGGGAGTGTTTTTCCCCCAACACACTTGTGTTGGTGATCTCCCTAGTGATGTCTGCCTTTCCCATTTCACCTGGAAAAGTGTTTTCCCTACCGACAGGCGGGGAGTACTTTCTGTCTGTCCTACAGAAGGTTCAGTTATCAAATTGCTCTGTAGCAAAGGTATCACTTACGAAGTGATTTGAAAGCTACGGTTAAAGACTGAGGGACTCAGAGAGCATGGACAGCATGTGTTCTGCAAACACCTGCTTCGTCACTGCATTTCTTTAAATAACTGCTGCTTTTTCTTTTCTGTGTCTGCTCCCTTTTCCCTCTCCTGTGTGCATGTCCACCCTTCCCAGCAGTAGTCTTGGCGGATGGAGCCACCATTGTAGCCAATCCTATTAGCAACACGTTCAATACGGCTTCTGCAGCAACTACAGTTGTGCAAACCCACAGCCAGAGTGCCAGTGCCAGTGCGCCAGCCCAGGGCTCTTCCCCACGCCCTAGCATCCTCCGGAAGAAACCAACCACAGATGGGTGAGTAGGGCTGACAATGACATGTAAATGACACTACTGTGGGGGCTACTCCAGCTAAATGGAACAGTTTCACTTCAGCAGAAAGCTGAAAAGTTCTAGAAGGTTTTTCAGTCAGCTGTGATTGTGAGTGACCTGCTGATCTGGGAAACACTGTGTTCCAACAGGGCAGGTTTTGGTTTCCTCTTGCTGTCAGTAATGGAATGTGGAAGACAAATTGTCCTTCCTCACTCTTGGAAGTGACCTTTTGAGGGGAAAATGAATTTAGACTTACTTTCTTAGTTTAATAAAAACAAAGAGCTCATGATCTACCAAAGTTAGAATTCCATGTTTTGTCCTCTCTTTTTTTGGAATGATCTGTGCAGTAGTAGAAAGGATGAGATACCTGCTGTGCAGTCTGATTACGAAAAGAGGAGGGAGTAAATTGAACTCTTAAAATATTTGCATGTCATCTGTCTAATTTTGAATAAAGCATAAGTAAAGAGGCAAGACCAATATTATTATTATTGTTGTTGTTATTTTTAAGTGGAAACTTTTTTTTTTTTTAGGGCAGGGAAACTACAGGCCTTAAAAGTGAATCATAAACCAAAGAAATAGAGGTAGATCATGAATGATTTTTTTTCGATTTGAAAGGTTATCATGGACAATAATTTTACTTCAAACCCCAAAGGAAACTTGCATCATCTCTAGTGTACTTTGCTGTACAGAGCACTGTGCTTTGCTCCACATTCAGGGCCTGCAGCCTTGGAGTTGGGCTTTTACACAGTCTAGACCAAATAAAGGAAGCAGTTGTCCATCTGGGCACTGGGTAGTTGCAGGTGGATGGCTAAGCTGTGTGCTAGCAGGGGAGGGCAGTTGCACAGCCCCAGCTCCCTTCATTTGCTTTTAGAGCCTGGCAGTCTCAAGGAGTCTTAGCTGGCAAGATGAAGGTAAAAGCAGCATTCTTGGAGAAGCCCTAAAACTGGGTGAGACTAAGCCAGAGCACTTCAACTGTATTTTCTTTTAAAGACAAAATATTAATGTCTTATTCAAAAAGGCAAAATGAAACCCTCTATCACAGTTGTTCTGAGACTAGAGTGGAGTATATACAAATATACTTCCCATTCTGGTTTTGGCATGAGAAAGTAGATTTCTTTGCTCTCAGTGGTATTTGTCCATATATTGGGGGGGGGGGGG
>VZSV01000236.1:489291-504871 GCA_013398735.1 Nothocercus julius | reverse complement strand
CCTCCGGCGCCCCCTGGCGGCGCCGCTCGCGGCGGCCTCGTCCCGCGGCGTGAGGAGCCCCGCGCCCCTTTGGTTTATTTTCATTATTAGTCTTTTTTTCCCAAGAGCAGGTAGTCCCTAGGGACGGCTCGGGGAGGCTCCCCTGTCTCCGCAGGTGTCCCCGCGGCGTTCTAGCGTAACTTGTATTTTTTATTCAGAATCACGCTTTTTCTTTGTCTGAGTTGCCCTTTCTTGTGTGGTTGTGAAGGTGGAGACCAGAGCGGGATGGGTGATTTTCCCTCCGTCTCGCGGGTTGTTCCACAGGCCGGTTACCTCTCTCAAAGCCCGAGGGTTCTGCTCTGCGGGATGTCGCTCCCTGCGGCTCCCGTAGCGGTGCGGCCGCCGCTCCGGGCCATATGCCGCTAAGGAAACCCCGCAGATGAAGTCTGGACCCTCTGCGTGTGCGGAGAAGGAAGCAGGGGGGCGCTGTAAAATCGAGCGCTGCCCGTAGTGGGTTTGGGGCTTTTTCCCCCTCCCGCTCTGCGCGCGTGTCCTCAGCTCACCCGCACCTGGGCGCGACGGCCTGAGGCCAGCACAGCGCCCAGGCCTCGCGGCGGCTCCCGCCGGTGCCCGCGGAGGCTCCGCAGCCTCCGCGCTGGCTCCCCGCGCTGTGATGCGCAGAGCGAACATTCCCCGTCTCCGTGCAACCCTTCTGTTTGGCAGCTCTTCTCCGGCCTTGCCGCGTCCCTCCGCTCGGGCTGCGCTCAGTCTGTTCTCGACGGCCCTCGAGACGTCTCCCCGCAGGTGCCGCCGAGTTTGGCACAGAAACTGATGGGTTTGCTGTAGAAAGTAAAGGCAGGTCCTGGCGCCTGGGGCTGCCGCACAGGAAACGCGGGTGGTTTGGCGTGGGGAGCGCGGAGCGGGCGCCGCGATGCGAGGCTGTCGCCCTTCCACTGAGAACGAGGCAGGGAAACACGTCTGCGCTGGTTACGGGGTAGCTTGGTTGCCGCTGGTGCTGAGACGCCAATGAAGGGGGAGGGATGGTGGTCCAAAAAGCTGTGAGGGGGGCACACAGGGATATACAGACTAAAGAAGTCCGCGTATGTTTTCTTTTTTTCCTCTCCTTCCCCAATTTCACTTCCCTTACGAGAAGACTGCCTACCACTTTTTTTTTTTTTTTTGTGATGAGCTGCCTGTTTTTGTAAACAAAAAAGCTTCACTCACAAAGGTGAGTAAAGCTCACCTTTGTAAATACGATTTTTCCCTGCATAAGAACTGCCACTCTTTGCTGAAGTGGTCTTAGTTCTGTACTTAGCCGTGAGCTGCGAGGGTCTTCTCCCCTTTTCTAAAGATGAACCCTCTGAAACCTTAGTGAATGCAAGGATGTGGCTGTTGGCTTTTCACCTGGTGTAACTCTTGCATGTGTTGCTTTTTCTTTGTGTCCTCCCTCTTCCTGCCAGGGTTCTGCAGTGCCCCCGGCAGTGAGTTTGCAGTCAGGATGGGAAAGAGACGCTGTGTCCCTCCACTTGAGCCCAAGCTGGCAGCTGGCTGTTGTGGGGTGAAGAAACCCAAGTTGTCTGGGAGTGGCAGCCACAGTCATGGGAACCAGGCCACCACAGCGCCGGGCTCCAGTTCAGGTCCTCTTCAGAACCACCAGCATACAGATGGGAATAATGGAAGGGAGAACGTATCTGACTTGACTTTGGGCCCAGGAAATTCCCCCATCACTCGGATGAATCCCACTTCAGGAGCTCTGAGCCCGCTTACCCGGCCCAATGGAACTGCCAACAGCACCAAGAACCTGGTGGTGACAGCGGAGATGTGCTGCTACTGCTTTGATGTTCTCTACTGTCATCTCTACGGTTTCCCTCAGCCACGACTTCCTCGATTTACCAATGACCCCTAGTGAGTAAATCCACGTGCGGGAGGAGAGCTCTGGGGAACCAGCACCTGGAGCTGTGATTTGCTTGGGGAGGGAGAAGGTTTTTTTCTGAGTAACTGGAAAGCTATGCAGCAGGGAAGGGGGGCGTTCTGCTGCTTGCTTGGTCTACCAGAGACAAAAAGGCACGTGTAAAGTGTATGAAAGAGGAGAGATATTCTGTTGTACTTGTTGATGGAAACGCGCAGAGCTTTGAGGGGTGGTGGCAAGAAGGGGCTTGGCTCCTCAGAAACAGATCTTGGCTAATACCCAAGGGAGCGCAGTGCTTCCTCAGCTCCCTGTCTGCTGTGGGCCTGAGAGGGTGCGTGCTGTACCAAGGAGCACAGACCTGCTTCATGGTAATGCTCTGCTAAAGCTCGCTCCCTTCTTTGTGATAAGGCTTCTTGCTCTGGAAGAAACTAACTGTGCCATGCCTAGCACGAAACAGTGCTAAAAAGAGTGAAACTGAAATTAGAAAGTTTTCAGAAAACAATAAAATGATGTAACTAGTTTGAAGGGGGATCAGCTTCTGATGCCAGGCACTAAATTTTTTGAAGGGTTGAGGCAAGAGGCTTCCTTCAGCTAGCAACACGGAAGATAAGAGTAGGAAGTGGTGAGAGGTCAGGGCTGCTCCTGAAACAAACAGTGAGCTAGGGAGACTTGGACAATGATGCTCACAAGGGTCTTCAGGAGCCCAAGTTAATGGGCTTAGCAGGGAGGGAAAACCAAAATTTGCTAGCTGTGAAACTGAAAACATGGCTGTCTTGTGGAGAGAGTACTAGCTGGACCATGTGGGGAGAAGCGGAGAGAAAACATTCAGTGACAACGTTGGGGTTAAGACCAGAAGACGTTTGTATGAGGAGAAGCCAGGAGAGGGGTTTGTGAAGAGATTACTTGAGCATTTCACTCTGATATGTACTTAATGCCTCTCTGAGGGTTGAATGTCTAAGTGTCATAATGTTGTTAAAATGTTGGGTGGAAGAATTGCGCAGAGAAAATCAATGACAGAGGGACCTGAGTCTTGTTGAGGGGCAGCTCCAGGACAATAGCTAAAATAGGAAGTTGTTCATGTCTGTAACTTTATGGATTTTAAGTTGATGCAAAGGGACACTGGCTAAACAGGTCACGGGTTTCCTGTGTGCACTGAACGTCTTCCCGCTCCACGGGCTGCTGGTGTGGAACGGGGCAGGCGCAGGGTGGGTGTGTGCGGCCCCTGTCCGGGCAGGTTACGCTCGCACGTCCTCACGCTGCTGAGGACTAAGGTGTGCAATGTTGTAAGTACAGGTGAACGGAGAAACGCTCCGTGCCAGAGTATAGCATGCGTCTAGGGAGTCCCCACGCCTAAATGTTTCTGCTGATGTTTTTCAAATTTGATCTAATTCAGCTCCTTTTCAGGAAGGATACATTAGTCTACTTACTATTTTGTTACTTGAAACACAAAGCGATTTTATTCCATTCTTAAATCAAAAAGGGGTGTAATCTTATATTGCTTCAATATTTTGGCCTGTGTAGACATTTCTAGCTGGCGTTTGTTGCTTCTGTTAACTGGTTTTGGAAAAGGGAGTTCTTTCCGGAATCTCAATTGTTTAAATTTCATGCCCAGATTACAAAAAGTTTAGAAGCTTTCATTGGGCATTCCTGTGCTGATGATTTAAGTCTCTTAGGTCAGCACTCCGTAAAAAAAACAGCTCTTTTTTTATTTCCCCTCTGTGCAAATGCCTACAGTTTTTTGGAGGGGTATCCATTTTTTGATGAATACGGGTAAAAGATTACTGTGACTTTTCTCAGTACGTTGCGGAAATAGACTTCTCTCAGAACAGGCTAGGAACAAATAGTTATTGTGAACTGCACCTGCAATTTGCCAAGTTAATTTATTCCTCAGATACAGAAAGAAACATGCTTTCACCAATGAAAAACTTTAGAATACTGAACTTTTAAATACCTCTACAAAACTATGTACTTTTTTATGCCTTGGTTGTTATGACCATGGTGAAAAGTTCTTAAAGAGGTGTTATCTTTGAAATCAGCATTCTGAATGTAATTATCCTGTCATTTCTGGTAATACATTTGCTTTTACAGATGCATATAGGTGTGTCACAGCTTAATGGAAATATTTGTTTATTTATTTATCTAAAGGGAGGGAAAAAGTGAATTGGATACGTGAACCTGTAATAAGAATCCAAGAAGAGAAGGAACTGACTTTGGATTTGTAATCTGTCAGTGACACTTTCCATTCTCTTGCTTCCCTTTGGTATTTGGGATGAGTGTCACATGAGCTAAGCAATAGTTCCAAAACTGTAATTCGATTAAGCTAAAGTTCCTGTGGGCTTGTGACTCTCCTGTTTATCATAAATGGCCTTTGTAAGTTTAGAACCTTTTTCTGGTAAGCCTTTGAATCGCTCCTGTACTTTGTTTCTGTCTTCTATTTCAACATGTGGTAGCTGGATGATGATATTGAGGAATGATACCCTGAAATGCCTTGAAGAGTTGTTGGAAAACTAGAAGAGTAAATTCTGTCGTCTTGGTCAGCAAACTATCAGGTGGCTGACGGTGGTGGTGAAAGAATGTTTTAGTTTCCTCTTTGGGCAAGTTCTTCACATTTATCCCCTGAGGGCTATTTGCTTGCATGTAGTTCTGCCACTGGCCACTGCTGGTAACTAGATTCTGTTAATGGATTTATCCTGTGATCCTGTAGTTTAGTTCCATTGTTGCTATGAGGAGCATTATGGGGCATTACTTCAATTTAAATAATGTCACTACAATTTAACTGCTTATACATAAGAAGCTGCACTGCTTGTATTTGAGAAATCATCTCTTTCTCTTATTTTTTTTGCCTTACTAGAATCAATTAGTTTTTGTTGTTGTTGTTGTTTGTTTGTTTGTTTGGTAATGTTCATTGCAACAAAAATATACTGCTTACCAGACCTCACAAAAATTGAACAAAGTAACTTTCTGTGCTCTGATACAGAATCAGCACTTCTGTCTTCATATTTTACAACTCTTGGCAATGTTTAATTTCAGAAAACGATTTTATCAAGACTGTTTTGTATCACTTTCTTTTACAGTTCATTCAGAGATCCATAAATAGGATATTGTGACTGGGGGAGAAATGGTTGTTTTAGACTCATGTCTTAGGATCACTGACAACCAACTTCATGAGGTTTGACAGCTTTCTCATTTATGCTGGGATTAGAAACTAGCACTTACTGTATTCAGTGCTGTCTTCTGACAAAATAAGATCAACTTCCCTGGTTTTATAGTTAGATCAGCGTCATCAGTTGCCTTGCACAGTTTTCTAGATGTTCACACATTCTTATCAATCTGTAACCACCACTTTCTTTATTCTTTCTCTCTATGACTGTTTCTAATTTCACTCACTTCTGTAGGAGTGAACATATTACACTTAATAATCACAGTTTCCTTTACCTATTCACAGAACTCTTTGAATGCTGCTGTTCTGAACTTGCTGTTTTGGGCTTACTTATGGCTTTTGGCTTATCAAAATGAGTTGAGCCTGCTGTTCGTTCATGTTTGATAATCTGTGGTTACATCTGTAAATTCATGATAGTAGTGGGACAAGATATAATCTCTGAAGGATGTTTGAATGGGAACAATATAGTGATTTGAATGCCTATTCAACAGGAGGGAGTTTGTGTAAATATAAATCAAAGGTAAGCGAAAGGGGATGTTTGAGCTGAAAAGATGCACCTGAAAGTCAGATCCTTGTGGAAATAACTTAGGGGAGTTTTTACAACAAAAACTAGCTTTGCTTTTAATCTGTTGAGGGGAGTGGGAAAGAAGTCTTACCAAAAACCTGAAATATGGATTTGGTGATATTATCTGGAGATTTTAGGTTCAAAGGCACTACCATAAACAACTTTCATCTATGTTAATTTCAGTATGGGTTGTCATATAAGCAAGTGGATGCTACTAAGTGAGCCCATTACCCCCGAGGGTTAGATAATTGTATTACAGGGTTAGATAATTGCATTACTCATCTGAAAACAGCTCAGAGTCTGTCCAGGAAGGTTTTGGAAACTGGTGGAGGGAAAGGAATATGATAAAAAGGTTGGGAGAGGTTGTTTATTGCATTCAGTGGGGTATTAGTGCTGGATTATGGGTGAAAAAAAATGCATACTGGGGTTTATTAGAGTAGATAAAGCAAATGTGTGCCCACCTGCTCCCTTAGCCAGGAAGCACTTCTAGAGGCTGGAGTATTTCTGTCTTTTTTCCCTTTCCAGTCCACTCTTTGTGACGTGGAAGACGGGGCGAGACAAGCGGCTTCGTGGCTGCATCGGGACCTTTTCAGCCATGAATCTTCACTCAGGACTCAGGGAATACACATTAACCAGGTGATTACATTGAAAGTGAAATAAATCTGAAATCAGTTCAATTTGCTGAAGATCTATAAAGATTCAAGGTTGAGAGATTTTATTGGATTGACATAGGTTCAATTTAATATGGTTCACAATAAATGAAACCTGAGCATTGTAAGGTAGTTAGGGTGAAGTAATTTCAGGATTTAGTGGAACAGCTTTGCAGCAGATGAATTTTGGTTGACTTTTTAAAGATAATGTCAAATCTGTCTTGCATGCTAATAGTTGTGGCATCTCACATAGCGCATTAAGCCACGTTAAGTAGAAGATGGCATACAGGCTACTGTTTGCATATTACAGTTCATTAGATCATGAATAGATGCAAGCCACTTTCTCTGCTGTAAGAAAGATAAAAACATAGCACAGAGGCGTAATCAAAACAGAAATAACCCCTGTAATCTCTGAAAGGCCCAAGTGTGGGGCATAACGGAGCATCTCGCATTTTGCAGTGGTGTTTGGTGTTAGGCAATGTATCTTCTCTTCCTCTAGTGCACTTAAGGACAGCCGATTTCCCCCCCTGACCCGCGAGGAGCTGCCCAAACTCTTCTGCTCTGTCTCCCTCCTCACTAACTTTGAGGATGCCAATGACTACCTGGACTGGGAGGTGAGAACAGGTGCACTTGGAACTCTGCATCACTCTCTCGTTCCGTTTGGGTTCGGGTTAGTACATGGTAATGTGTCTCCTTCATTACAGGGGTGTCTGGGTGTCGAAGGAAAAGGGGTGGGACGCTGGAAGGGAGGAAGATGGTGGGCTAACATCAGCTAACATGGGCTAACATGGCTGGGTGGGGATCTCACCGGAAACAGAGGGGAAACAATGTTTTTTTTTCTGAATTTGGCCCTAGGTCTAGATACATACGTAAGCAGAAGCCTGGGAAGTATTCTGGTGCTGTGAATAGAAACTGGGCATAGTAGTAGTAGTTTAGACCTAAGGTGTGGATGAGTTTTAGGTCACTGTGCATGAGACTGCATTTAGCTTAGGAGGGATTAAGCAGACTTTGTGGCTGGGCTACTTTGGGCATGGCTCTTGTGCAGAGATCCTTGTCTTTCTGGGCCAGGGAAAGAGAAGGAAAACCGTCCTGCCAGAAGTCTGTACCTGGCTCGCTTCAGGAGAAGTGGCAGGGAGACTGGTTGGGCTGGTCTGGGAAAGGAGTCAGAGAACCTTTGCTCTGCTGCTGGGAGAGCTGCTCGCTCGGCCTGCCTGACAAGGGCTCAGCGAGGGGAGGAAAACGCCACTGACCCAGGCAAAAGCTATAGCCGTGCTGGCCAGTGAGACAGAGGTACTGCAGAGTTGTGAGAATAACAAATCAATCATGGACTCGGTCCTAGCAAACACCTCTTATTTGGCTGTTCATTTCCGTCTCTAGGTTGGGATCCATGGGATCAGAATAGAGTTCATCAATGAGAAAGGTGTCAAACGCACAGCCACGTATTTACCTGAGGTTGCTAAGGAACAAGGTGGGTTTGAGATGGCAACCAAACATATCAGTGCATTATGTCACAGAACTGGGTAACTGAAATCTATGGATTTTTGGATTTGGATTGCAGTGCTTTCCACATAGTAATGCCATGGAGCCACCAGGCTTAATCTGGATAACTGACACCTGATACAGCTGCTGTTGGGTTTTCATCTGGCCTGTCTCTCATCCCAGATCCCTGCACAGTTGTATCTTAGTGTAAACATGTTCTAGGGCTTAAGAAATAAGAGGATCTCAAAATATGGACCTTCCAGCTTCATTCAGCATTGCATCTTTCCTCTTCTATGTTTCTCCCACCAACTAGGATAACTGCAGGCTGCACAGCACCAACAGGAGAGTCCCTTTCCTCCTCATTCTTGCTAAAGTAGCGTCCTCCAGATGAGGGCAGGAAACAGGGCCCCTCTGGAGCACACTTCCCACTCAAATTAGTAGTGGTGACCATGGTAACTGCTCAAAATATTGCCTCCTTTCCTCCACCTAGCAGAGTGGAGTTGTCGCATCCTCCTGGCTCTGGGGCAAAAGACTAAGGTAGGAATTTTAACTCTGATCTCTCACATAGCAGTGCACTGTGCTATCACTAGAGCATCAGGCTGATCCCAGTTTGTCTATGTAAAGAGCTAAGTATTATTTTATTTTAAGGCTTAGAGAGCTAAACTTGAGTGCCACGCGGTAAAACAGATTGGGGTGCCTGCAATATAAGCAAGGTGCAGACCTTTCTAAGAAGCGAGGTTGTACGGAAAATGTTCCGAGAGAGGTTAAAAAGGGCTGATATGTGCGGATAGTGTGCATGCATAAGGCTATGTGTGTTCAGTTCACTTTTGGTATATATATAAAGCTCAAAGTTTTCTTGTTAACATAGTTTGCTTTCCTAGAGGCCTTTTATGTGTCTGCTTTGTTTTTTCAAACATCATTTTTATATTGAAAATTTCTCCTGTTTTTCTCTTTAAACAGACTGGGATCAGATCCAGACCATAGACTCCTTACTCAGGAAAGGTGGCTTTAAGGCTCCGATTACCAATGATTTTAGGAAAACAATTAAACTCACCAGGTTAGCCAATGTTTTGGTTATTTATATGCTTATTTTGTAGTGATTTTTATGTGTAAGTTACTTCTTTTTGGCATAAATTGTTGCACTTCTTTTAGATGAGAAATGTAAGCTGAAAGGCAACGTTGTAAACATCAGGTAAATAATATATATGGATGAAGTGTGATGTGCTCAGTCCACGCAGGATCGAAGTGAGCATTTTTTTTCCTAAGAGATGTGTCACTGGTTTTTAATATAATCATCCACATGAAAGATCAAAAGAAGCAGAACCTTTGAAAATTGACAAGGCTGATTCTTCTCTACCTTTACAATGGACTTCTGTTTCTCATTTTGTTCCTATGTTGATGCTGTAGCTATCTGGAGGTAACAGCCCTCTTGAAACCAAACCATTCTGAAAGTTGGCTGATTTTTCAGAATTTGCTTGCTTTTCCATACATCCATCTGTCCCACTGATTTAGCTCCTTTTATGTCAGTAAAAATTGGGACATTCTGCTTTTGTCTAGGAACACCATGATTTTTCAGGTCGCTCCTTACTCTGGAGGAATGAAGTGGAAATGCAGTACTTTTGAACAGAAAAGGACAGGATGAAGTTTTTCAGTAAAACCTGGTGTAACGAGGGCTTAGCAAAGCTCACAACCATTTTGATGTTACCTGCTGTATGCTGTGCTCAGAAGCACATCTTCATCTCCTCTGGGTGTCTCTAGTGTCCCAAAAGGACTTGGCAGTTTGTGGATTCTGAGTGCACATTATGAACTAGCCGCATGCACTTCTCGGTAAAACTCCCTTTACCTAGTTCTCCAATATTTTCTTTTGCTAGCCTTTCAAATATGGACATCAGCACAAAAGTAAATAATACTGAAATATGACTCATTTTTGTTTCTGAAACTTTTAAGTCATCTTATATCAGCAAACATTTCTCACCTTTTTTTTAAAGCAAGCTGATAAAAAGAGCCCAGATTGATAGTATGCTTCCTTGTGCCCCAACTGTTGCTTCAGGAGTCACTTTAATTATGATTGCCTTGAATAGGACTCAGCTTTTGGGACACTGAAGCACATCTAATACAAGCTTAGAAAGGTTATCTCTCCAGACTGCTTATCTATCCAGACCAGTGCATGGGATGATACAAAGCATTTTTGAAGTTATTGAGTGCTGCTTTGTCATTATTGGCTGTGAGCTAAAAGGTGATAGGGGATGGAAGTTTTTATGTCTGGTCTCTTCACACTGCAGAAGCTGTTGCCATGCTTATTCGTATGCTGTTTCCGTAGGTACCGCAGTGAGAAGGTGACAATCAGCTACGCGGAGTACATGGCTTCCCGGCAGCACTGTTTCCAGAATGGCACTCTTCATGCCCCCCCCCTCTACAATCATTACTCCTGACACACGGCTGCATGACCAGTCCCACCCCCCCGTGGCTGCCAACGGCTACGACATCATTGGGGCAGATGCCTCCTCTTCCTGGTCCAGTTACTTCTACTACTGCACCATTTTATGATGCTAGCTTCCGTTGCCAAGCCTGCCTTCCAGCTGACCTGGGGGGAAGATGAGAGCAGGACAGAACTTGTGGGGCCCAAGCCTTATCTCAGCCTTCCCTCCGAACGGGGGTTCAGTTGGATTGGGGCTCCATGTCTAGGAACTGTAGTGAGGTGCAGAAGACCTCCGGGAGTGGAAGTGTCACTTCAGATTGATCTGTTCCTGTGTGTTTCCGGCACTCTGGAACCTTGAGAGGTTTGTTATGGAAGCCCCCCAGATCAAGTAGGAGCATTCCCCTGGCAGCCTGGGCAACGGAGTCCAATAAAACATTTTTTAGGTTCTTTTTAATTTTTTTTTTTAACCTCTGGTATTTGTTGTGTACCAAGAGCTGATTGCAGTCCCCACACATCACAGGCGGACATTATGATATGGGGAGGGCTGAACGTCCGGATAGCACCCCATCCTCATCGACAGAAAACTCCTAAAGATGTGAAAAACCCTTGGACGGTATGGTGGATGAATCCGTTATTTAAGTTAACCCCAGAAGGTTTTAATTTGCAGATCCCACTATAGGTTGGATTCTCTAGAACTCCCTTTGGTTCACAGTTTGTGGGTTTTTTAGACAGTGTTTTGTAATGTAACCTGCTACAAAACAATGTTGTTATGCCTGTAAGAGAGCAAAACGTTAAACGTTGTTTATGTGAAGGAGAAGGTCCTTAGGTGTCCCTGCACAATCTTCTCTGTTACTCCTAAATTTTGTGTCCAAACATTTGTAACAGAGCCTAATTGGATTAGGAATGGACACGGATTCGCAGGGCAATGCCTGTAGTCATCCCAGTGAGACTAGTGACTGAAACTTGTGTAATTTAAGCAGTCTCGGGGACCTTCCTTTTTATAGGACAGCCACTTTCTCTGGGGTGACTATGGATCTTGAGAACTGTCAGTATTCCGGTTTACAGCAGGACGATGGAATAAAGCTACATAGTTTTGCTGATAAATTACTATACTGCTCGGTCGTTATCACATAAAGGCGATGAGGAGGGGAAATCTGTATGACTCAGACTGTAAGAAACTCGTGTGCATTGTGTATTTCTTCTCCTGTCATTGATGATTACAAGAAACACTCTCTTCTAAGACGAAGATATCAGTTATCCGGTTGTCATTCTTAAGAGTCACGGAGGGATGTCGTAAACTCTAAATTATGACACGCTCTCAGTGAGGTCACTGGGTTTAGAAAATGACACTTGATTTTTGCAGATATCTGAAGGGTCAGCAATGATGAGGGAAGAAAATAGAAGTGCACAGAGTCATGGCTATTTGCATATATATTTAAAGTTTGTTTGTGTGTGTGGTAATGATGGCTTTGAGAGATGGCTGGTGTTTAAACCTGAAGTTCTGATGAGTTTTCCCCTGGCATTGCAGGGGGTAAGCTGGACAGAAACCTCAAAACTGCAAAACCTGCATGCTGCTGCTCCCTGTGGTGCTAGCGAAGGGAGCAGAATCCTGCAGTTTTGCTTCACAGTGGTGTCGTGTTCTGCTGCTGGGGATAGAGGCGTGAGGGAAAGGAAGGGGTCCTCTTCTGGATAACTGTGCAATATCGACCCAGCTTTCCTCCTGTACTGGGTCCTTCTTACAAATTGCCACTTTTCCCTTGTGATGTTGTTGAAAAGCAATTGCAGATTAAGGGATTGTTTCATGATTTCCTGCTGCTGAGAATAAATCAGTCTTGTTACAAACTCGAGTGGTTTGTAATTACTCTCCCAGGTGCCGTGGAGCGATGGGCGGGTGGGGGTCAGCCCTGGACATACCACTCACCCTTCACCTGTCAAACAGTATGATACATAGGGCTACACTCATTACTGTTCAAGTGTTCTATGTTAGAATTTAATTTCTAAAAGGTTTAAAAAAGCAAAAAAATGGTGCTAAAACTTCACCCCTGAGCACGCTCAGTGAGACTGGTCATGCAGGCATATAGTGCCAGGCTTTTCAACTCTATTATTTCTTTTTCAAATGTTTGCCCTGGTCTGTGTCTTCAACAATGTATAGTGTTTTCATTTATTTGAATAGGGGATGACTAAGGGGTGGGGTGGGGAGGGGAGGGTTAGCTGTCATTTTTAAAGAACTGAATTTTAGGATTGAGTGACTGGTTGGCTTAAGCTTGAAGTGGGCTGGATGGTTTTGGTTGGGGGAGGCCTTATCCCCTCCCACTTCCATTTCCCCACTCAGTCTGTTTAAAAAAAAAAAAAAAACAAAAAAACAAAAACGCCTCTAAATATGTACCGTGTTCTTGTCGTCTTGCAGTGAGAGGAGGAGCAGGCAGATCAGAAACACTGGTCTGCTGCCTAAGAAACAGGCCCTCTCAGCTTTAGTCCCGCAAGGGTCCAGCTGTAAAATCAATTGAGAAGCGTGTCAGCAGTCAAGCCATCTGGGAAAGATGTGTGACAGGGACATGGGGGTCTCAGAAATAATCCCATTTCTAGATCATTACATGGCAGCTATGCATAAGGATGAAAAGTAAACTAGAAATAAAATGCATTTTCAGTTGCCTGAAGATGGAGGCAACTAAAATCAACGACCAATGCAATTTAGGAATTTCTCTGTGGTTACTTGGTTGGGACAGCGGGCTAGAACTGCGTTTTCTCAAAGCAGTTCTCACCTGGTTTGCTATGGATTCAACTCATCCTTAGTAGCAAGTGCCTTATGGTCTAGAAGGGCTTATTCTCATGACAACCACAGCTGAGAAACAATCTCACTGCAATTATGAATTGTCTTTGTTTTACAGTAAATACAGGAGAATGTCTTTGATCACTGGAGTCTGTCAGTGTTGGAATGTTTCCACTGTGAGGTTCTTAAATTTTTCTTCATAATGTTAAACAGTCAATCTCAACTGAGGCCATTTCAGTTTGGAAAAGTTTTATCATCAAAGTATCACATATCTACAATTTATAAGAACAAAAATATTCTGTAAGAAAATCTAAGGGTTCATTTTAACCTTTGCACAGGATAATTTGTTTTCATAGTACATTAACATCTGCGTTCTTCACTGACTATTAGTGCTGTTTTCTGTTCGTATTCTGCAACCTACATGTTTGTTTTAATTTTTATTTTGGTTAATTTATTTCCTTAAAGCAGGAGACCTCTTTTGACCTACAGTGCAGAGATGTCAGACCAATTCTTTGTATTACACTTGGTTGCCTCCTATCTATATAATAACTTCTGAGTGTAAATAATTGAACTCTATCCTCTAATGAAGTATTGTAGAAAATAAATCATAATGGATAAAGATTATTTGTACTGTCATCTTTATGTGGTTTCTCAGAACTTTATGGGGAATAAGATGAAATCTTTCTCATTAAGATTAAAAAAAAGTATTACACCATGTATGCATAGCAACTCTCTGAATATCCTTCCACAATAATATTTTAAATGTCATACATAGAGGATTTTATATAAATTATACTTAAAAACCACAAATAAAAAAAAAGTGCATCTTGTCCAATAATGGTTATTATGGCACACATTAATGGGAGTAGGTGACGTTATTTCCATAAGCGTGTTGATCTATGCCTATCAAATGGTAGAGACGGTGATAACCTGATGACCAAAAAAAAGAGATTTTGATATTCTAACGATTCTTGATCTGTCAAGACTCTTGCTTTTTTAAAAAAAATGGTGGGAGGGGCACTCCACATGAAAATAATTACTGCTAGGAAGCTGAAGAGGTTAGGAAGTCAGGATTTTTTTCCGTCAGAAATCCTAACAGGATTAGAGAGGGAAAAAAAAAAAAAAAGTATATTACAGAATATACTGTTAATGAAGCATTCTTACTATTAGTTCTTCCTACATTTTATCTCACTGAGATATTTAACAGGTGCTTTTTGTAAAGATCTGTGTTGGTACAGTTGTTACTGTGTTCAGTTTTAAACTGTGCCAGCACAGAATTTGCCATGGTGAGGCTAACCAATAATCCCCTAATGCCCAGTCTCTAATAAATTACAATGTTCTAGAGTATGTAATTGAAATGGCTCTTTTGATGATAAATTAATCTGGTCTTTTTTTTTTTTTAGTTAATCCATTTTAGGATATGACCAGTGAACATGCATGAAACTTCTCTTTCACTCACTTTAACCTATTGCATCAGCCTTTTCTATGCACCTTTTCCAATTCAATTCATAAATGCTACCGAAACGGTCATTATGAGAGAAGAAAGTGCCACTATTTTAAAAAGGGAAAAGTCAGTACCTTTGGTCTGTTTAAGTGACTGAACAAGATCTCTTGTTCATTTAACTGTATATTTGAAATTCTGCAATGAAAAATGGGAAAGAAGGTGGTTCCTGTTGTGACTATTCTTATTTAGCTAATGTTCCAGACCTTAAGAAAACACATCTAAGTTAATGAATCTTGAAATCTTTATCGTTCATAGTATCCTCTTTCACTGTACCTTTAAAGCCTTGCAAGTGTCCATCTTTCTCTTAATTTCTCTTAAATTTAATATTTCATATACTTAAGTAGAAGGGTATTTGGGGGAAAAAAGAGAGAAAAAAAAAAGCTGTCACAAGCTACCGACTGTTTGGACAATCATTCTGCTGCGAGCACAGAGGTCATCTGAGAAGCCATCACGATTCCAAGTTATTTTAAAAGCTGCTCTTGTCAATCTGGCATGGGTTTTCTTGTTTTCTTGTAAACCTAGTTGAAATGGTTTAATTTGCCAGATGTTGCCGAAGATATTTTTATTCCATCCTCCTGCTTGTGCCACTTAGCAAAGTTTTCAATCACTTAGCAAAGTTTTCAGTCACTCTGCCGTGCTCCCCTCTTTTGTCACCCCATTTTACAGGTCCACGCTTTGGTCTCTATATGTTCTTAGAGCGTACCCAGCGCGTCCGTTCCCCCAGCGCGTAGGGAGCAATTCACTGAGGCACAGACGTGGCTCTGGGAGAACAGGAGCCCCGTTTCACCATAAATCCCAGACACTCTATTTTTGCCCGTCTTTGAGGGCGCGGGATGACACCGTGAGCTCTGACAGGATGATTACTTTAAGACTCTTAGGCCGTCTAGGTACTTACACGCAAGGTCTCCAAGGGGAAATATTACTCCAGCAGTTGTTTTGCTGGCAGCGTTCCCACGACCGGGGAGCTATAACCATTCTGGGCCTGAAAATGAACTTTTAGGGGTCAGCAGGCCCCTAAAGGCCGATACTGCGCAGCCGGACACTGCGCAACGGCGGCCGCCCGGCCGCCCGCGCTCCGCGCCGAGGCTCCGTCCTCACACGCCGCTCTGGCCCGCTCCCCCTGGCGGCGCCCCGCGCCTTCCGGC